>MU859109.1:0-199623 GCA_033297205.1 Pseudoneurospora amorphoporcata | reverse complement strand
CGCTAAGTGCGCTATAAAGTGCGCTGTAAAGTGTGCTATAAAGTGGCCAATCTGGGTGCAGATCTGGGTATAGATCTGGGCTTGGCACTGGGCATAACATTTTATAAAAGAATGTAATACCAAGATTTCTGGGCGAAATTTATAGAAGAATACCACTGGAAAAGGGTGGGTGGACCGCGGTTTGGATGCTAGCGATTTAATTGGTTAGAAATGCGGGAGGGGTGGGGCGGCGGTGTCTGAAGAGAAAGATGGCGATGCGAATAGCGTTTCTCTTTTTTCTTTCTTTTTCTTTTCGTCTCAAGGTCTCCCTTTCATATCCCGCTTCCCCTTCAACCACCTCAAATTCCTCAATATCCTTCTCCTACCAATCCTCATCATCATCATCCAAATCGGCCCAACTCCTCGGTTCATCCAAATAAAACGTCGCTCCCCCCGTCACCGTAACCGTCAACTCGGGAACGCCCTCAGGCTTTATCTCCAGCGGCGGACACTTCAACAAAACCCAATTATCCCTCTGCAACCTGAGCTGCCCCCTCTCCACCAGCTCCCTCCGCTCCTCATCCACCACTCTTCTCCACGTATCCATGTATCCATTCTCATCGACAAAGCTCTGGCTGAGCCACTGCCTGCTCATGCACAAACGGCCCCAAGGCAGTGGGTCGTCGAGCCACCAAGTATCGCCTTCGGGTGTGGTGAGGGTCAGCTCCGGGGCGGGAAGGGAGGGTTGTTGACCGGAGGAGTCGACGGGGCCCAGGTAGCGCGTGATGATCTGCTTGGGCTTATCGACTTCGGTGACGCCAATCCAGTGGCAGCGATGGAGGTGCTGTTTGGTGGGGTCAAATTTGGCGTCTTCGACACGCTTGTAGGTGTCGAGGTGGCCCGTTTCGTCGATGAAGGCGTAGTCGACCCAGTTGAAGACGTAGGGCTCAAGGTTGCCATCCTCTGGGTAGACGGTCTCGGTGTCTCTGATGGGACCTTCCGCCTCCTCTGCCTCTTGGGGCTGTGTGGGAGGGATGAATATATTGGCGGTGACGTCCTCCTCTTGGTGAGACGACACGTTGACGGGCTTGGCTGTGTTGGCATTGTCGGTAATATTGGCGGGAGTGCTGGTCGGCTGCGAGGTTACAATGACAGGACGAGCGAGCTCAGCCGGGTTCTCCAAGTCCTGGGGCTCGACAGGAGCCTCCTGGATTTCGGCCTCGTTAACCGGCTCTCCTCCTTGCTCCTTTACCTCTTCAGTCTCGAACAGTTCCTCCATCCCGTCCTCAATCTCAGACTCCTCGCTTCCCACTCGAGCTTCTCTGTCGACCTCCAAACCCTTGTTGTCGGATCCAAAAGGCGTCTGCACCACGCCATCGACAAGCTCAGCTGGGCAACCCTCATCCTACTGCGGGATTTGCTCCAGTGAGCTATCGAGGCGGTCCGTCTCCTCATGGTCAGGACGGAAGGCGATGGCCCTAGCCCGGCTGACTGCGTCTTCTTCGTTTTCGGAAAATTTCTCGGGGTCTGGGGTGTTGGTATTGTTGGAGCCGCCTCCGTAGGTAGGGGAATAGTTCGGAAGGGCGATTTCGGAAAACTCCGACGAACAGGGAGGCGAGGGAGGGGTTGGAAGCAAAATGTTGGATGGAGCAGTCAATTCGTTATTGACGGGAAAACTAGGCGGGCAGGCCTCAAAGGAAGAAACGGAGCCGTATCTCTGAGACAACAGAAGCGTAATCTCCGAAGGGCCCAAATCATGGTAGGGAGTACTACCAGTATGGACTTTCAGGGAGGTAGCGATGGAGGCTGTGTCGCTTGTGTAATCCGAATCCGAGTCTACGTCATTGTCGTTGTCGTTGGTGAGAGCAATGGGGTCCGCCTGACTGGTAAGGGGGGAGTCAAGTGACTCGCCAAGGTTCAGAGAGGAGATGGTGCTGCCGAGGTCGAGGGAAGAGATCGTGTTCTCTAAACCCTGAGAGGCTTCGATATCAGGCGAGTAAGCGCTGAGAGGGAAATCCACAACGGTGGTGGTGTCTGTTTCCTGGGGAGGTGTCGCTGCAGTGTCGAAGCCAGGCGAGGTCCTGCCCCCGGGAGGAGAGGAGAGGTCAATGCTTGGAGGAGGAGTGGAAGGGTACGCGGAGGAGGGCGTGCCCTTGGCGGGGGTGCTGGGCCTGACGACGGAAGACGCGCCGGCATTGTCGACTGAGAGCCAGGCCTTCAACTTGGCCTCGTCGGGTCTGATCCACCAGCGTTCGGCAGGGCTGGTGGCTTTTCCGGTACCAATGTAGGTCCTGATAGTGCTATACGAGGTTAGTACCCGCCTGGGGATTGCTGATATCGATGTGATAAGAGTCTGAGTGTACCTCAAGAAGAAAGTCGGCACAAAGTGCTTAACGACTCCAGCGACGTCTTTGACGATCTGGCTAGCGACAGCAATGGGCTCCTCACGAAGGCTCTTTAGCTTCTTCAGCTTGGTCGTCACCAGCTCGACGCTCTTGTCGACAATAATGCGAGAAGTAACCATAAAAGGCAGTTTAGCCAGGCCAACCGACTTCTTGACGACGCGAGAAGTAACAACAAAGGGCGTCGTCTCGCAGACGGCTCTGATGTGCTGCTGCTGAAAGTTATCGATAACGCGAGAAAAAACGACGAAGGGCAGTTTGCCCAGATCAATCGACTTGTTGACAACGCGAGAACTGACGACAACAGGCGCCTTGCAGACCTCTTTGACCAACTTCCGGACGCCATCGACAATGTTGATCACTTTGGTAATGCTGACGGCCAGGGGGTTGTCGCGATACACTTTGTCGAAGTCGAAGTCGGCTTCGATAGGCTGGATATAGCCAACAGCGTGCGCGATAGCCGGGCGGACGATGGGCGCGATGATGGGGTATATGAGGGGTGTAGCGATGCGGACGACTGTTTGGGTCAGGTAGGAGAACATGTCGATTTGTCGGTTGTTGCCCCGTTATTCTGTCGTCTTTTGGGTACGATTGATGTTGATGTTTGGTGGGATGACTGATGAAGTCGGTTGCTTGAGTGGTCTGATGATTGCAGATGATTGGTTTTGGGGTTGAGTTTGTTTCTTATTCTGTTGTCTTGTTGCAAGTTGCAAGATGGAAATTGGGAAAGGAAGGTCAAGTGTTGTGTTGGTTGACTTTCGCAAGTTTGGTTTTTGTATGTGTGGTTGGAAATTGGAAGCAGGAAGAAGTTCAACCAACCGACAAGCACCGACAAGAAAAACATTAAGAGGCTGAGCTTAGCTTGGCTGAGGTCCGGAGGAGGGGGTGAATGTCCAAGGTCCAGCATGGATATGCACAGAGGTTGCATAATAGCGGACTGCCGGACTGCTGGAGTGCATGGTGAAGGTGAAGTTCAAGGTGAAGGTTATCACGCTATCAGCTGGCAGCACTCCGGCCTCCGGCACCCTTCCGGTAGGCTGTCGAGGGACCGAGAGCCTTATCGAGGTAGTGGGGGTGCAGCTTCGCGCATGCTTGACTCCAGACATAAGGCTGCAAGGCTACAATGTATGGGATGAAAGGTGAGGGGCAGAAGCGCCAGAAGGGGAAGTGAAGGGTGGTCCTTGTGAGCAGGGCGCAACCGACACTATCAGAATTCATGTATTTACGCCGGATCCAGTGAGGCTCGCGCACTCTCTTCTCTCTTCAATCTTCCAACTTTTTCAAGATGGTTTCCATTGTTTACTTTCGGGGTATGACGTAAAAGGGGGCTTCCAGTGAAGGGTGGTTCGCGCACGGACCAGTCAAGCCATGGCAAAGGTTCAACGCCAACAAGGATGTGGTGGACCCTTTGTGTTCACTCTGTTGTATCTAGACACTGGAGATATCTGTCTGCTATACAACGGTGTATCCATGAAATTGGATGGTTGTAAATGCTCCTTGTCCATGTATCTTGGGACGTCCATAATTCTGGTCCGTGATGTGCGACAGAAGTGATGAACGGTTCATCTGTGTACGAACCATGAAAGAGACAAGCAAGGTCCATTGTTTATGGTGCTGGACGCCTGAGCCTTTGCCATTCACTCGATTGTATCTGCACACTGAAGACATTTATCTGCTACGCAATGGCATGTCCATAAGCTTTAATGGGTTCCATTGGTGCATCTCTATTTCATTTGGAAGTCCATAACTCTGGTCCGTGGCATTGCAACAAAAGTGACGAACTCGTTCATCTGCCCTCTGCAACTCGGCATTGAGCACTCTGGAACTGCATTCGCGCGCACTGACCCCCTTAGGCCCTGCTTGGCACACACACACAGTGACACAATGATATCAAATGAAATACCTGCCGCATCTTTCAACAAACCACAAGCCCGATTAGCTCAGCTGGTTAGAGCGTCGTACTAATATCTTGTCTTACCGAGAGATATCAAGTCCATGCGAAGGTCAACAGTTCAATCCTGTTATTGGGCATTTCTTTTTTCCTCTTTTTGCATTTTTTTATTTTTGCATCACGTCTTTTTTAGTTTTCGTGCAGGGCTTCTTCGTTTTCGGCATGGTCACTTTTTTTTTTTCTTAGTCCATATCTGTTTCGTCTTGCAAGAGCAATGCCCTCTCTGTCTGCGCGGGGCGGGATGCAGGATACAGCAGTTTTTAATGCAAGCAGCGATATGGTTTGCAACTCACTGATGCATGGTGAGCACGTTCCGAACAAACATCACATTTCGTACAATCCATGAGATGTTTTATAGCATTTATTGCCCAGCATCAATCGTATTGGGTATAACTTCTCACTTTGAGTAACTGCCATCTACCAACTTCTAGGGAACCATCATCAATCAATCACTCCCTCTTTTAGCCCGTCTAACGATTGCGCTTTAGCATGGCAAACTTGTGTTTGTTGTTGGAAATAATACACGGGCAAAACATACAAAGCGAATGTAAAGAAGGGAAAAAAGAACAAAGGAAACCAAAAGCCAAGCTCTTGTTAGTAGGTATCATCACCGTCATCATCACTCAATCATCATCCAAATACTGTCCCACCCCAGAAGGGATCGTCAACCTGACCCTAGCCCGACTCTGTGACCATGATTGTCGCCGCGACCAGCTCCCCCTTCCTTCCGATGAACTTGAAGAAGACGACGATGATGACGGCGTCCGTGCCGGCGGCTCTTCGCCAAGATTGTCCGACAGGCCTGAGCTACTTGTCACGGAAGAGCCGGAGTCATACCTCGGCGGCTGATATCTTCTCGTCGATGTCGGCACTGCGGGTTCTGACACGGAGGCGGCGTGAACAGCTTGTACTGACTCGTGAACAATGTTCACGCTACCGGGTTGTGATCTCCTCACCCGTCTTCGGCTTTGCCTTGTCTGTCGGTGTTCGTGTGGATCCTGTGATTCTCGCTCATGGCCTCTTCGGCTCCTCCTTTCGTGCGATACCCGTCCAGCGACGTAGACTACCGGTGGTAGATCGTAAAGGCTGTCTTGATAATGGTTTCTTTCCCTGGTCGCTGCATGTGGCCTGTCGGTGGAGTTTGGGTTCCATGTATGCCTCGACCTCTCGTCGTTTGAATGGAAGTCATGATCATCATGATCATCATAATCTTTTTCGGCAGCATGACTGGACACATCGACCACTGCTTGTCGGCCCGGATGCAGTCGAGGGGCGGAAGTATCACGGCGATGGTGGGTTCGTCCAGCCCCATGTGACCCTGGATGAGAGGAGGAGTCTCGTTGAGAGCTCGGCGGTCGTGAAGGGACAATAGACTGGATGACCTTGACCACGGGCACCTTAACTTGTGCTGTGTGAACCTTTTCCGCTTCTCTAACAGGTGGTACTGTTCGCTCCTTGCGGTCGCCGCTTTTGACTCGGACCGGTGTTGGCCTCTGAGGGTCGCGCATGGTTGACGAGTGTTTTACGGGCATGGCGGTGATGGCTTTGGTTGTTGATGATGATGGTCGAGGGGATGCTGAAGACTTCGACTTCGGCGTAGAAGAGCCGCGATGGCAGAAACGACAAATGATGAAGGAAAAGATGATTGTGCCGAAGAAGACGCCGAAGACGATGCCAAGTGCTATGGCAGAATTGTGTGAAGATGATGGTGATGATGTTGCTGCAAGCACGGGGGCCGAGAAACTGGTTGGGGTTTCTAGTGTTACGAGTAGCTTCGTCGGGAGGATGGGTGCCGCTTTTGAAATGGTAGCTGTCTCCGTCACAGAAGAAAGCGTGTAGCTTGTCTCAAAGGGCTGGGATTGATGATGGCTTGGAGCTGGAAGAGTGTCGGAGACTTGCTGAGGTGCCACTGCTTGATGGCTTGGTTTTCTCGGTGCTGCCACTCCCATTTTGTAGTACGAAATACCTATCCAGAGACAGCTCTTGCAGATCGTGATGTTTGTTTTCCAAGGTTAGCAATGCTGATGCTGAACAACAGCCGAAGATAACTCAGAAAGAGCGGTAAAGAGCTCGGAAAGCAAACCTAGCCTTCTCCATGTCTTTTGAAGCCCAGTTTTGTTGTCTTCCGGTGATGCCCCCTCCTCGGTGAAGCCATTGGGTTTCCATCGTTCACTTGGAGATATGCAATGCGGACTCTACGTCCAGAATATACGCACCACACGCACCACACCCGGTCTCCCAAATCTTCCACACCTTTCTGAGTCGCGGGAGTGGACGCAACTGAACAATATTTTTTCCCCTATTGAAGCTCCCACTGGCTACTTCCCCTGATTGACCGCTCAATGTTATCGCCTCGATCATGGATACCTATTCCCGTCCCTCTTCCGCCACGATCGGATCAAAATCTCGCGCGCGGATGGATCACCGTCGTTCTAATTTGCGTGAGCATGATGCGAGGCACGACGCTTGCCCAGTCAAGGAAGCGTGATTGACAAATAGGGCTGCCAACGCATGCTTTTAGGTTGTGCGTGGGGGCTGGGATCGGCTTGCTGCTGTTTTCTGAGACCGACTCCGACGGATCGGGTCGAACCTGTCCGGATGTTTCCTGGGAATCGTGAGAAAGATCGACCATTTGGGAATGAGAGGCAAGAAGCCACTGTAGCACGACCGACCTGACTGACTCCAAGAGTAGGCGCAGGTAGTGTATCAAGTGACACCCAGTGCTGGATCGTTTTCCGTTGACTGTGAAATCTGTGACCGGCCGAATGGAAAATCAAGGCGGCCATCGTAAGATATGAAGGGAGTGTGGGTATTCAACAAAACCAAGGCTTTGACCGCCCGGAGCCCGTAGGAACACATGCGTCTGCGGCAACGAACGCAAATGGCTGAAAGAGGATGGAAAGAAATCCGGAATTTGTAGGACAAAAACTCACAGGATTGGGACGGCTGCTATTTATCTCATAAGGCACGACATGGACAGCGGGACGCACTAGGCAGAGAGGCGTCAATAGGATCATGCCAGATATGAAGGTGGCGTCTGCACGTCTGCTTTCCGCATATTCGCTGTGTTACGTGAGATCCGAGCGTCTGCATTGATTGTAACGGCCTGGTAGAAGCATTGGATGATGCGCTTTCACCGCCAGGGGATGCTGGAGCGGACATGGACATGCACATGCGCTTGAAGCTAAGGTACGAGACATTGTTGGTTGAATATGGAATGTGGAAATGCCCTGTCGAAGAACAAACATGGAAGCGGTGAAGGCATTCAGATTGATGGTGCTACTCAAGAAAGGTTTGGTTTTTAGAAGAGAAGAACTTGATTGTGAGGTTGGGTCTAATCAAGTACAGTACACAAAGGAGAAGGGGTCCAATGGGGCGCAACCCGCAAGATTTGGTTGCCCGGACAGAGCGACTCGCGCGTCTCGAAGAATTACCACTCCCCGGTCTCCCTCCTTCCCGATGTCCAACTTCCAACTAGTCGTTCACGCCCTCAAGGTAGGTATCCACAGCTTCCAGTCTTCAAATTCCTCCCCTCCACTCCAGCATCATGCCGATCTCTCTCCCAATTCCATCGCTCAAGGGCCCGAAACAGTGATGGAAGAAGATCCACTGCTCTGGTATCCCTCAGTAGCCACAATCTGGTAGTTGTGGGTGCCCAACTGGAGACCGGCCCTGGCCCAGGCATTGAAGTGGTTGCTCATGGTGACGGTACCACCGGTGCGCTTCTGCTGGCGGACCGACCAGTACTGGTTGAAGGTGGCGGTGCCATCAATGGACGGCTGGTTGACGCGGGTAGTCTTGTAGATGTCGTAGGTGGCACCGTCGGTGGTGACGGATCCGAGACGGGTGGCACCGCTAGAAGGGTTGTAGGTGCCAAAGTTCTCGACGACGTAGTACTCGACGAGGGGGTTGCGGGTCCAGCCGTAGACGGCGAGGTAGCCGTTGCCGGAGGGGTTGAAGGAGCCCGAGTAAGTGATGGTGCGAGCGGAACCGGGGTTCCAGCCCTTGCCGCCGACAAAGTTGCCGACGTTGGACCAGTTCACCGTGTAGGAGCCGCCGTTGCCGTTGGCGTAGTTGACGGTGCCGCCGCCGTCGGTCCAGAAGGAGTAGTAGAAGCCGTTGTGGGTGCCGGTGCTGCTGGGGGTGCCGGCGCGGACGTTGAGCTCAGAGACCTCGGTGGCGTTGAAGGGGACGGCGAGGGCACCGGCGGCGCCGAGGAGGAGGGACTTGATGGAGACCATTGTGGTGTCTGATATATCTGAAACTCGAGGGAAGAGGATGGCTGATCGATTGGCGATGGTGAGAGGATAAACAAAAGTCGAAACAGGACCATCGCGAAGGTCTTATATATCCGTCTCTCGAGCTCCTTGTCGTCACTTTTGATCGGCAGGACCAGTTTAGGCAGTCCAACCGAATCTCCGGGCTGGATTGTTGTCGTCCCTGCTCGTCCCCAAGGTTGCCATCATGGCGACTCGGTCGATCTTGCTTCCTTCTGATGCCAAGGACCAGACACTTTGCGGTTGTTATGCAACATATTGAGCGTAGTCCATGGAGCTGGTCTCGGATAGGGTTGTTTCCATCACGACAAGCTCATGCTTAGTCCGATCGCCCAACCCCGGTTTGGGTTACATAACGCCACTCTACCCCAGCTTTTCGTGCCAGAAGGATAAATGAAGGAGGCTCCGAATGCATTCAGGCTGAATGAAGTGATCGATGGGGGCCCCGCAATGCGGCTCGGTCACGGACGTCGACGGTTCTATCGAGCTTCCATTTTCGTAAGTCCGTGTTTGAGAATCCTTGCAGTGGTTGTCGCGAACGGAGGCTGGCCTTGCTGAAGCCTATCGGGTCCTGAGAATCTGGCCAGGGTTTTGTTAACTATTGGTACGCTTAAACGATTAGTCCCTGCTACCTTTCGGAGGACATTCACTCAACCACCCTCATCAACGCACCTGGCTTTCGCTAGTCTTGTTCGTCAACGACTCGGCTGTTGTTTGGTTTGCTTGGCCGGGTGGTTACGACATTTCCAACTACCGGGAAAAGGCCAAGCTTCTTAGCTGCACAAGCTCATCTTGAACCGTGGTTCACTTGCTGTACCCCGGATTGAGCTGCCGATACTCCCGTGTCCAGGCGCCGATCAAAGGGAACCGTGATCCGGGATTTGATGCACCATTGTATCTTGGTCAGAGATATACCGTCGTGGTCGTGTAAGACGGACAAAAGCTGACGGGCTTGAGATGAAGAGGCTCAAACTCGTGATATGAAATCGATTCCCGACGCATTGCGATGATATAGCCCGTGATGATGGGTAAACATGGGAATATCGGTTGATAGGCTCTCGAGGGAAGCTGGCCATCTGGGGTATTTAGCCGACAATAGTAGTGTTGCTACCCGCACGAGTTGACAAGCGGGCAGGGGGGTTTTGGCCATGTCGTCGGGGAGGCCGTGATAATAGCCGGTGTGATTGAAGAGAGGCATCCTCCCTGGTGCAACCACCGTAGGAGATGACGAAGTTGACAGTTCACCGCAAAGCTGAGGGACACTGACCATCGTCACTCGTAGAGGCCTGCTCTGCGCGACATCTGCGAGGATGACCAAAGAACAACCGGAACAAGGAGTATTCCTCCATGGCAGTCAAAATGTTTTTGTCCTTATCCTCACGGGTTAGTTGAGGTTCTCGTCCGGATGAACCGTCAATCGCATTGAAGCGAGCATGTCGTCTGCCAGCACAGAGTTGCAATGTGCTCACGGCGCACGGGCGTCATTGACAGCCGCACCAGTCGGAGACTGACGCCTCTCTCGCCCTTGGAAATCTCGGTTGGTAGCAAGATTCGTCGGAGATTATGCGCTGAGTTATGACGATGCCATCTCTTTCTTGGCTCGATGTCGAAGTACAAGTTACGAGAAGTGATAAAGTCTCCAAGTTTCGATGCGGGCAAGTGGAAGAACAAGTGTTCGGGGAGGCCAGGAAACCTGGCCCCCTTCCGTAAAGGGTGTAAGGCTGGATACTGGGTTGTACCGTTGCAGAGAACGGGAACGCGAAAAAGGGGAACGGGCATATACATTAATATGAAAACGTAGAAACTCGGTTAGGCCTAACAATTATTTTGCGGGCGGAAAGTGCACTTTCGGGCCGTGCACTATGATTTGGGTAGTGCGTGCGGGGGGTTTGTATGTGTTCCGCCCGCGAAAAGCACTAACACCCTAACCGTACTATTTAGCGTAAACCTTGCTATAGGGATATAGACATAGAGAAGAGAATATAGAGAAGAGAATATAGAGCTGTCCAGGAAAACGCCATTCCAAGTTCATTGTCTTTGCAAACATCCAACTTCTCCCGGAACGTTTACTCGTGTGGGCTCAAATCGCCCATCACACCAGGACTGGGTCTGAAGGGCGCTTCTAGCCCAGACGAGTACGTCGAGTTACGTTAAGACATGCGGAAAATCGATTGATTGATCGATCCTGCCCAAGGAGTCATCAGCAGATGTCTGCCCTGGTTCAAGGAGCTGACAGAATCGAATGGAGGACCAAAGAGAACAAACACCCAACACCGACCATGATTTCAAAACTTCAAATGTTCATTCATTCATTCATTCATTCATGCCTCCTCAAGAGTTCCGAGGCTGGCTTCCTCCCACCTCTTCCCATGACCCACCCACTCATAGCTCTTTCCAACCTCATGCCCAGCTCTAGGTATGAACAAATATCCTAGGTATCCAAGCCCAATTTTCCCTTCCCTCTTATGTTCCCTCAGCACCATGGACTACCACTTCAAAACAGCCTTGATAGCCTTGCCCTTATGCGTATCCTCCAAAGCCTGCTTATAATCCTTCATATCGTAATAAGTGACGAACTGGTCCATCGGGAAGTTGCCCTTGGCATGTTGCTCGATAAGGAAGGGCACGAACTGTTTGTCACAAATCACCGTTAGCAAAAAGAGCTCCTCAACTACAATCACCTCCCATCTGAGCTGATCTATCCTCCTCACTCTCCCCTTCCCCGGCCCTCTCTGCCCAGTCCTCACCCATCACCCGTCACCACCACCACCACCACCCCTCTCCAAAAGCCGAAAAACGAAAGAAATGGCAAACTCACCTCCTTAGGACAGCTATCCCCCTCACAGCTCCCGACATACTCCTTCCCATACGTCAAATGCTCCATAACATCCACCTGGACCGTCTTCCCGAACCCAGGGGCACCGACGGTGGCCCCCCTGCCCTTGGTTCCCAGCACATCAATCATGGTCTTAATAACGGGCACTGCGCCCGTGCAATCGACGGCGTAATCGACTCCCACGGGCGGGCAAATCTTTCTGACTTCGGCCTTCACATCGGGCACATTGCCCAGCACGCCATGGGTAGCGCCCAGCTTCTTTGCGAGTTCCAAGCGGGAAGGCTGCAGGTCGATGGCGATGATGGTCTTGGCCTTTGCGATGTGCGCGGCGGCCATGAGGGCGGCCATGCCCACGGACCCGACGCCGAACACGGCGATGCTGCTCCCTGGCTTGACCTTCAGGGTGTTCAGGACGGCCCCGGCGCCGGTCTGCATCCCGCACCCCAGCGAGGCAAAAAGCGCCAGGTCCGTGTCCTGCGGCACCTTCACGCAGCTGCTCTTGTGGACGAGGGTGTGTCTCGCGAAGGAAGACTGGCCGAAGAATTGGGAGAAGAGAGGCTTGCCGCCGTCTTTGGTCACGAAGGTGGCTCGCGCGGGGTCCTCGGCTGGGTCGCCGGTGAACTGGGAGGCGTCGACGGAGCCGTCGGGAAGGGTGGGCAGGGGCCGGCACCCGGAAAAGTTGCGCACGTTGAAGGAGTAGCAGTGGGCTGGGTTGCCGGATAAGCAGGGCCCGCAGGACTCGCAGTGGGAGAAGGATAGGAGGACCAAGTCGCCGGGGGTGACGTGGGTGACGGCCGAGCCGACCGAGAGGACTTTGCCGCCGCCTAAATTGTAAGGAAAGGGAAAGGGTTAGGTTAGCATTTTTTTCGTTTCGTATACTTGGGTAGTGAGTTTGTTGATGATGACGGCGAGTTTGATGATGGTGGTTATGATGTTTTGAATGAACATGAGGGGGTAAACGGTCATGTCATGTCACGTCGTGGGTGTCATGGTCAGGGTTCTCGCGGGGAAAAAGAAAGAGAGTTAGGTTTGCGAACCTTCATGGCCCAACACGGCGCCGGGTCTGCATGGCAGCAGGCCGATGGCGCATGAGAGATCGGTGTGGCAGATTCCAGTGGCTTCGATCTCAACGAGGACTTCTTCTGGTTGGATTTCGTTAAGCTGGACTTGTTGAAGTTCGAACTGGCCGTTGAGTTCGGGAACGACCAGGGCGGTGGTTGTGCGGGGTGTTGTTGCCATTGTTGCGGTGTGTTGGGGGTATATGTGTGTGTGTTTGTGTGGATGCCCGGATGTTGTTGTTGTAAAGAAAGGAAAGGATGAGTTTATATCAATAGCAGTCTATCACAGCAGTGGAAAGATGGGTATCTCAACAGGAGGAAGAACAAAAGTAAACAATCATAAACATTAGTGAATTCTACCAAACGGCGGGCTGTTCAAACCAAAAAGTAAGATATCCTTTACCGTGCTTCCCCTTGTTTATTACATGCCAATGAGACAGAAAAGGGGATGAACGTGGAGGGGTCGTCGCGGGGTCGTCGCGGGGTCGCTGGGAACGTGATCATTATCGAGAGGGAAGTCTGATCCTGGTATTGTCCCATGGCCCTTCCAACTATGACAGCGTCAAAATATGCCGGCGGAGAGGACTGCAAGATGCGCACGGGATCCCCCATTTTCTCCCACCCCCGTTCCCGACAGTTTGGGTGATGAAGGATCGAAGAACTAAGAAGTGATCAGAAAGGAAAAGGGAAACCGAAGAAGGTCGTTTCCCAGTTCCCAGTTCCCAGTTCCATGTCCCCACCCCGTGTATGCAAGCTTCCCCCTCTTTGCATCCGCGTCCATGTCTGGGGCGGCACAGCCGTTTGTGGAGAACATCCCCGGATTTTGAGGTGTCGGAGTGGTGGTGGGATGTGGCTCAATTTGGAGAAGCGTATCCGGATCCCCCAGATCCACCGACCAGCCCGGAGCCGGCTTGTCTCCGCATTGCACGTTGCGGGTCAGAGGACAGGATCCAGACTCCGTCCCGTCCTCATCCCTGGCAGGGGGTGGGTGGGCGTTCTTGACAGCCCCCGCTTTTCTTGTTTCAACCAATCTGCTGGACAACTCCCTCTCCGGAGCCGAGAACGGCGCATACCTACTGGTGTACCTGGATTCAACATGACCAGCACCACCAGCTTCAGATAAACTTGTGACAAGCGGCATTCGGCAGGCCACGTCCGTCCGTCGTCCATGGCGCTCACTGACCGAGTTCGGAATGTTGCAACCGAACATAGTATCGGTCCGTTCTTGGCCTTCGGGAGTCTGTGGGGGTGACCAAGGTAGCATCCGGCATTTATTCTTTTGGACTTGTTCTCGGTGGGTTTGTCGCCGAGTTCACCGACCATGATGATGCATGGCTTCCGCTTCCGCTGCTTCTGCTTCCAAACAGTGGCTGCTGCATTCAGTACTTGCTGTGCTGACGAAGCCAGACCGGGGGGGTACTCTAAGGCTTTTTGTCATCAAAACCCAAGAAACGCCAAGAATAAAAGATCGCCGCCGTCTGGATCCAGCCTGGGCCTTGTTTGACTCAGCGGACAACAGTTTGGGGATAGCTTCGAGTGTGGGGAACGGCAGTTGACACCAGCAAGCCCATACATGTAGATAATAATAAAAAAAAAAAAAAATAAAAAAAAAAAAAAAATAAAAAAAAAAAAAAAAAATAACCTGTGGGTCTCTTTGGGCCTCGGTTCCTCGTTGCTGTGTTGTGGGTGGGTGTTCTATGTGTGAACCTGTGCGGCTTCAGGTGTCAGTCTCAATGAACAAGACAAGATTGGAGAAAAGAAGGAGTGGACTGAAGGGCGGTACATAAAATCGGAGTACCAGTGGGATATAATTGTTACGTACCTTGACCATTTTTGGAGTTGGAGTTGGAGGCGGTTAGTGGATCTAAGGTACGTACGCTAACACCCATGATCACCACCAGTCCACCACAACCACCATCACCAACTTTGACCCCCCACACAATCCGAAAGGGACACGTGAGGGGAGGCCAAGCGTTACATAGTAACAACCGACCAAAAGCCAATGTTGGACATCCCTTTACGTATGTACACTATAGCACAGGTAGCGACACGTGAGAGGCATCATTTTCTCTTACCTTTTCCACCTCATCACCGTCCCCTTGGGTTCCTTCGGAGCCCTTCCAAGCCCTTCCCACTTGCGCTAAGGAGCCCCAGATGCGCCACGCTCGCCCCCTGCCCAGATGCAGACCCAGAGGCTCCAGAGGCTCCAGAGCAGAGCCCCAGATCCGCAGTGTCAGTGCCCTCGGCTTTGTCTTCATCCGGCGGTCATTCGTGGGATGAACAAGCTACAATCTCTAGCTACCGAGATCGATCGATCCAACTTGCCGAACCTGAGCGCCCACCACAGCGCTCCGTCACCGTGGAGTTGGCCGCTTGCCGCCGTTGTACGGAGCCACAAGTCTAGTCTTGTGTTTCTTGCATTCCGTCCCGTCGGCGTGTATGTGGGCGGCCGGTGGGCGGCCGGTGGGCGGCAAAAGTGGACGATGGTGGTCAGCCGGATCTACATCGGGAGAGTCGTCGACGAGAGTCGACGTGCTGCGTAGAGGGCGGGGGATCTTGATCGAAGTCTTGGCTGACTTGCAACTTCGTCGACCTTTTCCTCTTTGAGGTGATGCTGGTCATGAGATTTTGCAGAATCGAAACAGTGGCAGTGGCAGTGATGTGATGTAACTCGGCACAGGCAAAACTTATGCAGGTGCTACCGTGCAGAAGCGAGAAATGTGCGTGCAAAGGCTGACTGCGGTATATCATGTTCTCGTGTGGATGTGACCGGTGAGACATTTACTATCATCACAGCAGAGACGGGATGGCTGACCAAGCTGTCCATCAGCCAGCCAGCCAGCCGGCCTGCGGATGACTTCCTCAGCAGTCCCGCGCTCTTTCCGTGCAAGTTACTGTCATGATGGCATTCCTTCCTTCTCCTGTCGAGTACAGCGTGTACTTATCTTCCGCTGACTGAAATGCTGTCGGGCAAGGTGGGATGGTGAAGTTGGCAGTGCAGGTAAACCCGACGCAGGGAGGCCGAAAGCAGTCGGCCGAAACTTTGGAGGGTGTAGCAGAAACAGCCTGTTGGACCTGGTCGGGTCCGACAAATGCCCGTTAACAAGATGTTGTGGCATGAAGATTTAATCTTGTTCAATGACATGTGGTATTGAATTTCAAGCTTGCAAGGTCTTCGTTCCTTCCAAGGGATTCGCGCCCGTCGAATATGTTCTAACCTTCTATAGCCAAAATTGCAATTGAATTGCTTCAAAGCGTGATACTGTCATTCGGTTCCCCGTTGTGACCTTGTGAAAATAAGATGGTGCATTTTAAAGGGAAAGAGAAAAAGGTAAAGAAACAACAGAAAGATGAGCTTCAGAAATGAGGTTTTTTTTAATCTTGTCTTCGAAAACCCGTTTCTCAAAATGGTATTTAGCCAAACATATGATGGAAAGTCCAACATGTGTGGTTTTCCAATATGAATGCGCTTCACGGGCTTAAAAAATTATTGTTGAAAGCGAACACATGTTAGAATCCGAACCCCTTGTTAATAGTATGTCGATGACCTTGTTGACAGACACTCCTCCCGCTCCAAAGAAAGGTCACTAGAAAAACTAAGAAAGAAATCATAATGTTCAAAAGTCCTTGGTATCTCCTATCCTACTCATACACTAAATCTACCACCCAATTCCCACTCACTTGCTTGCTCAAACAGTGGTGTATATGATCAGTTATGCATCATCATCATCATCAGAACATCTCGCTGTTCCTCCTCGCTTAGGTCATTCCTCTTGATTTTATTCTACAAACAAGTAGAAATCAACCACCAAATAAAAAAATTAAAAATAAAAAAAAGACGCGAAAAAAAAAACCTGATCCCCAGACTTGATCAATCAACCCTTGATCTTAGGCACCCAGTTCATGCCCTGCCGCCATTGCTTCGTCACGGGATCAAGACACTCCCTCTCGGCAGCGAACCACTCCTCCTCGATAATCTTCTTCCTCTTCTCGTCCCGCGGCGTAATCGTAGCGACAAACGGCTCCGGCATGCACACAAACCCCTGCGTCAACTTTTCCTGATCGGGAATGATGGGCTTCCCATCCTGACCAATTTTGGGCGTGATATTGAATCCCCAAATCATGCGCGAAACACCCAGGAACAAGGAGCGCTCGGCGATGTGGATACCAGGGCAGATACGACGCCCGGCGCCGAAAGTGAACTGGTCGCGCTTAGAGGGGTCGGGATTGGCGGCGGAGTCGGCGAGCGATAGCTTGTCGTCGAGGTAGCGCTCGGGCTTGAACTTGCGGGGCTCCGGGGCGCGGACGGGGTCGTTGTTGATGGCCCAGGCGTTGTTGACGACGCCGGCATTGGCGGGGATCAGGTAGCCGTTGTAGTAGTCGTCCTGGGTGACGGCGTGCGGGACGGCGCCCATGATGGTGGTCGGCATCCAGCGGAGGGACTCCTTGACGATGGCGCGGATGTACTGCAGGTTGGGCTCGTCGTCCATGGTGGGGAGGCGGTCGGAGCCGACGACGCGGTCGACTTCTTCTTGGGCCTTGCGCTGGACTTCCGGGTACAACAGCATGGCTTGGACGAAGGCATAGAGGGTCGAGGAGGTGGTGTCGGAGCCGGCTTCGAGCAGGGTGCCGGCGATGTAGGCCGCCAGGTCGTCGGAGAATCCTTCCTTCTTTTGCACGGGCACGAGGTCCTCGCAGAAGCAGTGCGTGATAGTGCCCTTGAGCGTGTCCTCCTTGGCTTTGAGCCAGTGGCCCTTGTAGAGAGCGAGTTCCGTCTTGTGTAGCTCCTTGGCCTTCTTGCGGGCGGGGAGGAGGAAGTCGGGGAGGTAGCGGAGGATGGGGAAGAAGTCGACGAGGGCGGCCATGCCGGTCTGGTTCATCTCGGCGAACTCCTCGAAGCCGTTAAAAAGCTGCTGTATCTTCTCGTCGTTGTAGGTGGGCGTGCGCCAGCCGTAAACCATGGTGGTGGTCAGGGCGTTGGAGTAGCGGCGGATGTTGTAGAGGAAATCGTCGGGCTGGGTAATCATCTCGTACAGCATCTGCTTGTTCTCGAGCATCTGGTAGGGGACGTAGGACTTGGCCGAAGAGATGTTGAGGAGAGCGTGCGCGAGCTTGCGGCACATGCGCCACTGGGGGTTGTAGCCCATCATGAGCACGCGCATGTCACCAGAGCAGAGGGTCTGGCCGATGTACATCTCCTGTCTGTGCGAGTACATGTTGCTCTTCTTGTCGAGAAGGTCCTTGACGGCCCTGTCACCGGAAAGAACGATCATGACCTTGGTTCCGAGAATGAGACTGTAGACGGGGCCATATTCGCGAGCCCACTTTTCGAACTGAAGATGAACATCCTTCGTTGGCATCTATCAAGTGTCAGCGTTAGCTATCATTCAGGTAAAAAGTCCTTGGGATTCACTTACCAAGTGAAGGTTACCAAGGATGGGAATGGTCGGGGGACCAGGAGGATAGTTCTTTGGTCTCCGCCCGACCATAAGCAGACGGATGAGGAGAGCAATGCCCACCACAATGGGCAGGTATGTTGTGATGACGGGCATGCTTTCTTGTTCTTCCAAGCACAAGTAAGAACCGACAACGAGACTGACTGGGTGGTTGTTTTGAGGTTGGGGCAAAAAGTTTTCACATTCTAGACGGAAATGTCGGGGGAATTAATAGGTCTTCAAGTCATTTGTCAACGCCAGCACTCTCATCTCCAGAATGATTGATGCACATCCCAACCCATCGGGTCAATCTCTTCTGACCTCTTTGGGACGTGCTGCTCACCACCACCACTGCCTTCGTCATTGATGCTCTCTCACGGACCACCAAGTTTCTCCAAGTCCCCAAAGCGACTTGGCATCGGAGTACTTGTGGGATTTGGGGAAGGATTGGGAAGATAGACAAGGATAGTTTGTGTCGGCGATATGGGATGGCCCGCTCCGAGCTGGCTGGCGGACATGGAGGTGGGATCCAACCACGTGTAGCAGATCCGCAGCACAATGTGGTGTAGTGGGGCACGACGGAATAGCTTCAAAAGTGATCTCGGATGCGGACTTTGCGGACTCTGGTGTGGGCGGGTGGGATTCCGCAGATGTTAAGATACCATGGAAGGACGGCCACGCTCACCATCTGGCCCCTTTTTACCTACCCACAGTCCCCCGTAGTACTGAGCAGTGACTTCAGTTTCTTGCGCCCAACCATAGGTAATTGTCAGATCTTTGGGTGGCTGATGTAACTCTGCCGGTGGACACTAACTCAATTGTCTTACTCCTTGGAAACTAAGTGGTGATTCCATAAAGATGCCTGATAACGCTGTGTCCCGTTGCCGTGCAAGACTGAAAACCCCCCAAAGTGCTGCGCCGTCCTAATACCCAAATATCATTCATCCCTCTGTCGTTATCCTTCCTTGCCCACCCCCCAAATACCCAACCCGTTACTCTTCCTCCTTCATTGATATTCTTCAATCTGAACTTTCTGAAAATCGCTGATCAACTCGTTGACCTGCCGCATGCTGGTTTGGTCGTACTTGCCAAGAATTGGTTCGGCCGATTTGCCGCCGCCGCTTACCGACATGTCGTCAGGGTAAGAATCGGGAGACGACCCCTTGCCCTGGTTATCCCTAACGCCTCCCGACGTCTTCCGGGCGATACGGTCCGTGAGGAGATTGCCAAGGAGCCAGTACTCGGCCGAACACCGGATGAAACCGATCCTCTTCCACATATTCTCGGGTGTGAGATTGTCGAGGTCTGCCATGCAGTGGGGCGGCGCGGTCGACCAGTTGTCAAACCATAACTCCCAAATTGTAATCCAGTTTTCCAGGCCGGTGCGGATCGGTACAAGCTGGCCTTCTACCCCGTACAAGTTCTGGTGCTGGAAAATCATATAATGGAAAACTGAGCGGAACCCCACAGTCAGCATCGCTCCAGGAGACGATATTCGAAGACGGAGCCACAAAGAAGCGAGAAGCCAGAAAAGGGGCCAAGGAAACTTACCGGAAACAACAACAAACAGATTGAGTGGCCCAAGCTGGGCCAATCTCTGCAACATATCTGCTTCAAGGCTGGTAGCGATAATGTTTTGGAGCACATCGCGGAGCAGAGTGTTGCAAATAGGACTCGGCGAAGGCATCCATCGGTAAATCTCCTCGAGACACTTCTCTGCATCCGGAGCTTGGAAGACCGCTTCCGGACTAGCCATGTGCATCCTCATCTCCTTGATCACCATGCGGTGAGGGAGATTGTTGAAGATGACAAAGGCTGTGTCGAGAAGGAAGATCCATAGGAAGGTGCTGCAAGACCCACTCGTCAGTCCCTCGGTTCTTCGTTTATCCCAGGGGCCGGGTATGCTTACCGTATAAGTTCTTCCCTCACAACGAACTCATTCCAGTCAAACTCATGTTTGAGCTGCGAGCCATATTCGAGATGCTTCGCCATGGGAATTCCGATATCTCTCGCCACCTGATGATGGAATACAAGGTTAGCGTGTCTCCATACCCGCATGCGTAATGTACAAGGCTACTCACAGATACCACAGTGTTGAAGCGATGGCGACGAATCCTCCTCTTGCTTGGGTCCGAACCTTCCCAATTCTGGTAAATACAGACAATGTACGCGGCTTGCAGAGCTTGAAGTTTTCGTTTGCAATGCAGAACCGAAGGAGGATTGGAATCATCGTCGGCCGGCGAATTAGGCTCGTTGTCATTGCAAAAGTCGTCATCGTTAAACGCCATTTCCTCAACACAGTTGAACCACACTTTCGCGTCCTTGACGTCTTGCTCATCCGGAGAGACGGTGGCACCTAGTGAGTGTTAGTTTGGCGACTCGACAAACGCGGTGGCAGAACGCAAGCTACTTGCCTATTATAACCATGGCGGCTAGCAGAACCGGCTTTGCGCTGGTAGGGTCGAAGGACGGCCGATGTATAAAGTTTATATTTGAATGCCAGCACGACCAGTACAGTTCCATGTACTTGGCAAATCTCTGTGGCGAGAAGAACTGAAGACACTCCTGCTCTTTCTCGGGAGTCCAAGTCAGAGTACCCAAAGAACTGTTGGACGGTTTATGTCTAACGACATTCATTATCGAAACCACAATCTCTTGCAGCTTGATAATGATGGGATTACTGAGCCACGACGACCAAAGAGTCCATGGCATATAGCCGTAATCATTCGACGTAGCCGAAGTGGAGACAGTTGAAGACGAAGCTGGCGAAAGCGGGGGTTGGCCCATAGGATTTTGCAGTTGCGAAACCATTGGGTGGAATTCAACCTGCTCGTGAATCTGTTGGTGTTGTTGGAGGTGTTGTTGATGCTGCTGCATCTGTTGTAGCCGTTGGTGTTGTTTTTGCTGCTCCGTGTATGATGCATAAAAAGCATCTACGACCGCCCTCCTTTGCGCATAAGAGCCGCATTCAAACGAGTTGAGGAGACCACTCCTGCTGGTGAAATCATACAGGAAGTGGAAAGAATAGCCACGATGACTTTCTGAAGAGGGGCTCGACCTGGGCGTGGTGGTGGCCTCGGGAGTATCCGTTGGATGCACGCCGATGGGCAACCCGATCTCAAGCCAGTCGGGGATTGAAATGTCATTTTGCTCAAGCATTGGGAACTGGCCAGCAGCATCATGGAGGAGGTTGTCGAGGTCGTCAAAGTGGACCACGCCGGGGTGGCCGAAGGGTGCATGGTGAGGCTGGTGAGCTGGATGAGACGGGTGGGACTGGTGGGACTGCTGGAGCATCTGGGGAACCTGGACCTGGGGAATATGGGGCAGCTGGGAAACCGGAACCGGAGAAGCGATTTGAGGGATCTGAGTCAGCGATTGGGTAACCTGAACCTGGATGATGTTGTGCTGCTGGTGCTGTTGCTGAGCGTGTTGCTGCTGGTACACTTGTTGTTGTTGTTGTTGTTGTTGTTGTTGGTGTAGTTGCGGCTGGAGCTGCTGGAGTCGCGGTCGCTGTGGGGAGTGTTGCTGATGATGAAGCTGTTGCTGATGCTGGTGCTGTTGTTGGACAAAGACCGGCTGATGATGTTGTTGCTGTTGAGGCTGTTGCGGAAGAGGTTGTTGATGCTGATACTGCCGAGTCTGCTGCTGCTGTTGCTGTTGTTGCTGAAAGTTCTTGACCGAGTTGGAAGCACTGGTGCTAGCCGTTTCTCCGTCCTGGCCCGTCGATGAAGCAACGCTCGAGTACAAGCACTGGACTGCGCGTTTTGCGCAATTTTGGCAGGGCTGAGCCGAGTTGCAGGCTTTTTTCTGGCGGACGCATCTATCACACGCCCTTCGGCGGCCAGACGAACCGTGAGGCATGCCGTCGCATGTCTGGATATGGCGCTTCAAGACGTCGGTCCGTTGAAAGGAGGCGCTGCACAGGATGCAGCGGTGTGGGCGTTCCGACGTGTGTGAAGCGCGGTGTCTCTGCAAATGCTCCCGACGCTTGTACGTCTTGTAGCAGACGGGGCAGCGATGGACAGCCACTATCTCACTGCTCATATTGGCGCTTGTTTCTTCACGTTTAGGCTGGCATTCGTTGTTTTGCCGTCGGGTCGTCTGGCTGAGCTGTGTTGTCATGCCCATTTTGGATGTTGATGTCGCCGAGCAGTTGAGGCCAGAATCAGTCCACGAAGCCGGTTGCCTGGACGATTCTGGCGGTGGCACGCCAGGGCCGGACAGTCAGATCTGCCGGGTACTGGAGGGCAAGTTGTTGGTAAGTGGCTGGTAGCTGTGGTAGGCGCAGTTGTTGGCAAAAGTGCGGGGTGTGGAGTTGGGCTGGGCGGGAGCTGGGTCTTTGCCCTTTTCTGACCAGGTTGGGTCCAGTTGAGGTCGAGCTGGCGACTGGCTCGAGTCCGGTCCTTTTGGATCCAGGTCAGGTCCCTGAGAGGGGGAAAATCGAGACTTTGGGAATGAGCGAACATGTCCAGGACTGGGTTCTCGGGTCGTTTAGGACCGCCGGCATGGTGGGGATCAAAGGGGGGCTTTGTGGATCCGCTTCAGGAGGCGGGGAGGAGGGGGTGTGCACAAAGCGACAGAGGTTCCATCTTGGTTTCTATGATAGACCGAGATGCTACTTGTTTGGGCTAGACAGGGGAGCATCAGGACCCGCCAGAAAAGGCCTTTTACCAAACACTCGCCGGTGGCCGGGGGGGTTAGCAGGAGGCAACGAGATGAACGAGAGGCTACCTACCTATCAAAGGACCTCGATCCGGAGGGCCATTATTGGACCCTTTTTTTGTCGTTGCAACTCGCGCAACTATTCTCCATTTCTGAAGAGTTCCAGCAGCTCCCAGCAGCTCAGGGCAGTGTACTTGGCGGGCAGACTATATATGTGAGCCATTATGTCATCCGGCTCCCCAACCCTTCCAACTTGCTATGTAAGCGTCCCATCACGTTGGTTAGCTCTACACTGTTCTAGAAGGATGGCATTTTGAAATTGTAGGTGCCTGTGTTGAGTGTCGCCATTACCATCGCTTATCGGCATCATCCAAACCACGCTACCGGCCCGGCGGAGTGGAAATGGTCGTGGCAGCGAAGGGTTCTCGGGCTCTCTTTTGGTTGTAATACCGTAATAGGCCAGAAAGTCCCTTAGCGTGGCAGCTCACAAGATGAGGTTGAACAAGGCCAGCCACAACGCAACCTTGTCAACGTCGACGTTCGGATGAAGCCCCTGCCATGCAATATCAAAATTTGGATATTGCGTACTAGCTAGGCAGCGACATCACGATTCCAGCCGAGAGGTAAAGTGGAAGGTTTCTGTCCGACAACTGGCAGATACGACACGTACAAGCAAAACCCCACGATTCGACCGTGATGCCGCCGGTGATGCTGGATATTGCGATGGAGGATGGAGTTGCCAGCTATACAGTATTGTTGTTTTCGTTGTTTGTTGTTGTGGTGGTGGCTGTTGCTGTTGTTGTTGTTGTTGTTGTTGTTGTTGAGGAAGAAGAAGAACTGCTCAAAGACTGGAGTAAATGGTGAAGATGTCGCCGCGAAGGTTTCAAAGGATTGAATGGCTTGAAAGAACAGGGAATCGCTATTGGATTACCATTGGAGTGGTCGCTTCTGGTTGGCTTGGCCGGCTCGAAGAGACGAGATCCAGCAAAGAAGTGTGAAAAAGTGGACCCCGGCAAAGTGGGGTTAGTTAGGTAGTGTAGGTAGGTAGGTATTGCGACCACAGCAGGCAGACTTTCCCGCACTTCATTCCTTCCGTCTTGTCTCTCGTCACGCCCGTCGTCTGCGCCTTCCTAGGTACCTATCCCATCTCCAACTGCAGCACTCGGGCAAATAAGCGAACGACCGGATGCGGCACCAAATGCCTAAGCCATCAACTGAAGGAACCCCGCGTGAGCCTAGGTACCTTGGCTACCTACCGTAGGATACCTACTAGGTGCTACGAGACACCGGAATTCTCTCCGGGGGCTGCTGGCGTTGCATGTGTCTTCCCCGCCGCCGTCACATCCACCAACGCCTACGATGTGAACCATCAATCATCAGGGGCAAAGGAAGGGACAATGGAACCTTACCTTAGACACCCTCCGGCTTTTCAGGGCGATCCCGTCGATACCTTGGCTGCTCCAGCCAACCAACAAACACAAACATCGACCGGAAACACCGCCTATGCCCCGGGACAACACCACAAGTGCCACCGTACAATTACCTGTTTTCCACCTGAAGGACCAAAGTGGAAAACCATGCTC
Organism: Pseudoneurospora amorphoporcata; assembly: GCA_033297205.1. Taxonomy (NCBI): domain Eukaryota; kingdom Fungi; phylum Ascomycota; class Sordariomycetes; order Sordariales; family Sordariaceae; genus Pseudoneurospora; species Pseudoneurospora amorphoporcata. The sequence goes on along the minus strand of MU859109.1, from coordinate 175,440 downwards.
AAAGATTACCTCTAATGAAGCAGGCTGGCAGGTTTTGCTTCTTCACATCGAAATAGACGGCACCCCCGCCCCCCGCCGTTTCCCCCGTGGCTGCCACGCTGCAGTAAGGATGCATTTCTGTGCCAGATTTGTGTTGCCTCATCGGAGATTTGGATGTCGGACTTATCTCGAGCCCGCCTCGGCCGACCATTCAGAGAGAGAGACGGCCTTCTCACCGCAAGTATCTTGTGCTCCATCGCTCCTCGGCGTACACGGCGTACCAAGCCACGAACATGGGCGCACTAAAAGGGGGTCAAGGGCCCCTCGTGGTCCCCGGAAGAAACTGCATCGTGTAGGACGGGAGTGATGGGACGTGTCACGTGTGTAAATGATGGCGTGGGGTGGCAGATGTCTGGTTGCGGTTGGATGGTTGGAGTGCTTTGGCCAGCATATCGGGTGTCGACCACCGCGAGAGCAGAGTCTGGTCCATCTGATTCGTTTCCAGCTCGTTTCTTTGGTCTAAACCTGGGGCAGGCTGCCTCTGTTCGTCGGCTACAGCCCTGTCTTGCCTCTATGAGCCGATGTCAGCTTCACCAGGGCAGACAAGCTTTCCCCTCTCGATACCCGACTGAAACATCAGTGTTGGCATTGCTTACTGCTGCAACAGTGTGATGCGGCATTGGTGTCGATGACTTGCTGCGTGTCGACGAACAAGGGTTCAGGGCTAGACGGCTGTCTGTGCAGGGTATACGTACACTATTGAATTCGCGGCGATCGACGTCGGGAGGCTCACGGGTGCACGGACCAGTCGGGGACACAACGGCACGCGAACACGACCGAGACGGTTCACTCCTTTTTGAGACGGTGATTCCGAGGATGATGATGTTAACAGCTTGCATTGCCCCGGATCCACAAGCCGCCTACCGCGCAACTCCGGAGTCCGAAATATTCACGCCGGTTGACACAAAACCGGGCAGCGCTTTTCCATATCGATGGAGGCGACAAACACCATACACCACCACATTGGATTTCCTGGACGGATTGCTCTGAAAGAAGAGCCAGTGTTTTGTGTCATGGGTCAGCAGAAACGTTCAAAAAGGCTTTACCGCTTGTTGGCAGAAGCAAACTGCTTGGTAACAGCGGGTCTAGTGTGGGTCTGGCTCTGGGCATGGCTCCCGCTCAGCCCTACCCTTCGCCTTGCGCCGTGATATTACGCTGCGAGCGTACATCACTATCCTTCTTGCCGCCGTCGTCGAGATCCTCCGACCTGCTTGCAATCAAACCGCATTGCGATACCCTCGAGCGCCTACAAGGTAGAGCTCGCTCTCTTTCATCAGCTACACGGTATCACTCTCCGTCATTGATCGAGCGATCAATGTCTTCTGTCACGGGTCGGCTCGATTGTTGGCGAGCAGCTCTTGGAGAACATCACTGAGGCCCTCAACGGGAGCCAAGAACTCGGCAACCCAGTCGAGGAAGACCCCCTTGACACCGCCTCACATCTAGTCAACCATGCCGCCTTCATCATCGCTCTCGCATAAGTCACTACCCTTGAGAAGCATCTCTGGGACATTCAAGGCATCTTGGCCGACGCCAACTCCACCCTCGTCACCGCCAACGAAGCCTTAACCAAACTCGAGGATCACGGCCCTCAAGAAAGCCGCCCGCCTAAACGTCAACACACCCAAGGCTATCTCCCTGTGCCAGTCGACGACGAAGACGAGAACGACATGTCTACGCCCAAGTCGCGTTACTAGCAAGGACCCCGACGCCTTTACCGGCGAGGGCAGTACCGCCGTCAAGCGTGCTGAGGCGTACCGTGTGCCTGGCGTGCGAAGATCGAACTCGGAGGACTCGTGGTACTACAGCCAGGATGAGCGCTACAACTTCGTCTACCGCTTTCTATGCCCTGTCTCCCTAGGTTATGCCGACGGGATGTTGAAGGAGGCCGATAAGGAAAAGTAGAAGTGGAATACAGTACGATACTGGTTCGTTTGCTAGCGCGGTTCTTGAGTCAGGGGCCTTTGCAACCTCTTCAGACTAGGGAAAAGACAAGGGATTCCGGCGCTCCTATTGGCCCAAACCACCCAAGACCAGGCTAAGAAGAACGATTTAACGAACCAGAGGCTATTCAGGCCAGAAGTCTCGCCTATCCAGCCTAAAAGTGGTGAAAGTGCCCTCTTCAAGAGTACCACGCCAACAATCCGGACGTTCGCTCCGTCGATTTGGGCCAAAGGAATGAATGCGAGCTACTTTGTCCAGTTAGGACTCTCGAAACATATACACTACGGGATTTTGGCATCTCTTCGGACGCGACGGGTTTCTGGCAATGGATTGGGGGCATGTCCGTGTTGTTAGCCGGGTCACTCCTGCTATACTATGCAGTAGGACCGCTTTATATTCCATTTGTGATATATACATCAAACTAATACCAACATCCCGTCCCACAAGTATACCTACCCAGCTCTTCCACGACATGCGGCGACACACAGGACAATGGAAGACGTCCCAATTTGAGCCAGGCAGGCCCGAATCCCAGAACCACAGCTCCGGTGCCGATGGGAATACGAATGTGAGTCTCCTGACCTTGGTTGCCATGTCAATACCCCTAATATGGAGGCAATTGTCACTTGGGAAGATCGTCACGGCCGACATCGTCAAACTCTAGATTTGACGTATAGGTTACATATCGACACATCAAAACGGACAGCCCTATTTTCACTCCATCACCATTACTCTAATTGCCCTCGACCTAGTCAACTCCCCATTGGTTTACTAATTCACCCCGAGGATATCGCGAACGTCTCGCTCACAACGAATGATGCCGGAAGTCAATATATCGAACTACCTTACCAAAGTCAATCTCCATTCCAAATCGGTTCGACAAACTTTTCCAGCTAGATGTCAAAATAACATAGCCACCGCGTCTTCTTAGATCCACATACAATCATCTTAAAAATGCATCCCCAATCTAGCAAGAATTATTTGCTTCTCTCCGCCAAGCTTATTATCTTTCAATTTATTCCTTCACACAAAACATCGACTTTTGCAACCGGATTCGCTTCCTTCCCTCTGCCATTTTGCCTATCGAACCCCGTTTTAGACCCAAGACACCTAATACCTTCAATTTCTTACCACAATTTTTCGATAGGGACAACCTGATTTTCCACCCAAACGATCATACTCGGCGGCGTTCTGTAAGCCCTGATTCGTGTTCGGGGTACGAAACTTCCCAAGAAGAATTGCCACCCCCCGATACTACCACCAGTATGTTGCATACTGTGCATACCTAACATCTCTCTAGCCAAAAAAAGCGTCGACGGTCTTTGCAATGCTCTTCCTCTTCTGATGCCGACGACAAGCTAAAAGTTCGTAGACTTGAAAGTCGTATCCGAGACCTTGGGCAAAAAGAGGTGATGGCCAACGCTCGTATAAAATACCCGGAATCAAAGTTGGAGGATATCCAAGATTTGTTGGACAGGAGGTGTGGTTGGAGAGGCTTCGGAAGCGATAATAAGGGCCCCCGAGCACAACCCCTTGACGACGATGTGACTTAATCCGAGGATTCTTTTTCTTGATTCATCCTGTCTCGCGCCCTGCATGGTCGTGAAGGACGGCCCAATTTTGCCAGAACCGGGAGGCTGAGTAAGGCTGGTGATTTTTGGTTCCATGATAGTAGGTTCGGCGAATGGCAGGGTTCGGTGGATAGCTACCTTATTGGAAGCGGTCGTTTTTGGCTGAGTCGTCCAAACCATCTTCTCCCCCCACTGGCTTATCTAAGGGAGAGCGGACGGGATCCCGAGTTTTCCAGTGGATATGTATAGTCGTAATATGATTATTTATTGCGCACACGACAGTTTCTTATAAATAGGCTCAGCTGGTGAACATGTTGTCTCTCATGTTGATGCACTGTGTGTTGACCAAACGGGAAGAGCAATGTTGTTGCTGTTAGACACTCGTAAAAGAGAGAGGCAAGACAAAAACCGTCTGGGGGCGAAACGACGATTGGACATGTTTTGGAAGGTAACTCGGCTGTTTTGGCTGTAAGTAGTGCTGTACTTGAACATATGGCGTTTCAGCCACTCTTATCTTCTGTTTTGATAACGACTTTTACACAAGTGAGAACCAAAGAAACAACGCCATGCTCAATTGATGCTAACTGCCTGCCAGCCAGCCTTTAGCCATAGCCCATATCATGTCTCCAAAATCATCACGCTTCATTATCATTGCATCCGTTCCGTTATCATAAGCATGGTCGTGGCCCATCTTCCTGACTTGGTCCCTAACTTCACCTAGCAGCACTCTCTCTCAACCCTTTAGTTCTCAGCGTCAACTTGGTCGAACCCTCCTCAAACGGCAACTGGGTCAACGGTGATCTGGACAGCGACCTATTAGGTGCCGCCCCGTTGGTTTTGAGAACCCCTCCCATTTTAACTCGTGGCGTATTCGAAGTGATGGTAGCATCACTATCCATACTGTCCCTTCTGCTCCCATCTTCTGCCACACTGCCCGCCTGACTCCCATCCACACTCCCGTCTACACTCCCATCGACCTCTGACCCAAAATTGGCATCATCAAACCTCACGCCCTTCCCCCTCATCCTCCCTATCCACAGCCCCCTTACGCCACCTCTCTTGCGCTCCGGCACTTCATCTTTTCCCGCACTACAAACCATCAACAGCCACTGCAAATTTGGCAGGGTGTGCCTAATATCCACCACCTTCAGCCCCTGACTCCAACAGAGAACTTCAATGTCGCGGTTCAGTAGAAACCAAGCGTACTCAAAGCGGTATTGGGCCGTGCTACCCCCCTTTGGTAAGAACAGGGGAAACTCGCGGTTTGGGTCTGCAGAGGGAGACTCGTTGGCAGTGGACGAAGAAGATTGCCGGTTCTGAGACGCGTGTGAAGAGAAGGAGGAAGCGTTGGGGTTTACCGGGAAATTAGAGATATCGTCCCGGATCGTCGAGCGCGAGCCGTGCCATTTTATCGGATAAGGGAGCGGGACCGAGAGGTAGTGCTGAATGTGGTGGACCAGTAAGGCGACGAGACCCAATGATGCGGAGAGGGTTTCCTCGTGGGGGTACTTTTCTTTTTGCTGGCCTTTACTCGTATCTGTCTTGGTAGTGGACACGGTCGGATCAAGAATGGTGTTGGCCAGCGGCAACGAGCAGATCTGGAAGGAAAGCGGATCATGCTCTTTCTGCTCTTTCGGATCTGCCGGGGGAGGGATCGGTTGGATGCGGTAGATGGTCAACAAGTCTTCGCAAATGCGCCGGCGTTGACCGTGGATTTGGTCGCGGACGGAAGAGAGGAGGGTTTTGGATTGCGCAAGCGGTTCACCGGCCGCGTGTCGGACGTCTTCTTCTGCTTTGTGCTGAACGGCTAACCCCGACTCGACAGCGGCTTTGCGCGCGGCGATGGAGGCGCGCAGGTCGTCGTTGCGCTTCTTGGCGGCGGCTACGATGCGCTTCTGGGCGGAGAGGTACTTGGAGGCTAGCTTGACTTTCTCTTGGGCTTCGGCGAGGGTTCCCTCTTCTTGGTGTTTCGACTCGTCCTGGGCAAGAAGATGGTTGATTTGCGCGGCAAGGACGTCACGGGTGGCTAGGGCGTCCTGGATCGAGTTGTTGAGGGTAGCTAGGCGCATAAGGACGTTGTATGAGGATGTCGGCAAGGGGGTGACCTCTTTTTTGGGTGGTGGATACTTGTTGGAGAGATCGAGGGAGTATATGCCGTCTATCATGTGGAAGACAAGACTGTTGGGCGGGAAGTGAACGTTTTGGAGGGTGCCGAGCCACTTGAGCGCGCGGAGATCGACTTCGTCTTCGAGGAGGAGACTCCATTGTTCTTGTCGTTTGGACCATACTCGGACGGTCACTTGGGGAGATTGGATTATTGTCGAGTCCAGTTCGTTGAGTTCGAATAGTCGGAAGTTGAAGTTCTGAAGTCCGGGTTGTTAGTAGTTAGCGCTGGGTATCGCTGCGATTCATCACGAGCAGCGCACCGTAGATCGTTCAGCAACCTCGCTGATATATATTGGATCTTGTAGACCATCGACATGAAGAGTAAAGAAAGCATCGGCAAGCTTGCTGGCGAAGGTATCTTGGAAGCTCTTTTGCCGTGTAGCGGGGTCGGCATTGGCCAAGAGGGTACTTAGGCGTCTGATGGCGGGTGGTCGTAGGTCCTCTGATGATAGGGTATGGTGTAGGTCTGGTCTCTGGCGCAAAGCCTCGAGCTTTCCGGCGGTCTTGTTAAGAGCAGCATCGTCAATGGTTCGTCCGCGTTGGCGTGTGAAGTTGACGTTCCTCAGGAAGATGCCGCGTAGGTGGCGTAGCTTGCGGTTCTGGGCCAGCAACAACGGGCGGGTCGATTCCGTCGACATGGTATCATTTCGGTGTGCGTATGTTTATTTTACGTCGAGCTTTACCGAGCTGTCGCGTACAAGACTGAAGCTTTGAAATGTAATGTGGATGTTACAGAGTTGTTACTTAGCTCTTGGTGTGATAGTGTTTCCGTCGGCGGGCGGCTCCTCTGGATGACATACGTGCGATGGAGTCAATTGGGGGGGAGAAGTCTTGGCAACTGTACTATCAGCAGAGGTCCACAGAAGGAATGTGGCCCGTGCTCAATGCTACCTCACAGCTACAGACCACAGTGACATCAAGTAAACTTCAACCTCGTCAACCTCCTTCACAGGTACAAATATCGGCATCATTACAATTAAATTGGCATCAAACACCTTTTCTATCGTTGCCATGTGCCGTCTGGGCACCCATCGTCCACGCTCAAACACCAGACCAGCTCGAATGACAACAACAACATGACCCACCCAATCTGCTCAACATTACCGATATGCCGGTGGAGGATGATACGGAGCAGGTGGTGCCATCAACTCGGAAACGCCACCGCTGCGGAACGGATCAATCGGTGGCGGCGGCTGTCGTCTCGCTGGTCCCCGGTGCCAGCCCGGAATCTCCTCATGCCTCAGGTCTGCCGTGCTGGAGCCCACATCCTTCATGCCATACATGCGATCAAACTCTTCCTCCTCCATCTTGTTCTTCCGTTTCCTCCAAGCGCAGATGAAGATTATCGCAACAACGGCCACGGCCAAGACGCCACCTGCTACGCCCAGGCCGACTTTGACCCCCGTCGAGAGGCTGAGTGGTTTAGGCCCATCTGAGCCTTCCTTGGTGCCCGTCCAAGCTCCGTTATCAGAGCTGCTGTCCTCCGAACTCGGCGATACTGATGGGAATGCAACTCTGGAAGTGACGCCTGCTGGCGCGTCTCCCGCTGTGGCCAACGTCGACATGGTCCCGGCGTCAATAGAAAGGGACTGTGTTCCGGAAAACTTGGTCTCGGTCGGTCTGTCGGAGCTTTGCCAGTTGATCTGGATCATCGGGGCATAAAAGTTGAAGGCGGTGGTTTTCTCCTTGTCGTCGGGTATCGTCATGGTGGCCACATCAGCCGTGTTCGACTTGTCGCACGTCACGTACTCGACTTCTGTCGACGTGGCTGTCATGACACATGTTTGACCATTGTCGACGCTGCTGCATTGATAGCCACTACACATCTTGTCAGGACATTGCTAACCTGAGGGCAGTTATGACGGGCGCGGCCTACCTTGGACAACATCCGACCGCCGTTTCTTTGGCGCCTGGTGCAAACTGAAAAGCAAAGTCGGATTTTCCTCCACCGCCGCCTGTCGCCGAGCATGCCGTCGCATACCCAACTGGACAGTACAGACCCGGAGAGTAGTATCCCCATCCATCCAGCGCTTTTGACGGAGACACTGCTCCACTGGAAGTTGGTGGCCAGCAGGTCGTGTCGTCAACCGGTCCGCCCTTGGAACATGTCTGGCCGAGCCAGCCCGAGGGGGCGACATGTCCCCCCAATCCCAGGAGCTTCCCTTCAATCGCCGCTACTGCTACCGTGCATGCTGGTGGTGGTGTGAATGTCGTCGTCAACGGACCGAGGACGGCAGTTGCCACGCTAAAGACTGTCGCAGTCGGCGTCATGGTGGTGGTGATGGTGATACGTCGCTTCGCTTTGTTCAAAGTTGGCCTGCAACAAGTTGACTCGCAACTTTCAAGTACACTCGATGTACGCGCTCAACAGGATAGCATGTATGATGAAATCTCCAAGTCCAAGAGAATAATTCCCTTGCAGCGGAAGGTCCACGGCCACTTGGGGCATGCAATTTCACGCAGCAACATCACAATCTTTCTCTCCCACAGCAGTTTGCACCCTTACCCACCAGGTACCCCCCATACCCAGTTGCACAACATCTTGGTACATACCATGCACGCTACACGAAAGAAACACTCGTCCAATTGACGGTGAGCAAGCAGCAGCGCCCGCCCGAGAAACAGAAACAAGTCTGCGTTTCATGTTCCCGGTGTGATATTCTCTTCATTTGGCAAGGGAGGGGTTCAGTTTACGTTTTTCCTCCCAAAAGAAAAAAAAAGCTGTGATCATCACCCGGGCCGATCACCACTATATTTCTCCTGCCGATCTATGGATGCCCTTTTTCCCCCTTCTGTGTTGACAGTGCGCGCCCTTGGCAAGGGCCAAGAGCGTTTGGAAACGTCGATCAGGATCCACGCTGCATTCTGTACCGGAATTTGGTAACTTCATCCCTGGCGTCGTCCCTTGGCCTTCCATCCTTTCTACACTAAAGCGTCTCGCTTCCATCCTGGCGGTAAAAGGGGCGTTTTTTTTCGACGTTGGTTTGTGCACTTGTGTGTCGTGTGACGTCTCTCGGGTAGAGGCAGCCAACCGCCGGGTACTTGACAGACAGGGGTCGTTGAGAGTCTGTTACGCAGGCATTCATTCATGGAAACGATCCTGATGAACATCTTCCCCGACACTCGTTTGTCCCTTTTAATATGATGCCTATCCCGCGAGTCCACATGGATCAGCATTCAGTGTGGATGAGGGAGACTCTAAGCGAGGTGTCAAGGTGAGACTTGGAGGTAAGGAGTTGTGATCCAACCTCTTGTTTGTCCATCTCCTATCGGAGGGCATCATCGACTTTGTTCAACCTATGTACTAGTGTTGCAAGTGTTTACACAAGAATTCAGTACCACCTGGTTCATCCTGAGTACATCAAGGCATACAGATCAAACCCCTTACACACATCCAAATCCCCCTACCTTGTGAAATGCTGCAACATGGCATCCTCCAACTCTATCTCCTCAGCACTCTTATCCATCCCCAACATATCTTCCATCCCATGTCTCCTCCTCATCGCCCGTCCTTTCCTACCCTCACCTTCTCCAAAGCGAATCTCCAGACTCTCATCCTTCTCCCCAAAGTCCTCCATAAACAACCGATCTTGTTTGACACTCCTCTCCTTATCCGTACTCTCCATCCCCTCCCCCATCTCTCCCCCGCTAAAGTCACTAGCAGACCCAGCTACCCCATAATTCCCATACAAATCTCCAGTATCCGTATCCGCATTATCCCCCTTCTTCATCTTCATACTGTTCTCCCTCTGTATCTCCTTCTCTGTCCTCCTCCCCGCCGCCATCAGCGGTCCATAATCCCGAAAACTCATCCTGTCCCTCAACGGGTCCTCCTCCATCGAGCACCTATCCGCTCTCACATTCCATTCCGATTCAGTCGGTTCCGGGATTGCGTCCCCGGCCGGCAACGGAATGACATGATGCAATCCCATAGGCAACGGATCAATCTCCGACCTATCAGCTTTCACATTCGCCTCGCTCTGGCTCGGCATATCGTTAATCGTTACCGGGTCATAGTGCGGATCTCCCGGCAGGATCGGCCTCGCAGGAATGGTGTGGTCCGGCTGCGTGTGGCTCCTGTCGCCCCAGTCCCAAATAGACGGGTCATGCAACGCCGCTGCCGCCATACCTGTCACAGACGCAGTTACGAAATGCCGGGCTTGGTACCCGCTCGCCTGGGTATGGTGTTGGTGATAGTGTCTATGTGTCCACAAAGGCCCGTGAAAGCCGTCCAAGGGGTCGATGTCGCTCCTATCGGCTTTCACATTCGCCTCGCTGTGAGAAGGCATGTCGTTGATGGTTACGGGGTCGTAGTGCTCATCGCCTGGCATGATGGGCTTTGCCGCAACCATATGATCAGGCTGGGTATGAGAGAAGTCGCCCCAGTCCCAGATGGACGGGTCCGAGACGGCTGCTGCCCTCATGTTTCCTCCCTCAACAGATCCAGCAGAGGAGACGGAAAACTGACGGGTTTGGTACTGTCCGGGGTTGTGAGAGATGTGCGGAGCGCTGCTGCGTAAGGCGCTCTCTGCCGGAGAGACGGCGTAGGAGAGGGTTACTTCCTCGGGAACGAGACCTTCTTGTTCGTAGATGTGGCGCGAGATTTGGAGGGTGTTGTTGATACCCGCCGGGAAGGGGACGTGGGTGGTGCTTGTGGACTTGTAGCGGTAGGCTGTTCCCACGCCCATGGGCACCGGCATTCTGATACTAGTGGTACCGCCGGTGCGGCGGAGGACGGTGCCGGCTTTTGTGAGGATGGTCATTGTGGATGGATGGATGGTGTGTACTCTGTCGCTTTGTATGGTTTGTATGGCCTGCAAGGGTTTGGAAGGGTTCAAAACGCAATGTTTCGAGCGTATTCAGATTCAGACACACAGAAGGAACCAAGTCACTGCAGGAGAGTGCATGCAGAATGCAAGATTAAATGAAGGAGAAGGAGAAGGGCGGGCACGGCATTTACGATCTCTCTTTGTGCTGTGCTGAGTGCCTCAACATCTTCGCTTCCAAGAGGGCATCCAATCCAGTAGTCTAGGGGGTGCAGGACAACACACGCACGCATGGACGAGAGGGGGAGAAGGGTCAAAGTTACGTCACCCTGATGATGACGTTAATCCTCCATCTTCTTCTCCTTCCTCCTCCTACTCCATTCTCCATTCCCATTTCCCTTTCCGCTGCCCACATAATAAGCGTATATACCATCCATCCCATCCTCTGGCGGCTGCCATTGGATCCCATGATCGGAACATTCTACCGGGCCGGAAACTTTTTGTCGTAGATAAGGTACCTATGTAGGTCCAGGATTGATTGATTGATTGATTGATTGATTGATTGATGCGATGCGCACGGCCTTGTCCAGCTCGAGCTCATTCAAAGAAAGCTCCGATCCATGTCAGTCCCCCCAAGCAAGCCTTCATCATACCTTGAGGTACCTACTATCTACCTAAGATAGATAGGTAGCTTGCTCCAGGTTTATGGAATGGACCGGCTCAGAGTCCAAGTTGAAGTAGGTAGCGATTGGAACCTAAGGAAAAGCGCTTTTGAAGAAGGATCCTGTGCGAGAAGGGAAGAGGAAGCTTCAAGTCAATATCAGGCAATCAATCAATCAATCAATGGCTAGCTGGCTGGCTGGCTGGCTGGCTGGCTGGCTGGCTGGGTATGTGGACAGACTCATTTGGATTGAAGTGATAAGAAAGCAGAAAGAGAGAGGTTCAGGGCACCCCCAATCTGCCAGGCTTAATTGATAGATAGATAGATAGATAGATAGGTACATAACACACAAGAGGCCGGATATAAGTGAAGACGAGACATAATCGTCTTTACCCTCTCTCCCCTCTGCTATATGAAGAAAAAAAAAAAAAAAAAAAAAAAAAAAAAAAAAAAAAAAAAACAAAGCTATGTGTACATGGCATAGTGCATCTGACATAAGAGGTTATAGTAGCTACTTCATATACGGGTGTTACAAATAGGTATAGCTAGCAGATTATATGGCAGGCGTAGGTAGGTAGATAGGTAGGTAGGTAGGTAGGTAGGTAGGTAGGTAGGTAGATAGCCAGCTGGCTCTGAAAAAGGTCAACATCCTTATTGGCAATGATAAGCCTCCTCTATCATTATCATTAGGTCATCATCTACCTTTTGAACCCAATCCGCCAGGCTTAATTGATAGATAGATAGATAGATAGATAGGTATATAACATACAAGAGGCTACATATAAGTGAAGACAAGATATAATCATCTTTACCCTATTTCCCCTCCGTTGTGTAAAAAAAAAAAAAAAAAATACAAAAATAATAATCATGTATATATGGCATGGTGCACCTGATATAAGAGGTTACGGTAGCCACCTCATGTGCGGATGTTACCAGACAGGTATAGATGACAGATTGTGTGGCAGGCGTAGGTAGGTAGATAGGTAGGTAGGTAGGTAGGTAGGTAGGTAGATAGCCAGCCGGCTCCGAAAAAGGTCAACACCCTCGTTGGCGGCGATAAGCCTCCTTTCTCTATCATTGTCATTAGGTTATCATCCACTTTTTTTTTTTTTTTTTTTTTTTTTTTTTTTTTTTTTTTTTTTTTTTTTTTTTTTTTTTTTTTTTTTTTTTTTTTGTGGTGCACAGCGGGCAAGCTGTGGCGGTTTTTGGAGCGTCTACCGAACCCTCAGTAAAGATATCATACATAGCAGAACTGGTGTTCCATCGGTCATCATCGATGGGTGGGCTAGTAACTCCTTCGGTGGTGAAAAATAATGACCAGATCGATGGTGAAAAGAGGAGAGGTGGTTAGAATCTGGGCTGGTGCACCAGTTTGAAGTTCATCCGTACCTATAGAAGTGCCCTCGGAGCCTGGTTAGCCTGGGTCGTTCGTGTGATGCCTCCGGTGACCCCATCTGGAGAGGAACCTCGCTTCACTCGAAAGGTAACCGGTAAGCAGTTGGTACTTGTAAAGGAGGTTGATGTAACACTTAAACATTTCTCTTTCAACTATCCTAACGTTGATACGACTGGTAAATACTTTTCCCCAAGGCTATGCATGCTTCCTTCCAATGTACAAATAGAAAATGGTATGTAAGTAACCATGAAGAAACTATTCAATGATTACAAGGTTGCTACTAGTGTAGTAGAGGTATACTAGTAAAATGGTATATATCCATCCCTTTTCCAACTTTCTTCCAACCAACGAACGAGTGCTCAACACCAACTTGCTTCAACCAACGAGCGCTCAAAAACCAACTTAACAAGCTCTCTGTTCTGTTTGTATCCCGACCTGGCTTCTGGTAACCAAGCCAAACCAAATCACACTTGACCTGATCCAAGCCACACGCCAACGGACTGTTCGACCGAAACTCAAAAAAATAACCCCTTCTTCTTCTTCTTCTGGTTATCCATCCCCTTCAAAATATCATCAAACGTGCTTCCCCCAGTACTCGGCGGCGCCGCTGCCATCGTCGGTTGCGCCATCTCTTGTTGGCTAGGCGGTGACTGTCTCCTTGGTGGTGACTCCCCACGTCCCAATGGGCTAGGACTAACACCCGGCGACCCCGGATACTGCTGCTGCTGCTGTTGTACAGGCTGACCATTCATACTAACGATCGATCCCCTAGAAGGATCTCTATACGCCGCCGGCGGTGCGCTGGATCGTCCATCATACCCATTGTCCGCTACGCTGAGGTTGCTGAGGGCAGAAAGAGTCTGGGCGCTGCCGACGGAACTAGCGCGGTGGCCGTGTTGGAGTTGGAAGCCGCTGGAAGAGGAGTTAGATCGGCCGGGGATGTTGGCGGGCGTGGAAAACACGCGGGGGTTGCGGTCCAGGCCACCCCCTGGAGCGAGAGATAGCATGAATTCCGCCTCCTGCGGGGATGAAGGGCCGCTGGGACCGAATTGGCTAAAATCGAGCGGCTCGAGGCCTATGGCGATACTAGATCTGTAGGTCGGGACCCCTCTTCCTGCCGGTGATCCCGTGCGAGGACGGAGGAGAGGAGAGGCGGGTTCCGAGCCGGGCGTGCCAACGTAGCTGCTTTGTGGCCTTGAGCCGGAGCGCTGGTGGCCGGCGGAAAAGGGGTCGTTATCTTGGAACATGGCGCGGGGCGGTTCCAGGGGGGTGATGCCCTGTCCCATGGTGGCGGCGGCGGCGGCGTCCAGGGGATGATTGATGGCGGCTTGAGCAGAGGGTGGGAGGAGAGCAGCTTCCCATTCCTTGGCTGCTAGCCAGCAGTGCGAGCGCATGTAGATACCCTCAACGGAGAACATGACCACATCCGCGGATAGCTCGACGATGCCTTGGCCGTTGTTGGTCTGGTACCACATCTTGCGGACTTCGCCGGCGTCTTCCATCCAGGGCGGGTTACCCTGGGGAGCTTCGCAGAGGAAGTACTCGACTCCTTCGGTCCAGTGGAGGCCGGGGGTGTCGACGACGAGCATGGGCAGGGACTGCAGGACGACGTAAAGGAACAGCCAGTAGCCGATGCGCTGGTTGGCGATGTCGGAGGGGTTGGCGCCTTTGGCTTCCTTGTGCTCGAACTCCTTGAAGGCTTGGAGGAAGGGAAGCTGGAGCGCGTCGGTGTCGATGTTGCGGGACTTGATGAGCATGAGCATCAGCTCGTTGGAGGCCAGCTTGCGGTCGAGCTTGGCCCGCTTCTTGGCGTCCAGCTCCCGGTAGTTCTCGTGGATGGCGGTCATGGATGGGATTTTGGGGCAGTCGAAGGGGATGGGCGGCAGGACAGGTGGAGAAGAGCGGTCAAACTCGCTGAGCATGGTGCGCAGGGCGGAGCGCATCAGGAAGAGTTCGTACTCGAGTTCATTGGCCTTCTTGGCCTTCTCCCTCTCGGCTTCGGCTTCGGCTTCCGCGACACCGTCGTCGAACTTCTGGTCGATAACGCGGGGAGTGATGCATTCGCGATCAACAAGCAGGTCGTAAAGCGCACAGCAGTCGGAGTAAAGCGTTTTGAGGCATTGTCGGTTGAGACCACTCTGAGAGAACTGGTTCTTCTTGCTTCGCGCCTTGGGTGGCCAGTTGCCGAACTGGTCCTTGTAGTAGCTGAGCACAAAAGTGCGCATTTTGCCGAAAGATTTATGCCATTCCTTGAAGTTGACATGCTTGGCCTCCTCACTGGATGTCGAGCTACCAATGCCAGCGAACAGGGAAGGGAACTCAAAGCTCTCGAGTGTAAGGTTGGCATTGGCCTGTCTGGTGGTGAGATCCAGATACGCGCGCTCGAGCCTGTTCCTGGTGCTGACCGAAATATTGTTGTACATGGGTAGCTTGAGGTCCTGAATGGACTCGTATTTGCCCACAGCGTGGGTGAAGGCTTCGTTGTAGAGAGTCCATGATCGCATGTGCTCACCCAGAATGATAGCCTGAATGGTCTTCTCGCGGCTACCTCTCACATCTGAAACGGCAAACTGGTCCAAGAAAGAGTTGAACGCGCCATCGACCTGTTCGCCAAAGGTTGACCCGTCATGATTTCTAAAGCCCAAGTGCTTGAGCAGGGCAGCCACCTGAAGGAGTGTCGCAAACAATGTCGGATGGTTTTTTGTCGCAACAATGGGCTGGCTGGTCAACAAAGCAAACAAATTCCTGGCTGCGACGAGACTATCGAGGTTCGTATTCTCAAGCGGGATGTATAGGTGTCCGTCATTCGGGTTGGCGCCGTAGGCCGATGGGGGTGGTACTGGTCGTCTGTTGGTGGCCTCGTCGATTGTTAGAAGGCTGCCGGCGGCGCTAGCTTTCCGGGGGTTGTTGAACCAGGTAATTTCAGAAAGCAATAGTTGCGACGAGCTGACGAGGTAATCGAGGACTTTGAATGATGGGCCGCGGCCACTTGCTGGGGGGTGGAGGTAGATGAAGAGGTTTCCAGATTCGTTCCACAGCTCCGGTACCTGTAGAAGGGGGTAAGGTGAGTTAATAACAGGACACCGACGGGAAACAGTCGTGCAACGGATGTAACCAGGGGCAAGGGCACGTCATACCTTTTCACCATTCAGGAGGTTCGCAGTGTTGTAATCGGCCTTGCTGTCTGGCGCAACAATCCAGGCGGCATTGCTGTCCCCCTTGTTGATCTCCGAGTTGGACCTTGATCGGCCTCCGAACCAACTCCTCCTCTGCTTGTGTTTTTGGGTAGTCGGACCACTGTCATCGCTGCCGTTGGAGTGTGTTGATGTTGGCCTCGAGTCGACCGAAGTGGAAACGATGCGCGGTGGTTCTGCGGAGGGGGTGCGATGATGTGCTGCTGCTGCTGCTGCTGCTGCTGGAGGTTGACTGGAAGTGCTTGGGCCGCGCGAGTGGCCTGCAGAGGAAGAAGTTGGTGAGCTGTTGCGGGGTGCTTGTTGTTGTTCTTGTTGTTGCGTTTGCTTCTGGAGACGGTTGGGTGGGATGGCGGCTCCCGATGGAGGACCTTCGGCCGAGACACTGCGGGACCCGGTGCCGGGCCTTATTGCGGGCGAGGTGAAGTTTTCTAGGGGCATTGTCGACGCTCGGACCTTGTGGCGTAGTTCTAGGGGAGGTTTTAATGTTAGGAGGTAAGGTATGTATGAAAGAGGGAAAGATGGTTAGCTCACTTGTTTGAGGGGAGCTATTAGTAGTACCCAATCCATCAGGAGACGAATAGTTGGCGGCCGGGTTAGAATATACGTTGCTGTTATTGACACTGGTACTTGGCCGGATGATTGTGGACTTGGCTGAAGTGGTTGCTTGCTGCGCCCCTGGATTGGCGTAATTGGCGGCAGTGACCGGGGCCCCGGAAAGGAGGGGATTGGCAGTCACTGGCCGCTTTTGCTTGTGCAGCTTTACAGCACTAACAGAGGTACCAGTACCCTGCTGATCTGCGTCTGACGAGAAAAATGATGGAATCAGCATGGAAAGCCGGGACTTGCGCCGTTCTGGTGTCTTCCACTTGTTATTATTATCCGTTGTTTTACTCCTGATGCTGCTGCTCCTTGAACCAGCAACACTGGTGTTCGCCGTCGAGATTCCACTGCTTTCTCGGTCCGTGTTGTCCTCGCTGCTGACAATGGTGGCTGCCGTCTCCGAGTCTGGTGTAGGTGGTAGCTGGACCACATTGGGCTCTTGTATCCCCTTTTCCTTCGTACTGTGATGAAGAAACGAGGAGAGATGTAGTGAGAGGGTGCTCCTTCGTTGGATGAGCTTGCGCTGGGGTGGACCGGCGTCCGTGGCAGCACTCGGAGGCGCCATGTTGTCGGGCGACACAGGCGACACGGGCGACACGGGCGTCCGGTATGAATCCTGATAGTGGTAGTGATACTGCGGCGGAGGCACAAGGTACACCGGAGGACCAAAAGAAGTTCTGCTTCCCATCTTTTCCCGCGGAAAGAGAGCGCCGTCGCCCAGCCTTATACCAAGAAGTCGCTACTATTCCGGAGAAGAATCTCCCATCCCTTATTTGCAAGGGGGCCGGCATAAACGGGGGATCACCTGCACGTGGAGTCGTCGGGGTCCTGCGTTGCCGAGAACCACAAAGTGGTGACAGTGGATCGTGATCGAGGTTCTGGTGGAGTGAAGTGGCGGGCAATGGGGTTTCTAATACCAAAGGAAGTCGATATGACGAGGGGATTGCCCGCGAGAGGAAGGTGATCAACCAGTTGAAGAGAGCCTCAAATTCTGGAAAAAGAAGGAGGAGGAAGGCTTGCAGAACAAGTATCTTTCAGTTGACAGTCAAGGCAGGCAGGCAATGAGCGGGACACGCGGAAAGATATCAGTCCTCCAAGTCCAGTGAAGGGTGGGACGACATCGGACGGGAAAAGAGACGACAGTGACAGCAAGCCAGGTACCGCCCGCTTGACAAGATCCCGAATTGCAGGGTCAGTCCATCATCGGAAGAGACATCAACATCTGCATGGCTTGCTGTTGCAAGTGTTGACAAGACTTTCCATGACAGCTACATACTGTAGTATGTACAGTATCCATCCCTACAAGGAAGATGTCCAAATTGTTTCAGGACCGACATGTCCAGCTGCCAATGGGAGCGATCGGCCTTTGAACTCTGGTTTGATGTTCTGGTCATCACACTTTAACTTCCCTCGGGGCAAACTGAACCTTTGATTTTGACATATCATATGTTCTGCCGTATAGCGCCGTATAGCGCCGTATACGCAGTCTTCCGTCTGAAAAGTAGAATTCCATCCTTGGCTGGGTTGTCCAGTCCTCGTTGGTGACACAGGATGCCGTATCCATAAAAGCCACTCGGGGGTCCTCCGACACACTCGCTGCCCCATCGCATCCTTGTGGTCTTGCACTCTAGAGTGTTTGACGCGGCTTTCTTCAGAGTATCAAAAGAGACGGGTTCAACGGGACTGAACGGACAACGTCATGGCTTCTTTAACATAGCGTCGTCCTCGTCTATCGATAATGGCGGGGTTACATGCAGAAAGAAGCTGGGCCTTGGGATGTACGTATGTGGAATGCAGGGGTACAGTCAGCAGCCCTGCAAATGCTACACCCTACAACAGCAAGCTCTAAAATCCCCTTTTTATTAGGGTAAGCGCAAACCTGCAATTAGCAACAGCAAAAACCTTAATAGGGATTTACTCTCAAGTTTGTATAAAAATACAAAAAGCGGGTCTAGTAGAGGGCAAATATTACTTAGCATACTTACTTTAGTACATCTTTCTAACGGTTTGGAGAGAAAATAGTCCATGCACGGCACCACTTAGAGCAACGCCCCTGTAATTACACCACCTGGGGCCAGATTTTGGGTATTGCTGGAACTAGGATGCTGACTGTAGGTATGTAATGTCACCCGCACCGCCCGCTGTTTTGTCACTTGTAGTTTATTTACCGTTGTCGTGCGACTTTGTCTTCGGTCTACCTCTACACTTCACCGTCTCTTAAAATGTACATGACATTCCGAAGCACTGCCACGTCAGGTCCCTAGGTGCTCGCAAGTCATTGACAGATATCATGATTCCGAGCCAGCGGATAGGAACCAACCAATTCACCAACAGACACACGTGCATGCTCGCGCAAGCTGTACGTGTAATCCCGCTAGACACTGGCGTCCATTCCAGTTCAAACGACATTTCCAGCAATATCTCTGTCCCTGGACTGCCTGGGTCCGCTTCATCAGTAACGAGATGGCAGCATTTCATTCCCCAATCGTGCAACCCCAAACTCTCCAGATTGCCCCGAGACCTGATTGTTATGAACCCCGGAGTCTTCGGACCTTATCCATGGAGAGCAGTCGAGGCTCAATGAAATCGATTGAAATAGCCATGAGCTTCGGTTTCATTTACACTAAGAAATATCCACCTCGCTATTATCCCGGCAATACGGTTATATGAGGTGGTGGCGCTAGAACAGCTACTAGAAGGAACCTAGCTAGAGAAAAAGAGCTCCCCCCGAACGTTGCGCCCCATTGTGCCCCTGTTCTTCGCTCTAGCGTAGAGGTCTATTTTCGGTAACAGGGCCATTGGTTCTTCTTTTTCTTCACCCGAGACGCCGATGATCACCAACAACCCCTAACCACAACAGCATCACTCAAAGCCATGATTGCATATAGCTGCCCGTCTTCCCGTCGCAATCCTGCCTCTCTACAAGGAACAGGAACGTCATCGAGGGGCGAGCATCGCATTTGATCCTTCGCTTTCGGCTTTCACTCACCAAGGAGGAATTGCAATGCTCGGACTTGCACATTGAAATCCTACGACTCGACGAGGTGGTCAATGCCCATTTTTGAGGAGGACTAGTTGGATCTCACACTTGCAGGATCCTCCTCCGGACTCAATGAGGCGTCAGGCCTCAACGATTTACACTTCGAGCCGAAGAACTGGAGCTAATAGAGTCTGCACGGGGAATCACATACAGAGAACCAACGACTAACCACCAGCCAACCACGTGTAAACATGGAATCAACGATCCAACCCACTGAAACCCCCGAAAACAGTAACGAATACCACGCTGCACTCAAAACCCACTGCATACCCGAGGGGACGGAACCCCCCCCAACCGCCCTTTCTAGGTGGCCCCTAGAACAAAAAGGGGTGTAGGTAGAGGTAGTTAGGGTACCTAAAACGGTGAATGACCGGGATGGTGTGGCGTGGCGACCAACCTCGACATCCTGCTTTTGATGGATGCCTTTGCCTTACCACTCAAGAAATGATACATACATTTTGCGTGTACTATCAATGTTGACGCTGATCCAACCAGAAGAAGAATAAAAAGGACTAGAGAGGAAACGCTGAGGCGAAGTGTCACTTGATCGGCTCAAGCAGTCAAGTTGTCGATGCATTTGATGGCGTTGAGTATGATTCTTTCACTACGCCTTGTTGTCTACCTGGGGTAGGTAAATACTCTCTTTATCTCGTCCACTTCCTTGCTACAACGAACGGGTGGTAAGTGGTGACAGCAGATATCGCGAGCCGCAATGAGAGAACTCTCGTAACAACAAGGCTAACGAACTGACTACCTACATAGGACATTGGTACCACTTTTATCCATGGCACAGCAACAAGTGTAAAGACAAAAGGTTGTCAAAGTGTTAGACAACATCAAAGTCCTGACCGATAGCCTGAATGGGTACCTAGTAGGCACACTCGTAGGGCAACCAACCAGATGTCACAACTGTCCATGAACCACTACACAAGTGCATACATAGCAGGAGCACAAATGGGTTTCACAGGCCCGACTTTGATTCTCGAAATGAACACCCGCTCGTATAAACATCCAGTTTCGTCACACAATCATCGTTTGCTTCCTTGTCAGTCAAGGTCTGTTCTCTTTCACCTACCGGACGACCGTTGCTGTTGGATCCAAGTTCATCACTCGGGACTCCCCGGTGTCTAGAGACGCATGTTTGTTCTGTTGAGTTGCGTTGCCAAGGTACCTTTGTGTGATTAGTGAACTGACGCATCATGATACATACAGCCTCATCAGCCACGGTCCTTGTTCAATTGCGTTGCTTAAACTTGCTTGTCACTATCTCAATGAACGAGGAACGACAAACCACGCTTCTAATGAGCAGTCCAGTTCATTAAATCAGATTGTGTACATATATGCCTTGAACCTCAATGTATGCCTTGGCTGTCAGGAAAGCTCAAGGTACCTACATTCGGATCGGGCCAACAGAAGAAAGGTCAACGAAGGAATACAAGACCAGGGAAGTCACAAACTCCTCACAGTCATGCCGACAACCCCTCTATCGTCAAGCTGTTTAATGAATTAATTCTTCTTCGAGGCAGGTGTGGTTTGGGATGCCTAAAAAATTATATCCTGGGAATAATGTAGTGCACAACCTTCATCCCCACAAAGATCCAAGTTTCTTGGTGCTAAACTTTTCCGATGCCTTGGGTACCTTACCTACCTGGACACTGTGTTAAGGAATTATGTTGAAGGAAGGGATGCACAAGGAGAAATTTTGGCTGGATATAGATGGATGAATATGACCTTTTGAGTCTCAGCCAGTCAGACCGGCCACACCGACATCCGCTCCTTCTAGTTCGGAAGTTATCTACTTAGTCACTCCCGCAATGTTCCATAATGCACAACATAACTCGTCGAACCAGTTACACAGCCGTTCCGCGGACCGCCGGGCAAAGCAAGACCTTCGTAGTGAAGGTCTCCGAGACCGAATGTGAGTCCGAGTGGCGAGAAAGGTCAATCAATCAATCAAAAAACATCGGGTGTCTAACCAACCCATAACCAGAAACATGAAATATTGGAACATGAATGAGAAGAACGCCGCAACCCCATGCTTTTCCCGTTACTCATTTCACTGTTCATCTTCACCTTCACCTTCACATCCACCTTCCGCGTTCACCTATACTCCCCATCACTTTCACATTCTACCACCCCCTATACACCCCACCAGCCGCTCCTCCCCCGGGCCCTCCCGCTCCTCCACCCACCGGCGTGTATGGCTTGTATCCCGGGTAGGCAGCCGCTCCCCCGTCATTCTGCCCTCCCATACCTCCTATGCCTCCACCTCCCCCTTGCTGCTGTCCCATCCCTTGTAGTTCCGGCCTGGAATACCCTTCACTAGTGAAATCAAACCCACCTCCACCCGCACCCGCACCCCCACCTCCACCACTGTTCATAGTGCCCACGCTCATGCCCATGGTATTTTTTCTCACAGGAGGTTTAGGCAACGGTCCCGTCGGCGCTGGGGAGGGGGTAGAGCGCATTATGTCGCCGTAACTGGCTGCTGCGTTGTTACCACCTCCATAACCGTTTCCACCGCCGCGGATATTGTTGTTACCGCCAAAGGTATTTTGCCTCTGGCTGCCCTGGGAGTATGATGACTGCTGGTTCGAAAAACTGTCGTATCCTCCCCCACCTCCGCCTGTTACTCCCGTCGACTGAGGAGCGGGGCTGTTGTGTCTAGGGCCGCCGAGGAAGGAGTCATCGCCTGCCATTTCGTAGGCTTGGTGGTTACCGTTCCCGCTAGATCCTCCGCCGTACCCGAGTCCATTGAGTTGTTGCTCCGGGCCGGGAGAGCGGCGGGTCATGGGGTTTTGAGGGTAGGGTGTGCTGTTCATCGCCGCGGGCGGGGAGCGGACGCGGTTAGGCCCTCCCATGCTCCCGGCTGCCATGCCCATTCCTGCGGCTACGCCACCGGCTGCCATGCCATAGGGTTGTTGTTGCTGGGAGCTGCCGTAACCGCCTTGGTCGCCGGTGTCATAGTTATCGTAGGGTGAGGTGTCGTAAGGCGAGGTAGGCACGTTGCTGGTGCCGTAGGAATCGTAGGTGTTGTTTCTCGTGGGCTCGCCATAACGACCATAGGCATCTTGTTGTTGGTTGCCATAACCACCGCCAGGGGCGTTGTACCCTGCGTTTCCTACCGCAGCGGGCCCCATGGCGGAAGCGGCCATTCCGTATGGTGACGGGGATGAGGACTGGCCGTAGGGAGAGGCGAGAGGCACCTGATTATACCCTTGGGCATTCTGGCCGTAACCACCATTATTTCCGTAAAGGCCGTGGTTACCAGCCGGAACACCATAGGGGCTCTGCTGGCCCCCTGGAGGTGGACTAGGTCGAGGTGTTGTTCCTCGCCCAGGCCCTGCTGCCGGGATAGCAGCCGCCGCACCGGACATGACCGCAGCCCCGGCACCGGCACCGGCACCCTGGGCAGTCGTCTCCTCCGGCTTCTTCAACTGATCCAGCTCCACAGCCTCCTCTTCAACCAACACCTTCTTGCTTCCTGCGCCCTCCCACTCCGGCATAGCAGGCAGCGAATCGCCCATCGTCTGCCTCTTCTTGTTAACCTCGAACACAGCATACTGAGGCTCGGATGCCTTGCTGTTGCTGTTATAAGAAGGTTCCGAGTACGACGGCGCCGGACGGCTACCGAAGCCCTGGTCCATAGGCTCCGGAGCCTTGTAGCCCTGATCGGGCGGAACGAAGGGCGCATCGAGGTACTTGTGTTTGCGAGACCCGGGAGGATCGCAGCAGCCGCAGCAGTTTCCGCAGCATGCGAGGCATCGGAAGCACTCGCAACAGCAGGAGAGACCGCAGCAAAGGCAGCGACCTATGCACCAGCATATCGAGAAGATGACGAGTCCGGCGAAGATCATGAGCCCGATGGCGGTCCATCTGTGGGAAGAATGTTAGTTGGAGTTTGGCGTTGTCAACAGGGGTCGGATTGACGTACTTGCAGTAATCCACCTGCATACAATTGTCCCAACTTGAAAACGCTGTCTTGGCATCGTTGAAATCTTGGACGACATTTCTTTCTTCCAGCGCCGGTTGGACGCTGCGCACCAATAAGTTCACAAATCCATCTACGATTCCCCTTTGGACACTCCTCCTCATAGCCACGTCTATCGTCGGCATTTTGTCGATTCTTTTTGTATCCTTCTAATCGATGGTTCGTCCGCTGGTCGGTGCGGATCTTGGACAGGCCGGAGTGATGGACGACCTGTCCAATCTGTAAAAGTTGGGTATCGATAAAAAAAAATAACTCTTGCAGTCGCTGCTAATCTCTCATTGTTTTTCGTATTCTTTTTCAGTTATTATCGTCCAAGTTCGTGATGCGACGTGCGATCGATGTTGCTTGTTTCTAGTTGCGAAGACCGGCGCGATGGGTGGTATCTTGGAATTCGATGAGTCGTTTATCGACGGTAAATCCGAACAAGAAAGGATTGTAACAGGTAGGCTATGCTGAAAGAAAGGAATGACTAGTGCGCTTGCGTGCAGAATAATGGGTATCGCGAAAAGAATGTGTCGTCTGCAGTGTACCGATGAGATACTGTCTGAATGCGTCGTTCGTGCGTTCGTTCAAAGATGGCGAAGTCGAAAGCGAAGTCGTCTGTCGGTTAAGCGCGAGCGGCGAAGCGGATGGATGGATGAGCAATTCCAAATTCAACGACCTGAATTGGGCAAGGCGACTCGAAGGATGAACAAAGTACAGTATCAGAGTGAACTCTCTTTGGTGGTGGCCGTTGTAGCTGTGTCGCCAGGTTGGACAAGACGGTGGCACAGGTCGGGAAGGATGTCGCACTGACTGGTCGTCTCAGATTAATGTTGAAACCAGGGCAGACAGACAGGCGCGGCGCAGTAACGGTAGCAATGTGCAAGACAGCGGGAAGTGAGTGACAGAAGCTGTGAAGGGAGAGGACGAGGAGAAACGAGTACCAACACCACTTGACTGAAAAGGGGTAGTCAAGTAGTGCAAGTACGTTTCCTCTAGGTAGACGAGGCAAAGAACAAGCGAACCCGACGAACGCTCGGAAGGAAAAAGATGCCCTGAGGGAAAAAGATGGATTTGTGTGGGAAGGGGTAAAAAGACACACACCAAAGGGAACACCCACACCCAAAATGCGGGTGAGTGGTGCGGTACGAATGACCCGCTTCGTGCCTGTTCGTCTTCCACAACCCCGGTTCTCCTGCAAGGTACGGACGTCGGGCTTTTATGGGTGGGCTAGGAACTGGGTCCAACGCCAGGGGTGATGGTGGTGACAAGAGGGGACCACGGGAAACAAGGACTGGACAGTGGACTGTTCTTGGGTGGGATTTACTCACCAGGGTCCTCTCAGTGTTCGTTCCTCTTCAAGAGTTTTTGGGTCAAGGGTGAAATGGTGAAACACCAGGCTAATGCTCCTTGATTTGCGAGATCAGTGGGATAGGATAACCAAACCGTGGTACAGATTCGGCAAAATGCCGTGATGCCGGTGAACGGAGATGTCGATATGCTCTTGGGTGTGATTTAGCATGCCATGAGACTGGAATCCCAAGAATCCCAAGCGTTGAAGTTGCAATTCGCAATCGTCAGCAAATGCTCGCTACTTACCGAAATAAGAAAGCCGCAAGAAAGAGAGCCGCGGAAGGGGATGAGCAAGTGGGAAAGCTCGCTTTGTACACAGCCTTCTTCCCATCTCTTGGCCTCGCCTCGCCTTGGAGGCAAATACCGCCTGTCCAGCACAGGGTCACAGCACCGAGCCTCGCCAACAGGCACCTGCGGGCGGATTCGCGCGTGTGCGGGTGCTTTCGCAGAAACAGAGACCGGATGAACATGGCGCCCATTTACACAGTTTAGTTTCGCGGTAACCAGGGCAGTACAAGTTCGTCAAAGCTCACGGCCACGTGCAACGCCGTCGCCGTCGCCGTCGCCGTCGCCTTCTTCGGCCCCTCCCACTCGAAACGCACGGCCGGGGAACAGAGAAACCAAAGTTAAGAGGTGGGATCCACGGACGGGAGTTGTGGAGTGGGAGGCCTGTCGGAACGTTGGGAAGCGAAACGGTCCAAGATTCCCGTGCAGTCTATCCTAGCCTAGCAGTTGCCTAGGAAGGAGGTGAGGACGATCGGGCAAGACGGGTCATAAGGGTGCAACAAGCGGGGTGCAAGATTGCGATGGTCCTTCTTGCAGGGGGGCAGGGCAGTAATGAGGTGATGTGCGCGCCTGCGTGCGTGCGTGCGTGGGCGCTCGCGGCTCAGGCTTGCAGTGTAAAATGCCATCTTGTGATGCTGATGCGCGCGATGAGCGGGCAGTGTATGTTGAGATTCCCAGCTGAGAGAAACGCCATGTTGAAGACCTCCAAGTCTGTTTGGGTGGTGATATCGGTTGCAGGGATTTGGCGAAACCACCAGAGATGATGAATTGGGTGGGTGAACGTGCGGGCAATCATCAGGTGATGCGTCATTGCCTGCTTCTGCTGCCAGAGCTCGAGCTCAGCTCTGATGAGAGGGGTTAGGGTTCTCTATGCCCAACCTGGCCTGCTTACCTGCAGCTTCCCCTCTGACCCTCCTCACCTGACAATATAAGCCCTCCCTCGGAAGCAAGTTGTCAACCAATAAACCAGAAAATGGTCACGTAGCGGAGTGGTTACCGCGATGCTCTTGTGAGTTACCTCGACCCCCGAGCAAGAGGAAGTGTTTGTCCCATACTAACACACGCAATTAGATACCTCCAAGTCATTGGAAGTTATGCATAGGTCCTGGGTTCGACCCCCAGCGCGACCACAGGTTTCTAATTTTTTTGCTACTTTTTGCCCTTTCGCTTGGTTTCCATTTGTTTCTTTCCTTTGTGTCATGCATCTCAACCCAAGACCTCGCTCGCTGGTATCTCGATGGCGGCACACGATGCAGCTCTAGGACCTGAGTGGACACCTCACCTCCAGCTTCCTTATCGCTTCGACGTAACCCTCCTTCTTGTCTTATCGCTTCGCTTGGATGGTGTCACTGCCAAGGGTATCCCGGTAGTAGCTCCGTCTTCCCCATCTCGATGTCCACGGCGGAGGAGTTGCAGCATCTCATCGTCAGCTCACAACACTTTCACCATGTCTGCGATGGTGGTTTACTGAACAAATTCAATCACTTTCGACTCAAACCCATGTAAGAAGTAACTTGAAGCTTGCAATTGATTTGTATCTTCATTTCGCTTATCTGGAGAGCCTAATGCAATTGCGTATACTGGGTGAGTGGGCGGGATCTGGAAGCCCCAACTCTCCTAGCTAAGTCCTATCTCTGAGCCGCTTCTTGATTCATGCTCTATTACCCATCTACATCCCTACTGGTTTCAACTCAAACCATCCCGAACTCCCCATTCCGCTAGTATTGCGCTTAGTTGTACTGGGCATAGGCCGCAGTAGAGTTGAACTTGAGGTTCCCCTTGATGACCTTGTCCACCGCACTCAAGAAATCCTTCTCCGACGCCACCTTCCTGCGCGCACGAATGGCGAACATGCCCGCCTCCGTGCAAACACTGCGCAACTCGGCACCCGTCGCGTTCGGGCACAGGCGAGAAATGAGCTCCCATCGGATGTCACGCTCGACGGACATGCTCTTAGCGTGGATACGGAGAATGTTGGCACGGCCCTCGAGATCGGGAAGAGAGAACTCGATCTTGCGGTCGATACGTCCAGGACGCATCAGGGCGGGATCCAGTGTGGAAGGACGGTTAGTAGCGAACATAACCTTAATGTTGCCACGGGCATCGAAACCATCCAGCTGTGTAATAAGCTCCAACATGGTACGCTGGACTTCGTTGTCACCACCCGCGCCGTCATCGAAACGGGCTCCACCGATAGCATCGATTTCGTCGAAGAAGATAATGCAGGCCTTCTTGGTGCGGGCCATCTCGAAAAGCTCGCGGACCATACGAGCACCCTCACCGACGTACTTCTGAACCAGCTCGGAACCAATGACACGAATGAAGGTGGCGTCTGTCCTGTTGGCGACGGCACGAGCGCAAAGCGTCTTACCGGTACCGGGAGGACCGTATAGCAGGGCGCCCTTCGGGGGGTCGATACCGAGGTTGACGAACCGCTCTGGCGACAAGAGAGGCATCTCAACGACCTCGCGTAGCTTCTCGACCTGTTCCTTGCAACCACCGACATCGCCGTATGTGACGTCAGGCTTTTCCTCGACCGTCATCATGGTAACGCTCGCATCGATCTTAGGCGGCAGCGGAAGGAGAATCTGGTACTTATTTCTGTCGACGCCGACGCGCATTCCCTCCTCGATATCTGTCGGACTGACCCGCTCGCCCAGCTGGACCACGAACTTGGCGATCTGCTTGACGTTGATGACGTACTTGCTCTTGGACTCGTCCTTCTCGTCGGGGATGATCTTGGTGCACCGCGCTACCTGAAGTGGCTGCTCTTCTGACATGCGCTGACGGTCGGCTGCCACATCCCAAAGGTGAGGGGGCGCAAGGCCGGTATCTGATTCCTGTAGACCGAAAGTATCGCGGGTCAGCTGGATGCGCTTCGCGGTTTGTAATAGGTAGGCAAAGGAATGACTAGCATACCTTGACGCCAATCTTCTCGTCCACACTCTGCTGCTTCTCCTTTATTTGCTGTTCTAGCTTCTTGATGGCAGCACCGTAGGGCGCGGCGCCGTATGTCTTGAGGACCTGGATATCCCTTGACGGGGAGTTAGACGACTCGTTCGTTATGGTGGCGGGCTGTTTTTCTGGGCGGCAACATACTCGTCTGAAAGGGGAGTGATCTTTTTCTCCTCGACTTCATCGTCGGCAAATGTTTTCCTGTACTTCTCCCAGTTTTGACCTGTGGCAGAAGGCTACTCGAGGTGTCAGATTATGATGTATAAAGTGGCGGCAGCTTCTGGTAGGGCGACTCTGCAAGCATACCATGATGACGGCGGGTGGGAATGACGCTTCCCGTTTGGACTAATGCGAAGAAGGGTTGATAATCGAAGGGTCGGGGTCGGTAAATAAAGTCGCGATGGCGCCCGTCGAGCGTTTGTTTGGTGGTGTCGGGTCGATCGTGGGGTAGAGATCTCGACGCGGGTTTGATGTGTAGTGTGTCGGGTTGTTTGATGGTGTTCAGTTGCTTCGTCAAGGTCCAGTAAGGTCGGAGGCTACGACTGCCACTGACAGAGGGTCGAAGCTCGACTGTTGCCGTAATCCATGCGCTGCCTTGGCGGGCGAGGGAGCTACGGGTGGGTGCCACATGCACGGCGCCTAACCTAATCAGGTTAGACTGTGTAAGTTACAGCGCCGCAGGTACCTTTTCCACCAGCCCACCGCTCAGCAGCAGCCGACAAGAAATTACCACCTGCCAGCCCACCTTTGCGCCCGCGCCAGCACTTTACGGTCCCGCAGTGTGGAACATTGGTAGGTACGGACGGTGTGTGTTTTTGGGCCATTGATTCCAGACCAGCAAAGAAGGAGATAACAACACAACACCCAAGCGCAAGCCCATTCCAAACTTTCAAAGTCGATAATTTCCGGCAGTTTCTGGCCCATCCGACCTCTACCATCTTCCATAATCCCAAATACCAGATCACAGCTTGCCACCATGGCGACCGCACCGGTAGCTACTCAAACGACGAGCAATGCGACTTTCAGGGTGCGTGTCCCGCTTTTTGGAAACTGACCTCTCGATAGGAGTCGGTGCTGCGAAAGCTCCAGGAGGGATGAAGCCGTGACAAGCCACTTGCTGATACCCCACCATGTGAACAGGACAAGGAGAAGCCCATCGCCGTTCGTTCGTCCAACATTGTCGCCGCCAGAGGTATGCATATACACTTTAGAAATACCTGCTGTCAGCTTGTCTTGTGGTGGTGCTAACGCGGACCTCCCACCAGCCGTCGCCGATGCCGTCAGAACGTCGCTGGGACCGCGGGGTATGGACAAGATGATCAGGAGTGGAAAGGGGGAGACCATCATCACCAACGACGGCAGCACAATGTTGAACAGCATGTCGGTCATGCACCCCACAGCCAAGATGCTCGTCCAGCTGTCGCACGCCCAAGATGTCGAGGCCGGAGATGGCACAACCTCCGTCGTCGTCCTTTGCGGTAGCTTGCTTGGTGCCGCCGACAGGCTACTAGGCAAGGGCATCCACCCCTCAGTCATCTCCGAAGCTTTCCAAAGAGCCGCCGCCGCCGCGGTAGACGTCCTCCACGACATGTCGCAACCCATCGCCCTCACAGATACCGCCTCCCTCCTCCAGGCCGCCAACACCTCGCTCTCCTCCAAGATCGTGTCACAATACTCCAACCTCCTCGGCCCCATGGCCGTTAACGCTGTCACCAAGACGATAGATATCAAGACCGCCGAGAACGTCGACCTCAAGAACATTCGCATAGTCAAGAAGGTCGGCGGTACGATCGAGGACTCGGAGCTGGTTGATGGTCTCGTCCTTACACAGCCCGTCATCAAGAGTGCTGGTGGTCCCGTCAGGATGGAGAAGGCCAGGATCGGTCTCATTCAGTTCCAGCTCAGCCCTCCCAAGCCTGATGTGCGTATACCTCTGCATACTATTACAAACCTTGATTGGCTTCTTGTCATCTGAAGCGCTACCCCTATTTATACCGTCACTAACAACCTCTTCTACAGATGGAAAACACCATCTCCGTAAACGACTACCGTCAGATGGACAAGATCGTCAAGGAAGAGCGCACCTACCTCCTCAACATGGTCAAGAAGATCAAGAAAGCCAAGTGCAATGTTCTCTTCATCCAGAAATCCATCCTCCGCGACGCCGTCAACGACCTGTCCCTGCACTTTCTCCAGCGCCTCGGCATCCTCGCCGTCAAGGACATTGAGCGCGACGAGGTCGAGTTCATTTGCAAGTCGACCGGCTGCAAGCCCATCGCCGACATTGACTCCTTCACCGAGGACAAGCTCGGTTCGGCCGACCTGGTCGAGGAAGTCAACTCCTCCGGCTCCCGCATGGTCAAGGTAACCGGCACCAAGTCGGCCGGCAAGACTGTCTCGGTCGTCGTCCGCGGCGCCAACAGCCTCATCCTCGACGAGGCCGAGCGCTCCCTCCACGATGCCCTCTGCGTCGTCCGCTGCCTGGTCAAGAAGAAGGCGCTCATCGCCGGTGGCGGCGCCGCTGAGGTTGAGATTGCCTCGCAGCTGGCCAAGCAGGCGCGCGCCCTGAGCGGCACCGAAGCCATCTGCTGGAAGGCGTTCGCGGACGCCATGGAGGTGATCCCCACAACTTTGGCGGAGAACGCCGGTCTGAACAGTATCAAGGTGGTGACGGACCTGCGCCACAGGCACGAGAACGGCGAGAAGAACGCCGGCGTCAGCATCAAGAGCGGTGGTATCAACCCGAATATCGCCAAGGAGAATGTTCTTCAGCCCCTGTTGGTCAGCACGAGCGCGATCCAGCTGGCAGCCGAGACGGTGAAGATGATTCTCAGGATTGACGATATCGCTCTTAGCAGGTAGATGTACTGATAAGGGTGTGGGAAGATAAAAGAAAGACATGAAATGAATGATATAGAAATACTGTATGTGTAACATGTCCATATTGTAATTAATGGTTCTGGATGAAACATTCATGCATACTCAGCTGGATATTCCGTGTATGAACCGCTATGAGGACGACTTATCTCGTTCTGAGGGGAGGCTGTTGTAAGAAAAGGCGACCTACGGATATGACATATTTGTTCTGTACACACAAGACACGACAACCCTTAATCATGAGGATAAAAACCAGCAACCTCGTTTTCAAACTAAATAAATAAATACTTGCGCCAATGTGCTCCGACTTATACGACTGATTAAACAAACAAACGCTTAGGTGCTAGGTACCCTACCCGTAATCTGACCTATTCTGCCATGCTCTCCCAGTGAACGTATGTATATATAAATGCTGGATGCTGTTTTGGTCCGCAGAGACTTTCACCTGTGAGAAAGGTTTCTCGTAATGAACCCCTCGCGAATAGTCCTGCTATATAGTTTTGTGCTTTCGCTTTCGCTTTTTTTTTTTTTTTTTTTTTGGCTGAGATGAGATGAGACGAGAAGAAGAGAGAATGAAGGTAAAACCCAAAAAGGAAGTGAGGGGGATGGTGAAGGTGTGGTGACCCAGCCGAGCCAGCTCACTCATGAGAAATCAGACTATCCGATTCCTTAAGTCTTTCCTCCCTGATACTTCCACTGACACCCGACACCGCACTAGCCCTGCTCCCGATGACGGTAGGCGTATCCCCATCCACCGCAGGATCATATTCCTCCCCATCCCCGTTTGTCTCTCTCACTTTAGTCTTGACCCCCTTCTTGCCAGAAGCCTTACCACCCTTATCACCCTGCTTATCCATAGGCAACTCCCCCTCACCATCACTATCATCCTCCGAGCTACTCCCCTCGTCCCTTCCGCTTATGACACTGTAAACACTGCCCCTTTCTGCAGGGTTCGCAGCCTCCGCATCCCCGCGTCCCGTAACCAACCCCTCAGATTCGGCCCCGTCCTCCGGGATCTGTTCCTGGTTCTTGATGTACGAATCAATAATGTAATACTGCAACGCATTCATGATGAGCGGGAAAATCATCATGACGAAAGCAATCTGCAGACGCTCGTTGCCTTCGGTCCAGCCGAGGGCCCAGTCGCCTACGCGAGAAATCCAGGGAAAGACCATGAAGATGATGAGCACAAAGAACTTCATCCCCATAAGACCGATGAAGTAGATGATGGATTGCTTGAACCACCAAGCCCAGCGGGGCTTAGTTCCAGGTGGAGAGTAGAGGGGCGTGTAGTTGCCGGATTGGAGGGACTCGGGCGGTTGGCCGAGGGGGGTGTAAGTGAGACCGCGGGAGAGGAGGCGGACTAGGAGGATGAGAATTGGGATGCCGATTGTTGTCTGTTTTAATTTTTCGTTTTCTGTCAGCATAGCTTCACCAAGGAAGAAAGACGGGGGAGTAACTTACATCAATGGCCAAATTCAACAAATAAAACGAGCACGGATTGGGCGTATACTCGTCTTCGCCTCTCGCACTTAATACCCCATATTCCACAGCTCGCTTGACCATTTTTGTCCCAACAGCCACAGCCACCGGGTCCAACACCTTAATCTCAAACTTGCCGCTGGTCAACATCGACATGAAAACGTTGGCGGCGTGCACCAACACGCTCCCAAAGACTTGTTTCGACACATCAAAGAACCAAATCTTCACCGGTCTCTGCGGCCGTTCGCGCCAGCGCTTATAGACCAGCGAAGATATAGCCAAGCAGCCAAGGGCGATTTGGACCAAGATAGCGAAGGAGCCGAGAAGGCGGCATTCGGTGTTGTTGTCTGTTTGTTGAGACATTGGGGAGGCGGAGGTGGGGGAGGTTGGTTGTGGTGTTGACGTTGGTTGAGATGTGGGAGTTATCGTGACTGAAATAACGGTTCCGGCCGGGGCAGGTGGGTTGACGTCGACAATGTGAGGAAAGGTTTCGAATGGTTGGGGTTCCAAAGTGTCTTCGGCGTCGGTATCGTCGTGGAGTTCGGTGTCTACTCGTGGGTCGACAAAGTAATCGGGACGGGTATCCGCCCCAGCAGCTGCTGCCTCGCCACCTAGGCGACGCCGGAGACCGCTAACGGTTCCGATGCGCACGCGGTGATGTGACGGGAGAGTAGCTGCAACTGGTGCGTCAACAAGGCCAATATCAAGGTTTCGATGTTGTCGTGAAAAAGATAAATGCGTTGTTGCGCCGAGGGGACGGGGACCAGGCGCTAAGGGTCCTGGAGGCGGTGGTTGCTGTAGAGGAAACATTTGGATGGAGTGCAAGTCTTGGGACACTTTTGCGGGTGTGTATGTGTGTATGTTGGAGATAAAGTTGTCTTGGGTATTTCCGAGACAGGTTTCTCCCAACAGAAAAGAAAGGGTCGCCTGAAGAATCCAAGATGTTCCAGACAGAAGAGGGGCGGCGCTCGAACACGGTGACGTGAGGTGTGTGTCGTACAAAGGTCAGATGGTTCAGTTCACGCGGCGTGGACGTAGACTCGTCTCGTGGTGATGGTGGTGGTGATGATCTCGAGAAGGAAGGGGAGGAAGATGACGCCAAGCGCATTCAGTCGCATTCGAGCGCTCAGAATCCCAGTTCGAGCAACTTGATATTGGTTTTCGTATTCCCAAATCGCATGTCAAGTTTTTACCGGGAAAATGGGAAAGCGATTGACAGAGTCCAGAGACACACAAATGTCGCGTATCAAGCACAGCCGCCCAACAACAAAGCCTTAGTTCACTTTGCCTGAATCCAGTCAACAGACTGGAAGCACGTCCAGGGCGGAGGCGAGGATGCACAGTCTGCACAGCAAGGTCCCGTAACCGTCACAGGCCAGTTGCATACCCTGAATGGAGCCATTGTTCTGTTTAGGACTTTACGTACTGCGGCATCCTCGACCTATGATTGGCCGACCGCACTTTGGCCTTACAGTGGAGTCACTTTTTCCAACTTGCCTTTGGATCCACTGGGGTTTCGGGATCCACAAGACCATAACCTAATTCCGCGGGGCTTGCACGGCGGCTCCGCTCTCCGCTACCCTATCTTGCTTCCCGTCGTCTAAACAGTTTAACGATATTTTGGCCATTTTAGCCTCTGTCTGTCGCAATCTGATATCTGGGCATATGGTTGAGGCAGACACAAATAAGTGCTACATGGCTGTGTTACGAGCGTCTGATGCAAACGAGGACATGAGATGGCAGATCCGGCACGTTCATGAACTGTCATGCCGTTCGCCAATTCTTGCTTGTGGGATTGATACTGTATCAAGAGGCAACACCCTATCGTTCGGTTTGATATCACCGACATGTGCTGGCATGCTGTGGCGAAAGCAGGTGGCTTGGATGTTCTGCTCATGTAGTGTAACGGCCCGCCCGCAAGGCTGAGAAGCATGCCAGGCCTCGACATCAAATGCACATGCATCCATCACCTACACTCAGCCGATACGCAGACGTCATTTTACTCCTGGCAATGTGATATCATTGTGCCGAGAGTGCCGTTGTCTGCGTCGCGAGAAAATGCTATCAGGGTTCACGGACAAACGACGAACATCGAGGTGCAGGAAATAGGTGAATTCAGAGTCGATCGTCTGACCGAACAGTGAGACTACGCCAACACTCCAAATTGCAGTGACCAATGGATAAAACTAGTTTGCAATTATCTCATCGCAATCTCCTCCCATGGCCTCTGACGCCAAGATGGTTCTGTATCGCTATCAATTTCAGCTGTTCCCGCATCCCAATGCCAGTTCAGTAGTTGGAAAGTCATAATGCAATCCTCCCCTAGGCTAAAGACAACCGAGGAGCAAAGGAAGGCCAGCAGCAAAGCGGCCATTAAAGCATTGCGCGCGCCTAGGGGCTTTCCAGCTCAAGCCAAACGTAAAAGAGTATAAAAAGCAAAAAAAAGTCCATCAAACCATCACACCTATAACCCCGTTTGATTCCCCCATGCCAACGCGACAACGATGAGGGAGCCGCGTAAAAATAACAAATCGATCCGTGTGAAAAACGAGTTTAATGATCATGTAAGATGTTTCGGTAAGAAGATTCGTGAGGAGTGGAGTATGGCAAAAGGCAACACAAAGCCAAGCCAAGCCAGGACCAAATCCGGCCGCGTGTACGAGATATTGCGCGTCGTTCGTGAAACTCTTCTGTTGTCATCCGTACACTGGGGGATCCGATTTATGATA
Organism: Pseudoneurospora amorphoporcata; assembly: GCA_033297205.1. Taxonomy (NCBI): domain Eukaryota; kingdom Fungi; phylum Ascomycota; class Sordariomycetes; order Sordariales; family Sordariaceae; genus Pseudoneurospora; species Pseudoneurospora amorphoporcata. The sequence continues at coordinate 140,409 of MU859109.1, read as the reverse complement.
ACAGGGGTTCGTCGTTTAGGCGCACTCTGGCACAGTGGGAAGCAATCTGCGCATGAAGTGAGGGATGGGACTCCGCGCGTGGAAGGTCAACGGCGACCTGTCCTTCTTTCGGGTCGGTCCCGGCGGCGATGATCTGCTCGACGCAGCCGGGGGTGATGGTCTACTCGAAGCCGGTGTGTTCGGAGCCGTCGTACTCGGCGCCGCCCTGGTCTTGGAGGAGGTAGTATTCATAGAAGACGGGCCTCCAGACGATCGTTGTCGAATTCGGAGGCTGTCCGTAGGCCCGTCTAACTGTCAATCGATACCGTGTTGCCGCTTGATGCGTTCTAGATTCTCCTTGCGGGCATCGAGGTCCTCTTTTGTCTTGTTCATCTTGTCGGGCTGATGGTATAGTACTGCATCATGGTCAGCGAACGCCCGCGACGACGACAATATAAGATGAGGGACAAGACATACCAACAAGGTAGCGGTTCTGAAAGTTGTAACCATTCAACTTGTCACACGCCTGCTTCGCATCCATTACGTCCTCATAGACAACGAAGGCAGTGCCCTTTGTGTTGCTCGCAATGCCCTGGCGAACTTGACTATAGTCCGACGTGGTCAGTGGGAGGACGACATGATGATCGACAGAGACGGGATGCCATACCGGATAGGCCCGTACTTTCCGAACAGGTCGAAGAGCTCCTCCGGAGTTACGTTGTAGCTGTCGAGACATGTTAGTCGATGACATGTCCATCACCTTGACGACAGCGAGGCAGACGACGGCGTACCTTAGATTCTTTACGAACAAAGCTCTGTTGTACAGATGCCAGGGGTTAGTCATCCTCAATGGTAACGTTGACGTAGGACAAAAGGGCAATTGATGGAGGGTCGTGTAGGAAATGTAGGGGCATGGCCAAGAACCAAGTGGCTGTAGGTAGAGGCAAGGTGTGTGTACAGGCCACGGGCGGGCAGGCGCGATAGGACACCAACGGGCAGCAGGTTGCGCGCGACCGCAAAGGGACTCACCGATTCACTTCAGGGCCAAGTTTGTTGGCGCGACTCATATCTCGATGTCGATGTTTGTAGGGTTCGACTCGGGGAAACTAATTGTTGGTGGTGGGTAGAACGTTCAAAGGGGGGCGTTCCAGGCGACGAAGCTGTAGTTGTGGTGTTCAAGTGCAAAGTGGAAATGGCGAAAGAGATAAAGTAAGGCTGATGCGAGTGGACGGGTTGACGCGGGAGGGATGAGGAGAAGTTCGAGTTGGAAAGCGGCCGGGCGGGTGGGGCTGCTTCTTTCTGCCTAGCCTGCCCACGTGACGCCACCCGTCAGGGTCAGTGGCTGCAATCTGGACTCCAGCTGTGGGTGGTTTTTGACCGACTGATTGCATTGCACTGCAATCGGATGGCAGTGGGAAAAGAGTAGGTGGTCAGCTGCCACCTACCTATCAACGCACGACTGTCAATGCAGAGTGCAGTGAGTTGCGCTGCACGCACATCGAAACGAGCAATGATCAGTCCGCGAATCCTTCCAACCTGGAAACAGAGCACGCCCAGGGACCTGGCAGCAACGGCCCGAGTGTTTCCATGAATGCGACGGCTGCCACCGAGAAGCATCTTTTTATTTTTTTATCCCAATATCAGGCCTCAAACAATGATGGCCTGATGGTAACCCTATTGTCCTACGGTGTATACGCAATCACTATCGCAGATACTGCAGAAAAGGCTACGTGGCTCATTATTATTCATTTCTGCCAATATTTGCATCTCCCATCTTGGTATCCCGACAAGTCGATACCGACTCTGCCACCACAAACTGGATATGATATCCGTCCCGATTCCCGATCGCTTTCCGACAACGGCATTGTCGGGATTAGCAGCTATCATATCGGACTTCCGCTAAAAGTGCGATAAGATAATCGGACGGGGCCATGAAACAACGATGTGCACTTTATCCCTGGACAGGTATCCAAGTGACCAACCTCTTGCAAGGTTGTCGTGATGGACATGACTGCCTTCGTCACCACACACCCTACCCGCGGTTGGCGATGAAGCCCTCGGTCTGGGGTAACTGTGTAACCTCCGGAGTAACTCTGTCGTCTTTTTGTAACCTGATGACGACCAAAAACGACAAGGTCAAGTCAAGACAGACTGCTCAAATAAGGTTTGTTTACTTTCTCCCCTAGCCCCTTTTTCTGTGCGGCCCCCACCCTATTGGGGCCTCTTGGTATGGGGAAGGCCGGAAGACGCCCGACGAGTCTCTTGGGGGGGGGGGGGTCGCTATCCAGGTCCCAAAATCTAACCCGTTTCGGACACTCTAAGCATTTAGTCTAGTATACCACAACACATAGCATATCCAACTTTCCAAGCCTTTTACTAAGAAATTTGCAGAAGTACTTTTATTAAGTGGTTAACAATTGCTAGAAAACTCCTTTTCACAACTCAGCTAGCCCAAAAGGGGGCTTTTTAGGTGAATTGCTGTGTTCTGGGTTGTAGAGACCGTTTGCTTGCGGAATGTATCTTGAAAAGACAAGAGGTCTGTGCAACTTCCGAAACGGGTTAGATTTTGGGACCTGGATAGCGACCCCCCTCTGGGGTCTGTCTCTCTGCAGCCACGCTCACCCTTGTCAGGGCATTGCAGGCATCGGTGTTGTCCACTGTTGCTCAGTTACTCATATCACGACATGGAGCACCGACTGGTAACTCGGACTCGTGATGGCTTTCCTCGTTGTCTTTCACATTGCGACATCTCGATCATGTCTTGGACTAAGGGAGCCGTTGAGAGCGAAGTCACTCTAGAAGCCAAGAGCGTCTTGGCTATCATCTTGGCTCTTACAGTGGGCCAAGGGGCCACTTCTTTGACTGTGTTAGCGATATCGTTATTTAGCGCGCGGCGACACGCCTTTCGACCCATTGGCGAACACCATTTTGCCGTGTTGGATCCGAAAGGTCTTCAGGACGGACCGAGAGATTCCTGCGGCGTCTCTGGTCAACATCCGAACGCATCGTGTCAAAAAAAAAAAAAGTCAAAATAACAGTCGGCCATTGGAATTCCACTTACAACCCGTGATAGCGCTAGTGAACAATTGGTCCAGTGTTTCATTTCCGTTCTGCTTGATTGAAAGACGCTGGCTTGAAGTCCGAATTCAGGGACCAAGCACCTGGCAGGCGACGACCGTCCACACGTGCACCACAAATAGTGACCTAACTAAAAACCTTGTATATATCAGATGTGACCGTGCAGAATTGATTGATTAAAGAGTGTATATAACTGACTCGTCCAAAAGGTATAGGGGGTGCTAGAATATCCTAAAAATACCTAAAAACTAATAATCTAGGAGGCTAAGTGGCTAACTCAAATTAAATATAGCTAGAAAATCCAGATCTCCACCTTCTAATCTAATATACTCTCCCACTTACAAACCTTATAAACTAGGCAAAAGTAAAACTATTTATAATTTTCTCTCTTCTAACACATTAATTTCCCTAGCTAAACTCTAAATATTTTCTAAAACCTCATTAAGTACTTTCTTTATCTTCATCTCCCTTTGGGTGAGCATATTCGCTATACCCATTAAAACTTAAAACTTTTCATAATCTAACTATCTTAGAACCTTCGTCAATTTATTGACTAGTATTTCCTTCGTCTTTAAATATTCGACCTCAATTTTTCCCTCTACAATTTCCTATTATAACTAGTAATAGTAAATATCAATATATTTTAATTTTATTATCAACCGTACTGCCTCGACAATTAGAATACGGATTGTTTAAGTATTATTATAGCTAATTACAGGTACTTTTTACTTGAAAAGAATTTCAATTTCCCTATATAAATATATAATAGTAATAATGTCCGTTACTACGTTAGAAATTAATAATAATTCTACTTTTATTATTAAAATTAATACTGTTTTCTACTTAATAATACCCTAATATACTATATCACTAAATAATTTAATTGTAACTTCTTATAAATTCTTTTATTCTAGCGAATTATTTACGTATAATACGTCTAATAATATTTTAAACTTTAATAATAATCCGTAGTAAAAGGAGAGATTAGGGTAGAATTAAAGATAATATAATACTTTATTAATAACCTTACAATACTAAAGACTAGAATTATAATTATAGCGAACTAAACAGTTAACTACGAAAATAATATCTAGGCGGGTAATTACTACAACGTATATTATTGACCTTACAATAACTTAATATTCTTATATCTCATCGAAAGAGGCTATACTATCGTAGGGTAAGAATTCTTCATTATTTATTAGAATAAAGGCGAAAGTATAAATTTAAGAATGTCTTTTTAGACTGTAGAGAAAGTCTTCAGAGACTGTAGCCCCACCCACTCCCTACCCTTCCCGCGCGCTAATGCACGCTAAAATTTTTGAACCAACCAAATCGCTCGTATCCATTTGAGTTTCCACGCTCCTGTTCTTGGCGTCAGCAAACCGTACCGCGCCCGCCAAGCCCCCAGATTTCAACCCATTACACCCAGATTTCGTACTGCACTGACCAGTCCAGTAATCCATCGTTACACTTAGCGATTTGCAGGCATCGTCGCATCGCATCGCTTCCTCCACCATCATCACCATCATCACCCTCATAATCAATCAAACCACCATCGCGCGCATCACAAAATATCCCCAAGTAAACAAAGCGCTGGCATCTGTCAACGGTAAGAAATGATCCGTCATCTTTTTTGTGCGTTTCCCTAGCTGATCGTAACGCAGATAGCCGATGTAGCGACCTATCCGACGGGCGCACGCGACCGTGGTAGCGCACACCCCAATCAAGCAATCGATCTCACTGACCCTACCTCAGCGCAACCTATAGAGATCGATGACGATGATAACGACGATGAGGAGACCCCTACCCCTCAACACCACGAGCACAGCGACCACCCCATCTTCAACACCCAGTACGATACTCTCAATAACCTCGTGGCGGCCGTTAAACGGTGGGCACAAGAGCTTTGTTACAGCATCGTAAAGGGTCGCACCTGTAACCGCCAGCAGGGTATCTACACGAGACTCGAGCTGCTCTGCGCTGCTAGTCCTCTTCGCCACAAGGTAGAGAATCATAGTCGGTCAACTTCAACTGCCAAACAGGGATGCACTTAGCAGGGGTATGCTAAGGCACTGAAGTGTAATGACAGACGGTGGACTTTCGAGCTTCGAGAGGGCCATGAATCTCACAGCCATTTACCCAGCAAAAAGCCATTGATCCATTCGGTATTCAAACCTCAACACAAGGCATTTGTCGCCACCTACATCGACCGACCCGGCATGCCCAACCGCGAGATCACTATCGAGTTGGAAAAGAGGTTTCTAGAACTTAAAGGGCAGTTTATAGCGCGGCAGTTCATCAACCTTCGTTACAAGCTTAAGAAGGAGGCACAAGCTGGGTATAACCCCTTCCAACTTACTATGAAGCTGCTCACAGAAAGGGGGGTCCACTTTACAGTTAACTGGCAAGATACTGACGAGACTAAGCCAACCGCCCTCTTCTGGAGTGATCCATGGGGAGAGCATATGTGGAAGGAAAATCCCTGGGTCCAGATGTACGATAATACGTACAAAACTAACAATAAAGGCCTGGCCTTCTTCTAGATTATTGGTATGACTGGTGTTGGCCATGCCTTTAGCTGCGGTTTTGGGCTGGTTGATAACGAGCGACAGGAGGGTTTTGACTGGCTCATGGACCAAGTCAACGCTCGTCGTGAAGCTATCGCCGCTGAGAAACCACGAGTTACCATCACGGATTACGATACAGCGATGAGATTAGCCGTCAAGCGGGTTTATCCCCAAGCAGAGTCACAACTCTGTATCTTTCACGTCAACAAGAATGTGGTGTTGAACATCAAGCGCAAATGGGACAAGAAGGTCGCCGCCCAGGTTACCAATGGGCATGCCGCTGCAATACAGGCACAGATACAACGAGAGATATCGGCATCAACACAACAAGCACCGCGGTCAGCCGGGTCAGCTCAGTCAACACGGCCACCCAGCAATGCGGCGAGTCTAGAAGATTTTGACGATGAAGATCGAGAGGTGGTCAGCAGTCTTAACCGCCTGGCAGACGGCACAGATCATCTGGAACCGTTACCTAATACTGTAGAGTACTCTCGGTCTGGTCTTTATACCCTGTGGAAGCACGTATGCTACGCGTACACAGTTGACGACTTTAACACCGCATGGGAGAGGCTCTGCAGCTACTTTGCACAGCAGACTGCAATTATCACGTACTTGAAAGAGACTTATATGGCGGTAAAGGAGGAGTGGGCTACCTGTTACGTCAACGAGCGCTTAAACTTTGGCCATCGCACTACATCACCAGTCAAATCAGCGAACCGTACCCTAAAGAGTCATATTATCAGCGGTAAATCTATGTTCCTCCTCATACAATCTACAATAGACTGACCATCTCTCCCTTATACAGGTAGCAGCACCGTCGTCGCCGCTATTACACAGAGCTTCAACCTCGTCGATGGTATAAAACGCAATATCGACAACGAAACCGAGAAGCAGATCGCACGTGCTAAACGCGAGTATCTCGCCCAGCCATGGGCAAAGGAGGCCTGCAGAAAGGTGTACTGGAAAGCCCTCGATAAAGTGGCACGTCAACGTCGTATTGCACTCGGTGCGGTCCCTACAGCGGCCAAACCAGACCCCGATGAGTTAGAGCCATATACCAGCAAATTTACAGCACAATATGGCTTGCTCTGCTCGCATACGATACTCGAATCCCTTCTTAACCGAGATCAGCCATTCGTACTCAACAAACTCGACTGTCATCCCTTCTGGTGGCTTACCAGATCGCTCGATGACGAGGATCAGTACCTGAAATACCAGGAGTTCAATAAGGTGACTAAGCTCAAAGGTCGACCTCGCCATGATGCCCCCTTTGCTCCAGAACCTCGCGCTCCCCAGTTGACTGCGCCAGTCAACACTCAAGCTCCCCCTCCCTCCACAGCGCCAGCTCAACTCCAAGCGGCGGTATCACGACCTCGGGGACGGCCTCGCCTGCAGCCCAGCCGCGGCCAACAGCCCAGGGCAGGCCGCAACCCTACTGCCTCGACACGAGTAGCGCCGTCTATCCAGCGAAACGTGTCTGCATGGGAGGGTGTAGACCTTGAGCAAGCTGATGAGGCTGACCGCCGCCAGCCTCCAGCCGGTACACAAAACAGAGGACGAGGCCGCCCTCGTGGCAGTACACAGAGAGGTAGGGGAGGAGGAGAGAGGGGAGGCAGCGCTGCCCGGGGTAGAGGAGGCACGCTAGCCAGCACTCCTGCTGGCACGCAGGGCACACGGCGCAGTACACGTATCGCTGGCACAGATAGCCAGTAGATGAGGCTCTGGGAGGCTCGCTGGCAGTTAGAATGAGCGATTACACGATAGAAATCAGATAGATTATCATTGTATGGATTAATGTAGATTGAGTGCGATTGATTGATCGCTCAATTGAGCGATGTGCGATCAATTGAGATGTGCGACCGTGCCGCTAAGTGCCCTGTAAAGTGTGCTGTAAAGTGGCCAATCTGGGTGCAGATCTGGGCTTGGCACTGGGTATGATATTTCACGAAAGAATGTAATGCTAAGATTTCTGGTGAAATCTATGAAAGAATACCGCTGCTAAGACGAGTGTGGAGACTCAAATGGATGCGAGCGATTTGGTTGGTTCAAAAATTTTAGCGTGCATTAGCGCGCGGGAAGGGTAGGGAGTGGGTGGGGCTACAGTCTCTGAAGACTTTCTCTACAGTCCGAAAAGACATTCTCAAAAGTATACCTCCGCAGGGGGAAAAGTTGTTAGCTCGGTACAGCCAAGACGCTAGCCAAGCTACTAATCTGTACAGAAAACTAGAGTTTTAATATGAAAGAAATGGCCATTTATTATATGACTAATAATCAATGGAATCCCTATCCGCCTCAATTACCTTTTTCATCCTTTCTGGCATTGAATGAGCCAACTTTAATAGAAACTCTTCAGGGATGAAATCCCAAGCTTCTTGAATAGCCACTCTTAGTTGTGATGGTGTCAGAGTTTGAATATCGTATTTGACCTCCATAAGTGACTTCATCCAATACCAAACGTTCTCGATTGGTGCCAAATCCGGAGAGCAAGCTTGAAATCTTCTCCGGCTTAGTGGAATAATTCCCATTAACTCCAATGCTCTCTGAGTCTCTTTCGCCTTATGGGAAGGAGCATTATCTTGTTGAAAGACGATATTTCGATGGTGAAGCTCCTTTTCTTCTCTGATGAAAGCGGCGACCATTGGGAGGATGAAAAAGATATATTTGTGAGCGGTGACTCCTCCAAACTCTTTTTCCCAAAAGAAACAAGGCCCTTTTCTCCCTCCGACGAAAGATCCCCAAAGCATCCATCCATGAGGCTTTCTCTTAGCGAGAGCAAACTCTTTTGGATCATCATCTGAATCCAAAGTCACCCATTGTTTCCACATTGGATCATTAGTTGCCCATGTCTCATCGGAGACAAGAACATCCTCCCAATCTTCCGGACGAGGGCGGAGAATTTGCATCTCTTGGCACCATTCTACCCTTTCTCTTTTATTGGCAGCACTTCTCTTTATTCTTTTGGTTCTTGGTCTTCGTTGGAAACCAAGGGAGTGAAGTGCTGTCCTTAGAGCTCCGAGGCCGGCAACGAGATGAGGAGGGAGGTAGAGAGGAAAGTCACACCAGGGGATAAATCTCTAAGAACGCTCCCCTTTTACCCACTCCCTGAGTTCATTTTTCTCAGGAGTTGATAAAAGTCCTTTCCTTTTTTTTCGTTTTTGGGGGGTAAGAGGCCCAGTGCAGGCAATTTGAACCTGTCGGATAGTGAAACCAGTCTTTTGTGCAATATCGGCATAGCTCATTTTGGCGTATTCGCGAAGGGAGCGGACTTGAAGCCTTTCATCCCTAGTTAAATATCGTGATGTCGTTCTTTTTGGTGGTGTTGAAGGTGGTGTTGAAGGGGGGTTTAGAAGGTCGGCGATGGCAATGCCTCGAGTTGGTGTCATGGTGAAAAAAGTGGTGATGAGATGAAATGCTTCCCCCTGGCTCTCAGAAGTCCTACTTTTAGAATTTAAGTATTTCGCTATAGAAACTACTAGAAAAGTGACATCGGAATACCCCGGGCCACCGGATTTGCCACCCCTCTACTGATCTGCAAATTCACTGCGCTAACAACTTTTCCCCCTACGGAGGTATATAGAAGGTGCTAGAGTATCCTAAAGATAGCTAGAAACTAGTAATCTAGGGAGCTGAGCGGCTAACCCAGATTGAGTATAGCCAGAAAACTCAAATCTCCACCCTTTATAATCTAACCCTAGTTTGTTTGTTAGTCTAGTAAAAAAAACGCCCATTTCCACTCTCGAACTACTAAAAGTAGAAAAGAATTCAGGCTTCGAACGGAAGGGTGCCGTAGAGGGGACTACTCTTTTATATCTTTCTATTTTAGAAGCCTTGAATAAAGATGGAAAGAGGCATAAGAAGCTTTTGTGGCGTTTTTAACCCTTGCCATTGTCCCATGATGCTTCAAACGGAGGCCAATTTCTCTTTTTAAAGGCTAATAAGAGCTCCAAATCTCCCCTGCTCAACCTTGCCCGAAGAACCAAACTAACAAACAAATCAGTATTGAATTGTAATCTGACAGTATACTGTTTGTGTACTGTAGCGCGTTTCCACGCGAACCTCGACAACACACTCGCACTGCAATCGCATCGTCGCCTCCACCTTTTACAACCTCGAGCTTCGACCTGCACCTAGCCGATTCTCTTTCTCTCCATCATCCCTTCCTTCTTGGCTTGACCTTGTCTGTAATCCTTGACTGGATAACATTTTCACACGCACTCTCACCTGTCTTGCAACCATCAGGAAAACTGTTCCTGTCAACAAGCCGTGTCCCGAACGCCCGAAGTGAACGATGCCCTCCGTCGCCCACGAGAGGCTCCCCTCGGCCAAGAAGAGGAGGCGAGACGACGACGAGGATTCCTACACATCGAGTAACATCCAGATCCCATTGTATGCCGACTACACGTTGAATTATCTACTCACCGCCACCACTCCAGTTTACTAATCCTCCCTTCCTCTGCTCCAGCTCCCACCCAGCCCTCGACACCACCCGCGGCCTCCTTGCCGACAAGTCCTCCTACACGAATCCCACTATACTCCAGCCTTACCCGTCTACTCTGCGAAAGATAATACCGATCGCCATCAACAAGAAACAACGCATGTCCGTCTCCGATGACGTTCACCACCGAGAGGACATCCATCACGGCATGCGAGCCAAGTCCAACTCACCGACTTCCGCTTCCCACCATCATCACCAGAAACAGCAACACGCTTTGTTGTCCAAGGTTAAATGTCTAGATCGGTGTCATATCTGTTGCCGAAAACCGAGCAAGAAGGCCGACCTTGATTCGTACGCCGACTGCGAAGGATGCGGCCAGCGCACATGTTACGTATGCATGAGGCAGTGTCCCGGATGGACGTCAAGTTTCCATCACCAAGGACGAAATCAACATACCGGAGGACAAGAAGGGCAAACGAATGATATCCGTTTGGCAAGCTCGAGTCCCGAGAACTCGTTCACAATGTTGGATGCGGACGCAGAGGCGGACGTAGACTTGGATGAGAAGAAAAGCCAAAGGTCAAAACAGACGACTGGTTGGCATGCCAACGGCCACCGAGAAACGATATGCGGACAGTGTTGCGAGGAGAGAGGTGATAATGGAGACGTGGTGTGTTTTGGGTGTTTACCTTCGTTTGGGGGATGACACGGCACATATCTCGAAACTCGATAGGAATAGTCTGAGCAACAGTCAGGCTGTCCACGTGTTTGGATCAAGGCCTTCTTCAGCACTGAGAGTGCATCAACTTCAGAGGAAGATGGACGACATATTAACCGGTATGTCACTGGTTGAACGACATTATAGCGTTGGACCCTCGGCATGAAAGGGAGGAAATGGTATTGTATGGAGGGAAAGGAGAGCGAGACGGAGTCTACCATCCCATGGATATTTCGGAATGCTCTCCTTCCTCACCAGGATTATTGTACTTGGAAGAAATCTCCCCCGGTTAAGCCCCATCAACGCAGGAGCTCGTAGCCGGAGCTATATAACGCTAATGCCCCGTCATGCCAATGGACGACAACCGATGGTTAGGGCGCTATTGCTCAGGGCGTTTCTTTTACGGAACAAAGGGCACAAAGAGGTATGGACATCTGCGAGGAAGAACTTGATGGTGGGCAAATCATGGACCGTTCCCACGGCATAATTGTCTCGATGCTTGCAGGCCGTAACGCTTTCACCACTATGAAAAGGACTCCCAGAAGGATACCCTCACCTCGTACGAACCAGTCTTTCTACAAAGAAAAAGGGCAGAGATTACATGCGACAACCACCTTGATACCCAATCTGGTATACTTGATCACGGCCAGCAGAAGACGCAACCACCGATAGCCAACCAACTTGTAGGTTGGATTTACCCATAAGTGGTGCATGAAGGAGGAGCTTGAGGATCAGGTACCGGAAGTACAAGAACATACTAGGCATCTGATGATGCCACTGTCGTACTACTAGCTGTCGCTCAGAAAGAACAGACTGCCTCCACGACAAAGGGGCAAGTTTACCGCATGGGAAGGCTCAATCTTGGGCTCCGTCAGCCTATGGTAGAATAGGTTCGGGATGATTGAGGGACAGACCAAAGAGAAGCAGGAGAGTACAGGAAGGCAAAAACGTTCTAGTACTCGTATGGGAATAGAAGACAACACATGGAGGAGGATACGCTAGCATGATATGGCGTTGAAGGAAGCTGGATAGCATCCGGTGTGTATATAGGAAGTCTGATGGTGCATGTTTGGGTCTGGAAGAATTATGGGGTGGTAGCTTAGGAATCAATTAGCTATCGTACACGACAAAATGAGCATAATTATAATGTTCATAGGCGCTGTGAATGAAACTGCAAGCAGACAAACAGAGGCAATTAAGTGGGACTAATTCGATGAAACTCGTTCGTATATGTAGATATCACCCGCTCTTCACGTCCTCTAAACAGGTGCTATTTAATATCCTCTCCTTATTTCACTCATTAAGTTGTTACTAAAACCTCAAATCGCCGCAAGCCCGCCGTCAAATGAGGCTTTTGATTATCGGTATTAACATGTATGGTGGTGCACCTAGAGGTACCATCGCAAAACATTTCCTCAGCCGAAACCTCGGTGGTATACAAGCCACAGGTAGCTTCTATCTATCACTACTTGGCAGTCTCGCATTTCCCTTTTCCCTTTTCCTCATTCCCTTTTCCCGTTACCTGTTTCCTGTTTCCCTTTTCCTCGCTCTGTGAACTCATCTCGATGTTGGCTCCGATGGGGAGTCACGAGCATGACGCGTTAAACTTGACTAAACTCTATCCTTCACAACCGAATGTCCATGCGCCTGCTGACCCTCCGGTACCCCTCATGTCGTGCTATGCCATGGAACAAGTAGTACCAGTTAGCAATAAGCTTTGCCTAGTGGACTCGTCGGACTTGGTGGACTGGTATCGCAAGACAGGATTAAGGTACCTTGATGTGGCACGAGCTGGCTACCTCTGATGATGAGAACGTTTCTGGTCATTGTTGGCAGTTGTGTACTGCACACTCTGTTGTCCTTTGGAACACTTTCCCACAAACGACGGTGGGTATAAGACAAAGAGTGGTCATCACCAGTTTCAAGAATGATGATGCTGTTATTAAGACTAGGATCCAATCTTTTCGAGTTTTGTCATCTCTTAATCTATCCACGCTCAAAAACTCGATCAAATCTTTGAAGCCCCTTTAAGAACCATTTTTCCACTGTTTCGTCAACCCATCCCGTCCGCCTCCAGACAGACAGACTTTGATCCATCCATACCTCCTCGCCCGTCTCGCCTGTCTACCGTACCAAATCAATAATACCCCCCCCCCAAGACAAGATGCCATCCTTCACCACCTCCCTCAAAGATACCTTCTCCGAACTCACTTCCAAGGCCACCTCCTCCAACACCAATAACTCCAACTCCAAGGACTCCTCCTCCTCCTCCACCGCCGACCATCAACCCCAAGGCCAACCCCAAGACAAATCCTGGACCCAAGCCTCCTCCCAAGCCGCAAAGGCCTACGACGACTACCGCCAAGGGAACACCCCCCAAGCCCGTTCCGAACTTGAAGCAGCAGCGACCGCCGCGGCTTCTGCTTATAAAGCTGGGGGAGAAAATTTTGACGCCAAGGATTTTGCGGGGGGACTTGTTTCGGGACTCATTCCAGGGGGATCGAAAGCTGCTGGTGGGAGTGGGGGATTGCTGCCTGTTAATTCGAAGAGTGATGATGATGGTGATGATTTTGAGGGCGAGGAGAGGGTGAAGAGCGCTGGTGGTGGTGGCGGTGGTGACGACGAGCATGAGGAGGGCGTCACCACCGTGAAGAACCAAGGAAAGGAGAAGAGCGGCTGCGCTTGTTTCACCGGCTCGTGTGCCAATTGCAAAGGGTGCAAAGGGGCATATTGTCAATGCAAGTGTCAAAGTGCCGATTCCAGCGGCGGCGGCGGGAACGGCAAGGGGTGTGGTTGTCAAGGAAAAGAATATGATTCAGCGCAAGGCCAATACCGAGACCAAGATCAATATGGTAGCAGCAGCAATTCCCAGAGAGAAGAAGACTATGGTGGGAAGTCTTCGTCCTTCAAGGACACCAGCACTATAACCGGCGTTGGAGTTGGTCTTGGAGCTGGTACCGGGAGAGGAGATGAGTATAGTTCGACTAACCGTTTGAAAGTAAGTCATCCGGATCCGATCGGCCAGCCCCTTCATCACCTTTTGTCTCGGAGCTAATTCTTTTCATTTGGTACCAGGGACAGATGGATGGTGTCACTACAGCTTCAGATGTTGGTCATCAGTTCAGTGGAGGAAACAGACGTGGCGAATTTGATCCATCTCCGTCTGTCGTCACGGCTGCTACTGATGAGTTGACTGCTGGTGCTAAGGGTGAGAGTGAGACTGGAAGAGGGAGAGGGACGGGGATGTATACTGCAAGTGCATTGGGAGGAGAGTTTGGTGGGCAGGATTGATTAATGCTTCCGGAAGGATTGTACTTGGATATCTCTTTGATTTCCGGCTATTGGGCCTCTTTGATGTACTTGTCAGCTTTGGTGTCAAGATGCAAGTGTGGGGAACTCTTCCATGTGTCTTCAAATCATCATTACCAATTATCTATCTTCATCCCTCTATAGGTTTTGTTTTTACTTTATTCCATCATCATCATCATCATCATCATATCTCCCAGCCCCTCCTCTGTCACAGCCTCTCTAGCCTCTTACCCTGGCCGGTCTAAAGATCAAAGAGCTTCTTCAACTCAGCCGCGGTATCCTCGGGCCCAGTAACCGAGTGGCCAATAGTCCTAGGATCTTCATAAATCTCGTAGTCGTTGCCGCCCTTGAAGGTCTTGTCGCCGAAGAAGTGGATGGTGGTGTACTCGACACCGTTGGGCTTCTTGGCCTCGTTCTCGAGGTGCTGCAGGCAGTAGGTCTTATCCCAGCCGTTGGGGAAGACGTCGAAGGAGATTTGGCCGCCAATGGAGAAGCTGTTTTTTTGCCTGTTAGCCAAGACATTTGATAAGGGGGATAAGTCGCGCGAAGCGAGGAAAATAAGAAAAAAGAAGCCGAGCGCAGCGGACATGACAAGGAAAGAAGAATAACAAGACTTACGTCAAACCCAAATGGCCAAACCTCTCCCTCAACTTCTCCACCATTTCCTTCCTGACACCAGCCTCCTTATCGAACCTCTCAAATTCGTTTCTCTCGGCAGTGCTCGCGTTACGGCCGATAGGAGAAACGTTAATCATGCCGTTGCGGTACTCGATGAAGGTGCCGCGCTTGATGGGGATGTCCAGATCGGCAATGTAGTGCAGGATGAAGCGCACCAGCTCCTTGTACTGGTCCTCGCCGATGTACTTGATGAAGCTGTTGGAGGGCAGGGGTTGGCCGAGCTTGTAGGCGGTAAGGCCGTTCTCGGCGAAGCAGAAGTCGAAGAGGGTGGTGACGTCCACAGAGGAGGAGCCGAGCTGTTCTTGCTGCTTGACGAGGTCGGAGCCGCCGACGAAGCCAATGGCGCATTTTTGGCGGAGGGCGGAGAGGAGGGTGAGCATTTCGGGGGCGACGGTCTAGTGATTGGGTTTGGTGTTAGCTGATTAATCCTCTGGAGGGGGAGCTAGGTGAAGCTATCACTAGCTTGTTCCCAGAAAGGGCAGCAGGGCAGGAACGTACCAGTCGCGCAGGAGTAAGGGTGCCATCAACATCGAACAAGCAGATGGTGTTCTTGAGCGGGCGCTCTTGGAGAGGAGGGTAAGCGGCAGCCATTGTGATTGGTGTTTGTGGTTGTGGTGTTTTGCTGGGTTCTGTGATACAGCTAGGACGAAGAGAGGGGGGAGATGTTGGATATATAAACTCCAGCCAGACAGAAGGAAGAAAGATTGACAAATTGCATTTCAGATCACTTCTCAATTGTCCTTCGTCGCAATGTCAATGGACGACGGAGGACAAGGTAAATTAGAGCGGGGCGCGACCGAGGCGGTCAACGTGTCGGTACCTTCCTGGTTATTGTTACATTATATGCAAAATATACCTGCACCAATCATCCCCACCATTGCGGTACACGATGTGAGTGCTTCTTACGGGACAAACTGTACAAATGCTCTGTGAAGATGACAGCTAACAGCTTTCATAATCATGGACATCCACCTTCTCAACACTCAACGTCAACTCAAGCTGATAGTCCAGAGCTCCAAAGATCATGTGGAGGGGTGTGACGAGACTCCACAATTTACGGAGCGGGGTCGTTTCGTTCTGCAGGGGATGTGGCCAACCCCTGTCTTCTTTGGTTGCGCTTTGTTGTTGCCCCTGACTTCTATTGCAGCTGAAACTTGGGGTCAGGTATATACTTGGTGGGCTTCGAAAGTTGACGATGATTACGAACAGGATGGGGTCGATATGTAGATACAGTAGTGTATGTGTCAACTACACTACAGACTCTTGAGTAACGAACTACGATTCCATACCCAAGATGCCCTACAGAAGACTTGCAAAGGGGAGAAACATTATTTTTCTACATCTCTCAACAAAACAAAACATTAACCATCATGCCCAATAAAGCGTTGCTCATGTTGATGTTGATCATCACTGACAATACGCCATCAAACCGAAAACCCAGACAAAAGGAGCCAGGCCCAATAAAACATGACATGCATGACCAAAGGAGAGAGTAGTAGAGACATAGACATATACATATTATAGAAAGAAGAAAACGAGAAGAGGGCGGCTTGCCCCCCAAAAAGCACCGCCATTAACCCAAACTTTATCCCTTGTAGAACTTGGTCTTCTCGACTAGAACAAAAATGCATCTACGCCCAGGCCGCGGGACTCGAATGGCAGACAAAACACAAGCAGGCCGAGACTAACAAAAGACAGCCCACGACGACGACGCATATCACCAAGATTGATACTGCATCGACGCCCTCCGACTGGATCTCCCATCAACACCTCCTGCTGCTGCTGATGTCGACACACCTCCAAGTCCCACGCCTCCCAGTCCTTCTCCAAGTCCAACTCCAAGGTTCCTCAGTGTCAAATTCAATGATCCCAACAACAACGGCTGCACCCCTTCGCACGCCATTGTTCCCAAGCCGCCATTGCTTCTCCCATATTGGCGGCCACTACCTGTACCCACCGCCGCCAAACTCCTTTCCGCCGCCCTAGTAGCCAGATTCCCCATGCTCCCAATTCGCTTTGGTGTTGTTGATACTAGTTGTTGTGCAGACCCATTATTACCATCCTCATCACTACCTCCCGCACCGCTGCTATCGCTCCCATCATATCCCCATCCCAGCCCATTCAACCCATTACTTATTTTTCTTCTCATACTTTCCCTTCCTCCTCTCATCGAAGACGGCCTTTCAACCTCAGTATTATTCCAACTTACACTAACGCTTCTTCCCCGCGCGCTTGATAACCTGAACGTATCCTTGATTCCGTGAACCGCCATCCTGCTATATCCCAAACTGAACGCGTTCTACCGCTCCGGAATGGGCGTCTTAGCCAGCCTTCCGCCCGCACTCACCCGCTTCTGCAGCCTCGCTTCCTTCTCCTTCTGTAGCCTGCTGTCGCTGAGATTAGCAGCGCTACAAGACCCGCCACCAGAAGCCGAAGGAAGCGAGCTGACACCATCGTAAGAAGAGCCGTAACCCGTCACCACTGTGGTTCCGATAGACTCAACGAGGGCGCGACGACCGCGCTTGATTTCGAGGTAGGTTTGGGCGGCGTGGCTGAGAGGAAACATCGGTGGTGAGACGGGGATCTCGGCCCCGTTCTGGATTAGGAGTTCGGCGACAGGGAATGGAACCTGTTTATCGGGGCCGCCGGTGGATGACCCCGGGGTACCTGGGGAGGGAGAAGGTGTCATGGGATTAGGTGAGGGAGGAGCCGGGTCAGCAGCGGCCAGTGCCAAATATACGGCGTGTGTACCCCTAGACCTGTCCGTGATGTTGGGGTTGGCTTTGAGGGCGAGGGCGTAGATAACTTGTTGGATCTCGTTCTTCTTGATGGCCGCGAGGAGGGTTTCTTCGGCAGTTGGATAGCGGGACAAGGTGGCGGATATTGGCTCGACGAATGCGCGGTCGACATACTTGGCCGTGATGAACCGGAGTCGTTGCTCCCGGGATGCTTGTGGTACGAGCTTCTGTTGAGGGTCCAGGCGTGCCTCATACACCATGTTGGACACCCGATTTCCAACGAGCATCAAAAGCTCAATAATGTCCGGCGTAAATGATGTGGTGTCCAGAGTGAGTGACCGGACTTTGCTGATATGTGTGCCAAGAGATCGGTGGATGCCGCTGCACTCGATACAAACAATAATCGCCAGGTTGAGTGAGACCCATTCAACCTTGTTGCTGGAGCCACAGTCCGCACACCACGAGTTGCCTTGGTCGTTCTCCCGTAGCATCTGGAGCAGCCGATCTGGGCTCTCGTCAAAGCTGGGTGCACGAGCTGTGCTAGGGCGAGCACCGACAGTCGTCCTCCTAGAGGGTATCGGGCTCAGGTTCTGGTTGCCTTGGCCATGGAAATGGTGATGATGGTGGTTAATGGACGAGCTCTTTCCCGTCAATACTGATGCTATGTCTCTCTTGTCGAAATCCGAGTGGCCTGTAGATGATGGTGGCGGCTTCATATCCTTCAGGCCGCGTCCTTCCACCGCGCTCTGTAACGCGTTGTTGATAGCCATAATCCAACTATTCATATCTTCTTCAGATGTTGCTTGATATACGCGTTTGAACTGTGGTGTGATAACTTCAAAACAGAATCGACGCTCTGCATTCCGAGCCTCTCGTACGGAGGCCAAGCGCAGGTCAATCGGGTCCATATGCAGGTCTAGTCTCTGCTTCCAATTACTGTATTCTGAAAGCTTGCCCTGGTCAAGTACGATCCAAAACCTGCACAGCGTCAGTTCAGCCGTTCACACAATATGTTCATCAAACTACTCACTTGTGCCAGCCTTGCTTGTTGAGAGCTCGGGGGTCAACATGTCCCCCTGGCCGGTTGAGAGCCCACAAAAGTCCCTCCTTCCTCTGTGTCATGTTCTTGTCCGCCGCCAACTGGCTAGGATCTTTCTCTTCCAGATCCCGAATACCCCGAAACTTGGCATTTTGTTGCGGGCTGCCCACAGGCGGTGGGAGCCCAATAAGACTCCCCGGCGACCTAGACAAATCGGATTGTGGTGGTTGTATTATCCCTGGTGTGACGGCCGAACGAAGCTGTGATCCTGTACTGTCAGCGCGACCCAAATCGGACTCTCCGTAGGACGTAGTTCCGTTTTGGCCAGTTGAAGGGCTTGGCCCAGACGATGTAGAAGGAGGCTCTGGCTCGGCATAAGCAAGGCTGCCCTTCTCCAACAGCCGTCTCTTTTCTTCTCTCTCACGCCGTTGATACTGGTACGTCTTGTCCGCCTCTTGAACTTCTGTCGACAGCGCCTCAAGCTGCGGAAGAAGCCCTTCGACCTTCTTGGCTGTGGTCAAGAAAGCCTTTGCTTGAGCGTCTGCGTACTTTGTGAGGTGGGAAAGAATTTCCTGCTCTTTGCGGCCTCCGGAAAGATCCTGCATGAAGGACGAATAGTCGAAGCGTTTGAGCTCGAAGTTCTTGCGCTTCGTCTGGTATTTCGAGTCGCTCTGTTTCGCCTTGACAGAGTCGTGTCGCTGGCCCAAGTAGCGACTGACATATGCGTAAAAGTCCTTGCTCTCCTCCTCAAAGTCCCGCTTTTTGGCTTCGGCTTGCTTGATGTCCAACTGGTATAGCTTATTCATGGGGTCGATTACGAACTTCTGTAGGTTGTGCGTATTTTGTCGCTCGAACATTAGAATTTCCCGTGCAATCTTGTCGAAGTAATGCTCGATGGCCGGCTGGACCGCGTTGGCGTTTGTCGACGAAACGTCCCTCAAAGCATCCATGAACTGCAAAAAGGCGTCGTTGGCTTCCGTTTGCGCCGTGTGTACTTGCTCAGCCCGCTTGATAAGTCGCTTCATCTGCATTCTCATGTTACCAGTCTTTTGTTCCAGGGCCTTCATCGTAGCTCGGAAGACCGGCCCGTCGTCAGACACCGAAACATCCTCGCCGGGTCTCGGACATGGCACATCCACCTTGATGGGTTCTCTAACGGTTTGCGGCGGTTGAGGCGATTGAAGGCCGGGCGGGAGAAGGCTAGGGCCTGGGTCAAGCGTGACCAAATTCGGAGACGTCAGGGATATTTCATCCTGTTCCAATGTGCTGTCGATTCCAGGACCCAAGGACTGTACAGAGACCGCTCTGGCTTTCGGGGGAACGCTGAGAAGGGGAGGCGACGGCGAGCTGGGCTGACTAAGCCATGGCGAGGAGCCTTGAAACTCGTTAGATCTTGTAGGCGAAAAGGGGGTAAAGCGGGGTTGAGGTAGGCACGTACTGCTCGTCACAAAGAAGGAAAAGCTCGCCAGGGTATGCAGCTTGTGCGCGCGAGGATCATACTCGACAAACTAGACAGAGTTTTCAGCAGATGTTCAGACAGCAGCACCAGTGGAGGAACACAAACGCTGCAGAAGTTCCTCCATCCGCCGCCCTTGTCTTCCGTGGGCTTGGGTGGCTTCCATTTCCAAGTCCACTCGAACGATACCGAGGGGCTGCCGTCTGTCGCATAAACACCGACTAGCTCAACGTTTGCGTTCCTGTGAAGATTTGGGTCGGCCTCAAACTCGCGTGTAAGGAGGTTCTCAACCTCGCGGGGGGTGGAGCCGTAGACAAAGGTAAGACCATTGATTTGTGTATCGGTTAGACCGAGTGTCTCAAGGGCGCCGGCAGCATTCTGAACCACTTGATGTGTTTGGCGTACGACGAATGTAAAGGTGAAGACGAGCTCGTCGTCGTTTGTGAGCTTGAGTAAGAAGGTCGGAGGGCAGCCAGGACCGGCGGACTCGGTATCCTGGAGGGGGGGGGGCTTCCTGTCAGCTTGGGGGAAGGGTCGAGGGTATTCAGCCCGCGGTTGGGGAGGCAGTGCGCACCTGTACAAACTCTATCGGGGTGTTCTCGCCCATGGAGCGAGATACTGATGCTCGTGTAGCTGGGAATGCATTGGGAACAATGTTGATCGAGGTGCGCTTTCGCGGGCTAGAGATGACGAGTGAAGAGATGGATACTGGCAGACGAAAGAAGGGCAGGTCAGCGCTAATTCAACAGCTGGGGAAAAGGCAGATGCAGATCCAGTGCGATGCTCGGGTTCGATTTCGGTGAATCGTGAGACTTTGTGTCAGCCAGCATGGCCGGGGCGGGGGTCGGACGGCGGGACGGCGCGACAGCCACGAGGCCAGCCAGCCGGGACATCCAGGGAGTGACGGCCGAAGGAAGGGAGTTGGAGTTTGTAATTCGTGGGTCGTAATTATTGTAGCTTCGTGTTGGCGCAGACCGCCTTGGTGGTCGGGAATCATGATCAGAGGAGGTGAAGGGGAGTTGCGACAAGACGTACATCGATTCTGGTCTCGAAGATAGACGGGAGTGCCCTCGTCGGGCGTGCTGCTGACCTGGCCCATCTCGACAGCGCGATAGTGCAGAGTGCGGCAGCAAAATGCAAAACATCAAGATTTGGGGGAGAGGGGACTGGAGCTGAGGCTGCCGGACGCGATGAGTTTGGCCGAGATAAACCGTCGTCCACTTTCTCGCTGTTGAGATTCGTTCTCTCGCAGTCTCGCAGAAGGTGCAGTGAGGTGGATGCTGCAATGGATTGTGGACAGCGGGTGGACTTTCCAGACTACTGCCAAACTGCGCTAGCTGGACTGTGTGGGTTTTGTTTGGATGCTGCTGCTGCCCGCTGGAACAACACCCCGGACGGGAGAGAGAGAGTTGAGCGAGAGCGGTAGAGCCAACGAAGGTACCAGGGCAGGTGTGAATAAACAACGGTCGCGGTTACGGGACCCAGTAAAAGTGAGGCAGAATCAATGCAGGGAGGAGTTGTCGTCGATCCCGTCTAGGTGGTCCCTTCTTTTTTACTCTTCAGGGACAAATTTAATCGGACAATGGACGTTGCAGTGACCAGCGGTTGCGACTGATCCGGATGTCTGATGCGCTTCCACTTGCGGCACACGGCGGGGTTCAACTTGGAATGGTGGAACTCAAGTCACCGAGTCTTTGGAGAGACCATTTTGGGGGGGGGGGGGGCTTGGCGACCAAATCGACCAACAACCCTGACGGCCAAGAGCTGTTACTGCCAGGGGCAGCGTGCAGACGGAGGCAGACGTGAAACTCTACACCGTTGACCCCGATGCTGAGAGCCTTTCTGCGATTGCTTCGAGTCTAAGGGGAAAACGAGTGCAAGTAAGTAAAAAAAAGAGTACCGAGATGATGTCCATGTCGTGCAACCAAGAGTTGTCCAACGCTTCTTTTGTGTCTTTATCACAGTCTGTCTTTTTTTTTCTAGCGAATGTAGTGCGCCCCGAACCACGCAAGCGCCGAGCAGATGGGTCATCTGGCAGACAAAAAGAGGAGCTTGTGTTCCTTTCGAGCTCGTGATAGCCCCATGCCCCTTTGCCATCACCCGGCGAGGCGTGTGTGCCTAAAGTGATTGTTCTGGCCCTCCCAACGGCCATGCAGTCATACACCTATGGGCAACAAGGGAATATTAATGGCCGGTGGTGGTGGCAAGTTCTTCCAACAACCAACCGAAGCCAACGTGGAAACGAGAATTGTAGAACTGAGTGTGCGGCGCATTTGGTATAGACCGCCGCAGATCTGGCAGGTTTGCGAACCTCCAACTCGGGCAGTTGGTTCTGACAACATGTATTATATATCCCTTTAAATTTGACACATGGTGGGCCAGAGGACCATGATCATCCCGACCGTGTTGACCGTGCCCCTCTGGATTCCCAAAGCAAGAATGCTAGAATTATAGAAGATAGACAAACGCAGTTTTGATTCTCCTCCATTGATACGAGGCTCGTGTCGAGGGAAGATGGAAAGACAGTTTCTTGCATGCACTGCAGCCTGTGGTAGGGCCAAGGTTACAGCTGCTACAAGATGCCATCATCAGTCCTGCTGTAGTATGCGTCAAAGTGGACGCCCGAGTGCATCGTGAAGCCTGTGAGAATGAAATAAGCAAGGTAAACGACATGGTAAAAAGGCAGGGGAGGTTGATTATTTGAAATCTGAACAATGAGCCTCAGCCCGCCACAGCCCCTTGTGCTTGAATACCGTATCCGACCGAGTGTTTGTTAATCTCGCCCTTTGTCGAATAGCGAACTACTGCCAGTTTGTTGTTAGAGATTCTGCAGAATGGAATGATTCCGGCTCTGCCAGCAAGCATCATGCTAGAACATGCTTGAGGTTACCAAAGAGGTTGCGAGTAAAACCAGCTGAAGAAGCACAGAAGCACACTCAGAAATCTCGGCATCATCCGTCAGCTTATCATAAGGTACCCAACTTGGAAAGAAAGAAAACTTGAAAGAAAACATCATGATAAAACAGGGGCAGTTTCCCTTGGCTCTAGGGGTCATTGCAGGGAAGAGTGCACGGGCATATATGACGTTTTGACCCTTCCAGCCGCTACGTAAAGAGAGGAGGTACCCAAGCAAATTGCAGGAAGGGATCAGACTCGTTCCCGCCAGTCAGCTACGAACCGCTGCACTAACAAACTGACATGGGCGGTCACTGTGCACTTGCGATAGGAAGAGGAGCCGACTCCTCCAACAGAACAACATTTTGATCTTGCATTTAGACGCCGGCCAACGACTCTCACCCACCCTGCACCACTGATACACCACTACTGCCGTCGGCTCATACAGCACTACCGGTTGTGTCTTGTCTAGACTATTCTACTTGCTGCCTTCTTGCCTCCCCCAGACCGTGTGAATGAATCAATAAGGGGGAAAACCCACCCGATCGACATCATCGCTGTCCGTCAGCATACGCGCCCAACCAAAAAAGAAACAAGTCGACCGAACCATGACGGGACTTTTTTGAATCGAGACCACCGACGACTGACGACACGACGACTTCCTCCTTCGTGAGCCGTTCGACAGACCACCAACCCACCAGCGCAACCCAACAAACACACTTCTCCACCATGTCGGGGTCTTCGCGACACTCGTACGCCTCGAACCGCCGGGTCGGCAGCATCCAGAGCGTTCGCAGCGTCACCAGCGATGAAGAAAGACGCAACAGTCGCATTCAGTCCTCCAAGCCTCGCCAGGTCGCCGTTAGTTACGATGAGGCCTACTCGTTCGCCCTCCGCGTGGCCTTCCTCAACTACCTCTTGCAGCCACGGAAAAAACGGAAGGAATACATCGATGCCCCGAAGCCCGTCCACACCAGGCATAGCTCCAACATGAGCGACCTCATGAAGGACTTTGTGCCCTCTGGCTCCTCGTCTTCCATGAAGCTCCCGCATGCCTTTCGTGGCCAGCTAGAGAAGCGCATGACCGCCGTTCTGCAGGGTACCGAGAGACTGCCCGGATACAATGACGCCGCCGTCAAGCGCACCTTTGGTGTGGCATACACCGCTTTCACCCAGAGAGACTTCCAAAAGTCCATTGACAAGGACCGCAAAGTCGAACCGCTAGTCCTGATCTTCTACTCGTCCGCCATCAAGTTCCATAGTGCTGGAAAACCTCCCGACGATTACCACTGGAAGTCTCTTGTCGACAGACATCTGGCCATGTTTGTCCGCCTGATTTCCAGCGTCATCAAGGACATGGGCAGCGACCGCGACGACCTTCTGGCCCGTCTGAACACACTCGAGAACAAGCTCTTGACAAACGACCAGAATCTGTCCTTGGACAAGGGCCAAGAAAGTTCGACATTTGTCGAGGTCGAAGTACCCCTGAGTTACGAGATCAAGGATATGCCCCTGGTTCTGTTTGTGGCCAAGATCTTTGGGTTGCCCAACTCGCAGGTTCAGAATGACATCGACAGAAACATGACCACCTGGACCGAAGAGGCGGCGCTAAAGGACTTCAAAAACTACCAATTTAGATTGTCGGCAAATATGGCGGGCACTCTACGAAAGTTGGACTTCGACGTGGATGAAGCGTTTGAGGACTGGAAGAGGACCGAGACCCAGCAATTGGCCCAAATCTTCGCCGAAATTCTTAGTATCCGTCCAGATCTCAAGACAGGCGGGGGCCCCGACAAGCCCCTCCCAGCACGGCCCATGTCTCTTTACTCGGAGGATCAGGCATTTTCGGACTTGAGCAAGATGGTTACGAACCGCAGCTCAGGCAACTTTGGTTTTGATCCGTCGTCTGGCTTCAGCGCCATGTCTCTTGACGATAATTCCAGCATTCGGAGTGTGGACGAGCCGAGCTATACGTTTATCCCAGCGGACCCACGGCCGGTTTACAAGACTATTCTACAATATGTCATGTCTTACGACCAGTTGCATTCCGAGGAGTTTCCTTTCTCAGAGGAGTCCATTGACTTTTTGACAGAGTTGGCCATCAGATGGCGCATTCCCCAGTTTATGCGTCACGTTACGCTCGTGGAGATTGCGGTACGAAAGTACCTCGACCAGGAAATCTCGACAATGCAACTAGATGCTTGCCTCGATTTCGTCAAGGAACCTCAGCCGGAACCAAAGAAGCCGCCCCCGATCAACTTGTTTGGCGCAACTCTTCTTGAAGTCGAGCCAGGCCGGTGGACAATGACGGATTTCGCGGGCTATCAGCAAGCCATAAAGGATCTCCACGATGCTTTGTTGCGTGAACTCTACACACTGTTAATTCAATGCTACCAGCCTAGCCCACCATCAGTCGGCGTCGTCATGTCGGTACTTACGAATCACGTCCAACCCGACCCTACATTCACTGAACGCCCAGACGAAATGGCCGAGTATACCCAGCATCTCGAAAACGGACTGCGTCAAAAAGCCGCCGAGGTTTACCGAGGTTTCCTGGATGCAAATATTCCTTCCAACATGGAAGACTGGAACTTTGTTCACGTCGTTAAGCTCGGTTCGGCTGTTGTCGGTCTTGCGGAGAAGATTAAGAAACGATATCGCAAGAATCCCCAAATCATGGGTGCTAGTCCATTCAAGGTCCTGGTTGAGACCATCTTCCCCAGTTTCGAGGAAGATGCGCAGGAGTTCATCAAGCGTGTCCTGGATATGAGCAAGAACCGCGGAGAGGAAGGTGAAATCGAGGTTCAGGACGGTTTCGACCTTTACAAGGAGCTTGTTGAAATCAGGAAGATGCACGCAGAATCCCTCCCTGGAAAGCCCTTTGCTTTCCACATCGAAAGCCTCCTCGAAGGCTTCGTCTGGCGATGGATTAGGAATGCTGAAGCCAGAATGACAGACTTTGTGGAGCAAGCGATCAAGCAGGACACCTTCCAGGTTTGGAACAACGATGCCAACGATATCCCCACCGACGAGGACCGCCACAGTGTCTCCATCATCGACACTTTTACGCTGTTCAACCAGACCGTGGACCAGATTCATCAGCTTGAGTGGGGTGACGAACTTCACGTTGCCAAATTCATGACTGCACTGGCCAAAGCCTTTGCAGTAGGCATTGGTCGTTATTGCGAGATTGTGGACCTACAGTTTGCCAAAGAGATGGACCGCCAAACTCCTCAAGAGGCGGCTGCTGGCAGGTCGGCGCAAGATCGGTTCCTTCAGTACGCCAAGGATGCGTGGAACTCAAAGGAGAAGGTCGAGCCTTTCCAGTTCTATCCCCAGGTATGTACCACACATGTGAGTTCTTCTGTGACTGTAGGCTAATTTCCCGTCAGTCTTTTGTCAAACTCAACAACATTGAATATGCCATGCAAGCGCTGGATAAGCTAGAAAAGACCATGAACGTAGACGGCTGTGCCGAGGCGATCCGCCGGGTCGAAGGCATCAAGCCCCTGGTTAGGAAAGCAGGCAAGTATGTGTTTACGATCAAGATCGTAGAGGCCGAGGACTTGAAAGCATGCGATCCCGGTGGGTTTAGTGATCCGTACGTGGTTCTGTGTGACGAGTACCAAAAGCGTCTGGCCAAGACGAGAATCATCATGAGGAACCTCAACCCGAGGTGGGACGAGTCGATCGATATCACCGTATCGGGCCCTCTCAACATCATCGCCACCATTTGGGACTATGATACCTTTGGTGACCATGATTTCGTCGGGCGTACCTCGTTGAAGCTTGACCCCGTGCACTTTAGCGACTATCTTCCCAGAGAGTTCTGGCTTGATCTTGATACCCAGGGAAGACTGTTGCTGCGTGTGAGCATGGAGGGCGAGCGTGATGATATCCAGTTCCACTTTGGCAAGGCCTTTAGGCACTTGAAGAGGACTGAGCGTGACATGGTTCGCAAGATCACTGACAAGGTATGTCTCGTCGTCTCTTCACCCTGTCATCAGCAGACATACTAACAGTCCCAGCTCACCTCTCACATCAACCTCTCCCTCTCCCACGACACCCTCAAGAGCCTCCTCAGCCGAGGCATCGCCGCCTCCATGGCCAACCTCTGGAAAAAGCGCCAATCCACCGTACCAACCGTGACTCCCCAAGACGTCGAGAACACTCTCCAACCACTCTTCACCTACTTTGACGAAAACTTTGCCATCATGAAACAGACCCTGACGGACGCAACCATGGTAGCCGTCATGAAGCGTCTCTGGAAAGAAGTCCTAATGGCCATCGAGAACCTCCTCGTGCCTCCTCTCTCCGACAAACCCTCGACCCAAAAACCGCTCACCCAAGCCGAAATGGACATTGTCTACCGCTGGCTCGAGCTGCTCTTCAACTTCTTCAACGCCAAGGACGCTGACACGGGCGAAGTCCTCGGCGTGCCCTCGGACGTGCTCAAGTCGCCTAAGTGGCACGAGCTCGCCTCCCTCAACTTCTTCTACTTTGACTCGACCGAGAATCTCATCCGCACTTCAGAGCGCATGGCAGCCGCCAACGCCCAGCGCGCGCGCGAGCAAGCACAAGCTACTTCGGCCGCCGCAGGCGCAGGTAGTCGCATGTCCGCCCCGCCCCAACTTCACCAGAACAATCACAATGGCAACAGCCTAGCACCGCCAGGCGGCATGACAGGCGCAGCCGCCATCGGCGCCTTCGGCTCCCTGGGAACCATCCGTCGCGGAAAATCCATAATGATGTCCCGCAACTTGGGCACAATGCGTCAAGCCAAGCTCGAAAAGAGAAAAGAAGCGCAGGCTGATCCGTCGGATGATATGATTCTGCGGATCCTGCGCATGAGGCCTGAGGCAGCGAATTATCTGAAAGAAAGACATCGGCAGAAGGAGAGGATGGCGGCGGCGGCGGCGGCGGCCATGATTGTGCGGCAGAGCGTTAATTCCAAGTTTGGTGGTGGTGGTGGGGGTTTTGGCGGACAAGGACAACAGGAGTTGAGGGTGAATAAACGGACGAGTCATGTGCCGCCTGTGCCTAAGCTGCCGTTTGGGGCGGGGTTTAGTGGCGGGCAGGTTATTGGGGGGGAACAATTTCAGGGGAGAGGAGGGGGTCGATGAGGTGAGTACGGAGTATGGTAATAGTGAGTTAAAGAGAAGGAAGGAGTTGTGATAAAGAGAGGGAAGGGTGAGTAAAGGGGGTTGTTTGGAGAGCAGGACGAAGATGATGAAAGGAAAGGAAGGGAAGGGGAATGAATCACTTAATGGGTCTCTTTCTTGTCTGCATTCCTTTTTTTTTTTTTTTTTTTTTTTTTTTTCCTACCTGATATACCATATTGTTACGAGGAGGGAGGGAACTAGGCGAACCGGATAGCGTGTTTTGCTCACTTTTGTTGATCTTTAGGTACCTATTTATTTGAACTTACGATATCATATCTTTTTGTTCTTTGATTGTATTACGCTGTTGTTCTTCCTTTGCATGGAAAGTTAAAGTGTACGTTAGGTATGTGAGGAGGAGCTGGAGGAGGAGGGTAGCTTTGGGTATTGCTATTCAACATTTCATTGATATTTCATATTCTTTACATACGTAAAGGCCATTCCTTACGTTGTGACTATCATCAGTTGCTCGCTCTGACCGAACCTGTTGAGTTTGTCTGGGTGTTTATCCAGATAGAGGTAATTCAGTAGTAGTAGTAGTAGTACGAGAACAGGTTGGGGAAAAGGTTTATAAAGTGTTGGGCAGATGTTAGGTGAAGATTCCTTTTTTGCACGTGGAGGGAAGTTGAAGTTTTTTTTTTTTGGTTTTTTATTTTACAGTACTTGGGTGTTTAAAAGGAAGTGTGAAGACAGGAATGAAGAGGGAAAGTAAAGAGGGGAGTGAAAAGAGAGTGAATGGACAAGTAAAGAGAAAAGAGAGTGAAGGGACAAGTAAAGAGAAAAGTGAGGAGTGGGATGAAAAGAGGAGTGAAAAGAAAAACTAAAGAAAGAAGTAAAAAGAGCAATGAAGAGAATAGAGGGATAGTAAGAGAGAAGTGAGGAGAAATGTAGAGATGATATTGCTCCTCGACCAATCAAGAGTTGAAAGAGAGTTTGGTTCTCGTTTCCAACACCTTGACGTGAAATAAAGGCACGTTCATCAGATGTTTGCCTCTTAGATCTCTAGACTAGGCTTGCAACTCTTATGGGTGAACGTCAAGATATTAAGAGGATATATGCCCAAGAGCTTGTCCCAGGATGTGTCAACACATATCACTCACTGACGTATCACATCAACCCATCACATCGACATGGATCATCTGCATCATCAAAAAATCAATAACTCGCTATCTACCCCATCCCCTTTCCAATCATCCACCATCCCAACTACCGAACATCAGTCCAAACCCCCGTCGTCTCCACCACCAGATTAAACACCGTTCCAACAGTCCATATCCCAATCAACGTCCATCCAATCCGTTTATTCATCACCCACCCATTACTCGGCACCAGTATCAACAAGCTCATCAGGGTGACCAAGACGGTAATGGCGGAAATCATCAGCGTCCCGCCCACTTGCAGCTTGTAGGGCTTGTATTTAAAGGGAAGCTCGGGGTGTTTGGCGTGGTGCTTATTTGCCGAAGAGACAATCATCCAGGCGCCGCCGAGGCCGATGCCGAGGAGGATGTTGAGCATGGGACCGCCGAAGCATGCTGCTCTGTTTTTTTGGGGAGGCGGGGTTAGTAACTGTTCTATTCCGAAACGTTTTTTTCAGGGTCAAGGAGGGAAAAGGAAAGGGTGAATAAACAAAAGCGGAATAGGGAGGAGGGAGTAACTCACAAAGCCATAACAGGCCACCCCAACCTCGCAACAGTGACATCAGCCACCAAATCCCCCAGGCTATTTCCCACCGCAAAAATCGTCAACCCCAGAATCGCCTCCGAAATCCCTAAAATCACGCCAAACGCTTTCAGGATGCCCACCACCTCGTTCGCTATCGTCGAGATCCACGCGATACTAATCACGAATCCCAGGAAACAGAGCAAGAAGTGGTATTTGGGTTTCTTATCCGCGCTTGTCGTCAAAAGCAATATGCCGAGGCAGATGAGGGAGAAGATTGATGAGTAGAGGACCATGTGGAGAAGGGCCCGGCCGGGGGAGGGGAGTTCATCGAGGGTGTTGGCCCAGAGGATTAGCATCACAAAGAGGGGGCCGGTGAAGAGTTGCAGGGAGATGAGCCAGCGGGACCAGCCTTCCTCGGCGGCTTTTTCTTCGTTTTCTTGAGTGTCGTTGTTGGTGTCGTTAGGATAGTTGTCGGCCAAAGTGACACCGGTGTGGGTACTAGTGATTCCATGTTCGTCTTCCTCGACGATAGTCGGTTGAGACGCCTGACAACTGTGGCCATGGCGCTGGTGGGGGTTGAGTTTGATCGCTTGCTGAACCTGCGCGCCGAGGTTGGTCTGCCCGTTGGTGTGCTCTCTGGCTTCGGAATTGAATCTGGTCCGCGGGGAGTCTAATGTGACAAAGGATGGCGAAGCGGTCAGCGGAGAGTGAAGGGGCGAGCGTGCCATGGGTGAGCGTAACGGTGACCGGTTAGAAGCGGAGCGTGTGCGACGGCGGAATTCCTGCCACTCGGTCTCGGGGCGGATGTGGGCGCTTGACTCCGGAGAGATGGGCACGGCCATGTGTCCTGGCTGTCCGTGGCTGTGGATTACGTGGGTGGCTGGGGACTCGGCGGGCCCCTCGACTTCGTCATCGTCGTCGTGCTCAGACTCGGTTTCTACCACGGGGAGAGTGATGGCGAGGACGAAGACGGAGGGAGCCGAGATCAGGCTGACGAGTTTGTCCCACCATGATTTCTCGGACCAGCCTTGGAGGGTGGGGAAGAGGGTGCCGAAGAAAATGTGTGGTGGTGGGAGGATCGAGTAGGGCCAGTACTGGAGGGGTTTCTCTTCTTCTTCATAGCCGCCGAAGATAGCAATGGAGGAACGTCTTCTCTCGGATGGTGTGGGGAAGACAAAGGCCGATTCGGGTAGTTGTTGGGGAGTCAGCATGGTGGGTGACTCGGAGAACACGGGGAAAGGCGAGAGAGTAGTAGGCGACGCCCGGATGCTGGAGCCGGTACTCTCTGGAATTTGGAGGTGTAGACCGAGTGTCCTGGGTGTTTTCCTCCATTGATTCTGAAGCAATCCTTGGTTGACACCTCCGGTATCAAGGGGAGGCGCAAGCATGCCGTCAACCGTGCGGGTCGTCGAGCTACCTCTAGTATCTGGACGCAGATTGGGACTCTCATTGGGGCGAGGCCCTGGTGCTAGTGCCGGGGTTGTGTCCCCCCTCTCTGAACCGCTTGAAACAGCTGGCAAACCGGAATTGTCCAGGTTAAGGGGCGAATGTCCGGATGACAAGGCGCGGTCTCTACCCGACACGATGGTTGAGAGGGTCGGCAGTGTGTCGAGGGTGTATTGACGTCCCCGGTATAACTGATCCTCGGGGATCAAAGGTAGTGATGTCGGATTTGAGAAGTAATCGGAATGTCCCCGTCGATGTCCACGTTGGAAGTAGCCACCCTGCAGGTTCCTCTCCTTCTGCAGTGACGACAATATCGACCGGAATTCCAAAGCACCGACAAGACTGGGTCTGATGGGGGTAATGGTGGTGTTGCTTCGGCCCCAGCGAGGACGGTTGACGCGCATGCTGCTGGTCATCTCTGCGGCCACATGCAGGTCGCGGTGCTCATCCTCTTCTTCCTCGCTTGGTGTAGACGCAACTCCCTGTCCTTCGATTTCTATTCTAGGACCGCGTTCCAGAGCGCTGATGTCTGTCTGAGCAGTGCGAGGCCGAGTAGTCACAGAGGCTGCCTCGTCGTCCTCTGGATCATCCCGGTATAGCTCCAACTCTTCTGACGTCCCAGGCGCAGATCCATGGTAATGCGTACGGGCAGCAGCCTCCCGTTGCTTTCTCTTCCTCCTCCTTTCTGTAAACCACTGCCACGCAAACACCAGGATGACATAGCATACATAGCAGCCAACCATGGCGTTGGCCTCCCACAGATGCAGCTCCTGGTCCAACAGGAACAACATGGTAAAGCTGATGGCAATGATGAAGTAAACGATATCTCGGACGAATGTTCGTTTTTGGACCTTGAACTCGCGAACCAAGGCCATGGACCCAGCAACCACGGCAGTGATAAAACCAGCAGCACCGATCAGTTCACCCACCGCCATGCTTCCACTGTTGGAACTCATGGCGGCAAAGGTGCTAAAGACATCCGGGGAGCCATTGCCCAGAGCGAGGAATGTGACACCAGCAAGGTTTTCGCTTAGACCCAGGACGCTCGAGATGGTGCTGAGGTTGATGCTGAAGAAGTCACTAGCGGCTATGCCGATCGTAGTAAATAGGAGGCCCAGCCAAGCGGTCAAGACGGCGAAGGCGACGGGTTTCGCATTGGGTAGGGTGCAGTAGTAGAAGGCCAGGTAATGTATCAGGCCGGCTTCCTCGTCTTCGCAGTTGGCCAATATGAAGGCGCATTGGTCTTGGACCAAGTGAACATCGCGACAGTCGACGGGGGCGGTGGGTTCGTGTTTGTGACCTCTTGCGAGGATTCGCGCAACCTCTTGCTGTTGTTGTTGTTGTTGTTGATATTCGGGTTGGCGCAACAACCGAGATGTCGCGAAAGGTCGGAGGACGAGCGCATAGGTCGCTAGACAGGTTATGAGGAGCGTTGACACGATAAAGGGTCGGGAGCTGAAGGGGCTCCGTTTCTGACGAAGTAGCGACATGCTGGACGTATTATCATGGCATCGCGTGGGGAATATCGTTTGGGCCGAGATGTGCTGGTGGTGTTGACCAAGTGTCGCCAAGAGGATGATGGACCGGGTCGGGCAAGAGTCGCAGTCGCAATCGGAATCGCAAAAGATAAGGTATGTAAACGATGGTCGCAATCTGGCCAGCAGAGAAAAAAAAAAAGATATGAGGCTAGAGGTATGCAACGGCGTATACTGTGGCCGTGTAGTTGACGGGAGAAAGTCAGATTGGCGTGGGTGGGATTTCTATGTTACTGTTACTATGTAGGCGGAATGAGATCATCGTCGCAAAGTTGCCAAGTGTGATTTCGGGTGGCCAGAAGGTCTTATTAGGACTGTGCGCCCCTTGTTATGATTTGTGCCTTGTTGACGAGTCGCCTTGATTCATTGGGATATCAGAGCATGTTGGGGATGGTGGGCGCAAGGTAATTTTCAGGAAGAATATTCGGAGTTAGGAAAGATGTGATGAGGTCCCGTCGGTTGGTTGGAAGTTGGACAATACTGTGAAAGAAAAGGCGGGGGTTTATCAGAAAGAAACCTTCCTAGTTGGGCAGGAGACAACGTGTTGTTCCTGACTTTCAACCAAGTTGCCTGCAGCAGGAAAGAAAAAATGATTCAGGCAAAGTGGAAGGCAATGCCAAGTCATAGCGTCTGCAGCCCAATGTGCAACCCGGTTGGAGATTGAGACGCGGACGCAAGACGCACTTTCCGTCTTTTCTCGGATCAAGTCTTCCAAGCTCCACGCGGGTGACCAACAGGAACTTGATGATAAGCCGTGGGAGGCCGTTCAACGAAGAACTAAACCATCTAGACTAAAGACTAGAGGAGGCTGTGAATATGTGGCGAGAAAGAGATGATGGATGAGATGCGTCGTCCTGATCACAACGAAATCAGGAGGTAACCCATAGCCACCTATAGGTACTTCAGTTGATCTTCTCTGCACCAGCCATCGTGACTCGCCAAGTTCAGACTCTATCGGAGTTTCAAACTTCCAAATCCACTCCAAGGTATGAAAGTGCATAAAGAAGAGGAGCTTGAGCATGTAGGATCAACAATACCCAAACATTGTCTCTTGGCAGGGTAAATCCTCAAATCCAAACCATATCATTACCCATCGCCAATGTTAAGTTACGGATTGAAACATTTAAAGTTTGGGAAATCAAAAAGGAAAGAAGTGAAGAGGGGCTGAAGGGGGGCTCCTGTAGGATCGCCAACGTACCACTGTACCTGAGCGGAACTGTACCTCTACCTAGCTTACCTTAGTCATCCAATGCCAAGCACCCCAGACTTCCCTTCTTCACCCCGCTGTTAGGCCTCAGCACGTGCCGCCACCCGTCACCAGCCCGCTGAGACGTGGAACCAGTCAGCCAGCCCAGGCCTGCTGTCTGCCGTGTCCAGTGTCCGCGCTACCCAGCATTGGCACTCGTGGTTACGGGCGGGTCAAAGTAAACAAACACCACTGACAGCGAGCGGCCTAGCCTTGGAAAAGACGTTGGTCGCGATAGCTTCAACCATCATCGACAAGATGCCTCGCCTCAGCACAGGTCCGCGACGGAGCATGAGCAGGGGCCCTGCTGTGCAATCGCCGCTCAAATCCCCCGGCCTCAAGTACGTTGTTTTTCTCGAGTTTGCGAATTGCGAATTGAGTCTTGAATCTCGTCGCGTTTTGATCTTTTTCAACTCACCAGTTTCCCGTCCCAACCAGAATCCCACTAAACGACGACGCCCAAGAAAAGGAACAACGATCGCGAGGACGCAAAGCCCTCCACGAGGCCCAGATCAACCAACTCAAGCTCGCCGCCACCGCAACCGCGACCCCCGCCCGCAGCGTACTCGACGGCGACAATGCCACCACTCCGGTCTCCAACGGCCCGCGCACCCCGCGTCGCCGCATCTCCGGCAAGGAGAACTTTGCCATACTCGACGATCATGACCGACCGGTCGTGGGCGGCTCCGTCGTCACCCCCATGAAGCGTGTCCCCATCCTGGCCAACTTTGAGGAGTGGATGAAGATGGCCACCGACAACAAGATCAATGCCGCCAACTCGTGGAACTTTGCCCTCATCGACTACTTTCACGACATGTCGCTGCTCAAGGAGGGCGATGGTGTCAATTTTCAAAAGGCCAGTTGCACCTTGGATGGCTGTGTCAAGATTTATACCAGCAGAGTCGACAGTGTTGCGACGGAAACCGGAAAGCTGCTCAGTGGTTTGGCCGATAGTCGCGACAGCAAGAAGAGGGATCGAGATGGCGAAGACGGCGGCGAAGACGGCGGCGAGGACGGCGAAGAGGAGGACGAGGTGGACGAGAACGGCAATGTGATAAAGAAGCGCAAAAGAAAGGTTGGTTTGCCCGGCTCTGTGTTACCGTTTGGACGCTACTAACTATTCCAGACCCAACGATCCTCCGAAGCCACTCTCGCGCCCTCGTTCGCATCACTACAGCTCAAAAAGTTCGAACTCGAATTCTCAGTAGACCCTTTGTTCAAAAAAGCATCAGCAGACTTCGACGAGGGAGGCGCCAAGGGTCTACTCTTGAACCACCTGATGATAGATTCACAAGGTCGCATTGTCTTTGATAGCAGCGACGACGCCAACGACACTCTCGATTCGCGCAACCAAAAGACGGCCGAGGAAAACGACCAAGATGCTGACCCGGACGCCATGGATATCGATGCCATGGAGATTGACGGCCAGCCCGAAATGAGCCAGACCTGGACCCAACAACAACAGGAAGAGGAGGAGGACGATGTGGATATTGACATTGGCAGCCTTGGCGCTAGGTTCTTTCCCGATCTTGGACGACTGGACGAGATGGACGTGTGCCCATCACTAAAGACTTTCATCCTCGGAGACCCCTCAGGATCCCTCGATATCCCCTTCCTCAGAGCGCCGGAGGACTGGCGCCAGGAGCAAGATAGAGCCAAGACTCCTGGCCTCGGCAACAAATCCGGCTTCATCATTGACGAGGAGAACCCACTTGGTTTCGACGATGACGACGCGCTGGGCGCATTCGACCTGGGAGGAGACGTTGACGTAGCCTTCGGTGAGGGCGGTGAAGCCTGGGCGCGCGAAGCAGCCATCGAGCCACAAATGATGCGTGTCTTCGACGCCGGCCTAGACCTGGGCGAAGGCGAAGGTGGTGACGATGGCGACGGAGTCGACGGCGATCTCGAAATGCTCGACCAAGACAAGGGCGACTTCGGCATGGTCAACATGACCAACGCCCAAAAGACCGACCGGCTGCACGAGGACATTCTCAGCTACTTCGACCAAGCCCTGCAAAAGAACTGGACCAGCGCCGAGCACTGGCGTATCCGCAAGATCAAAGACGTCAACAAACCCCAAACGGGAGAAGGACAACAACGCCAGCGCAAGGAAAAGCAAGCGTTTGAGATCGATTTTTTCTCCCAAATGGACCGCACCCTCCACGACACGCTACACAACCAAGCGACCACCAACTCGGCCATCTCGCTCCCCAAAAAGGACTGGAAGTCCAAGTCGCGCAACCTCCTTCCGGATGACAAACACTTCAGCTCCAAGCAGCTTCTCAATCTCTTCCTCAAGCCCAAGGCCCGCTTAGGTCGTAAGCAGCGCGCCTTTGGTCGCTCCAATGCCGATAACGCAAACCCAGACCAAGTCCCCGAGGGCGCCATGGACGAAGCCTTCTGGGCGCAACAAAAAGCTCCTCTCAGCCAGCCCTTATCTCAAGATGAACACTTGCCGCAAGGTGATTACGACGCGAATTTCTTCCAAGACGACGGCTTACCCTTCGCCAACGGCGAGGATGACGATGATGACGATGATATAGACGAGGAAGTCTTTGCTGATGCACGGGATCACTTCTCTCCTGGCCCAGGCGGCACACAGGGCGATAGTGCTGCCAAGGAAGGGACACAGGGATTGACCATGGACGTGGGCATGACGGGCGCGTTTAACGGGCTGACGGTTACGAACCCGGCTGATTTGGCGTTTGGTACCATGTTGGTTACGCAGTCAAGAAGAGTTAGGCCCGAGTATGTGCAGTATGCGAGACGGGCGAAGAAGGTGGATGTTAGGCGGCTGAAGGAGGAGATTTGGCGGGGGATGGGGTTGGAGGGGTTGGATGGGGTGAGTTTTTTTTTTTGTCTCTACTCGTGTTTCCCCTTTTCCTTTTATTATCATCTTTCCCTTCCCCCCTCCCTGTTCCTTTTCCGTCCAGTCACTAACCCCTATTAAAACAGACAACACCAAACCCACAAGATTCTCTCGTCTCCCCACCCTTAACAACCCCCTCCGCGCCACCCGGTTCAGAACCTCCAAAGGAAGGCTCAGCAGCAGCAGCAGAACCGTTAAAGTTCACAGAAGTCATGAACTCGTTGCAAAAAGTCTACCCGAAACAAGCCATGGACGACATCTCCACCAGTTACTGCTTCATTTGCTTGCTGCATCTTGCCAACGAGCGCGGGCTGGTGATTGAGAAGAGCGACGAGTTGACCGAGTTGTATATCAAGAAGGATGTGAATGCCGTTGTTGAGGAGGGTGGTGGGGAATAAGTTCTAGGACGGAGTGGGTGTAGTGTGAGAGTGTTGTGTGCGTGTGCGGTGTTGATACCTTTGGTTTTTAGTCTTTGGGGCGGGAAACTTGTTCGTTCTGGTATGAAAAAGTTCAAAATAAATCTAGACGTGTATGGATGGGCGGTTGGTATTTTCTCCTTTTGTCTGGATGAAGCGTTTGGTACAACCATAGGTTAGGTAGGAAACAAATTGGTATGGCATGGTATGGAATCATTTATAAAGCTCATGGTTACTTTCCATTGGTATTGGACGAGTTCTCAGAGGGTTGGCATGGGGTTTTGTCGGGTGTGGTAGGCAGTCTGGTCATGTGAAGAGATGAAGTATGTCTGAGGGTATCCTTATCTGGGTCAGCAACTGGGTGTTAGCTAGACTAGGACGTCTTACCATGGACACGAACTTGTGGATCTCCAGTCATGTTGCCGGGATGCCATGGTGGTTTTTGACTGTTTTTAAGGAAAGAAAACTACCGGAACGACACTGGCAATGAGCGTAATATTCGTGCCTGTTCAACAAGCAAGTGTCCCTCTAAGTAGAACAAGTTAGCACCGACGACGGTGAAACTGTCCCAACGCCTCGTTCAAACATTACCGTGTTGACTACCATATTCTAGTTCTGGGGAGGTAGACATCATGATGTGAACGAGGCATGTTTGACAAAGTCTGGCTAATGCCATCGCTTTGCTGGGGCAAGGTGAAACAAACCCCCAAAAAATATATCCCCGTGAATACCGGGAGTCGGGACAAGAACAAACAAACTCGATGCTCCTGAGCTCATCATTTGATCACCCACGTCTGGAGTTGAACCCAAGACCTAGGCGACCTACGAAAACTGTACCTCCAATCCATGGGAGCATCATCGGGTAAGTAAGGTTGATGCCGTCATCAGCTGGTCCGTCGTGAAGTAGAATAGTGAATGGTGCGAATCCATGAACCTAGCTAGAGCTGGTAAAATGGAGAAGAAGAAGAAGAAGAAGTGATTGAAGGAAGAAGGATTTAGTTCAGCCTCAGAATATCACAAACCTAGATAGCTTACCCTCTTGATTTTCGCACTGGATCAATCACCAAGGCTTTTTGATCACATACCTTATGTACCCGAATAAGTCAGTCATATCACCACTTACTTCCGTTCCGTTCTTTAATACAGACCTAGAGAGTCCGAGTCCGGTCTTTCAGCCGGACAAGGCTGGACAGGAACACCCAACCCAACCAAACCAACCCAAACCAGTCTTTGTATGGTAGCCACCATCCATGACCATGCATGACAATGCGTAACTGAGAGTGATATTAAGTACACGTAAGTTTGGATTTATGGATAAGGACGCAGCTAGGAGCTAAGGAAGGAACAGACAGACAGACAGACAGACAGACAGACAAACATGGAAGGGATCCAAAACTCCCCCCACTTGATTGAGCACAAGCAACATCATGAAATCCGAGAACTTCCACTCAGGGGACTGACATCATTGGGCCAAAATGATCGACAACCGATCATATCTCCGAGCAGCAATGGACTTGATCGTTCGGGAGATCTACTACAACCATGACGCTTTTCTCTTCATGAAATTCCCGCGACATAAATGGATGGGGATAATGGGAATAACAGGAATTATTCGATAATCCTTGACGATTGACCTCTAGCATAGCAATCTCTCCACCCACACACAAAGAAAGAAATGAGGCAACGTACCGAAGAATGAAAGTGCTTTATACCCTCAAGACCAACTGGGGAGTAGTCATCATATGATGACGATGATAATGTTTCAATTATTCCCCTTTTGCAAATCCCATCTGCGAATTCGCGAGTTTGCCTCCCCTTTATTTAGGTTTGCTATCCCACTCCTTCCTTAAGCCCATTTCCACACGCCAATTCGCTTATTTATGACCCTTCTCGCTTCTACGCCCACTCTACCCCGACGACTGACGACCGAATACTGACCGATCGTTGACCGAGTTGTCATGAAATACTGTAAACCACACCGAGACCGAGGGAGAGACATACAGTAACCAGGACGATAGCAGTAACTTCAGAAAGCGAAACCGAGCCGTTGAACCGCTTCTATGGATACATGTCTAGTCCATGCATATCGACGTTAACCTAGTAGGTACTCTGTAGTCTGTAGTCTGTACTCCGTGTTCGCATCCGCCCCATCTTCTTCTTCGTGTGTATCTCTGATAAAGCCCCTTGCTAGGTAGGATAGCAACCTCCATCGAACATGGACCAGTATCCTCTTGCCGCGTAAGCTCTTGTACTACCAGCCCCTGCCTGAGGAGCTCCTCTTCTCTTCCCAGTGCCAGCCATGGATGCTTCACCTCCTCCGGTCCAGCGGAAGCCCAGCAGAAGGGCACCTTTACCAGGGCAGCAACAGAAGTAGGCTCCCCTCCACATCCACGTCCACGTCCGTGTCTGAGGCTCTTTGCTCGGCACTCTCACTTCTCATCCTTGCCCTTGCTCTGATCTTGTTGACCCTTGCCGCTATCCTGGCCCTGACCATTAACCTCCTCCTCCATGGAAGTCAACAGTTGATCAAGGGTATCCTCCAGTCTAGTCAGACTAGCTTCGAGAGTCGTGGCTGTTTGTTCGCCCCTGTATGTTCGTATGAGCTAGTTAGTTTGCAATATCTTCCCGAACTGGTAGTTATTCACGAGTAAGTGCTCGAGTCATGTCAAGCAGAGTTTGGGGGTTGGTTTGAACAACACGACACGACACAACGTGACTCCGTATAAGGTTCGTATGCTCGTATACGAACCAGTCAAGATCAAGACTCGGTAGATAGATCACTGTCCGGTCCAGCCGCCTGCGGCTACGAGTGGAATAGAGTGGCGAATGACATAGTATGAAGTGTAGTGTAGTGTAGTGTAGCGTGATGAGAATAGTGTCAAATGCATAGACAACAAAGATCCAGCAGACAGATAGGTGTGCCGGCATAGGACCAGGATCCTTGGGATAAAATCGATCATATCACATTGCTCGGACTGGATTCTGGCCCATAACGTTGGTTTGTTTTTGCCAACTATCACAAAGCGTCTGCTTGCCGGTTGTCCGAGCGAAAGTGTGATCACGATGCTTGGGACATACTGGAGGAGGCAAAAACAAAAACAAGTATGAAAAAAAAGACAAAAAAGAACCCATGCGGATAGTGTGGAGTTTGAGATGTTTGCTGCCCATGTCCATATCCCATCATCCACCTTAAGGCTGTTGATCACTGACCAGCTCATCCCAAAATCATGCCATTTTTTTTTTTTCATCCTCCTCCCTTCCGACTTCCGAGAAGGATCGGAGATGCCAGATGGAGATGTGGATGGGGTTTGAAAGGTGACGATGGTGGCAAAACTTTTGCCCATGCCTGCCTGCCATGTAAAGCCAACACACATATCAAAGCCCAGAAACTTTTCTCTCTACCTTGTATGTACGTCCCATATCCCATAGTGTCCCGGTCCCGTGTCCAAGGGGA
This sequence comes from Pseudoneurospora amorphoporcata, assembly GCA_033297205.1. Classification (NCBI taxonomy): domain Eukaryota; kingdom Fungi; phylum Ascomycota; class Sordariomycetes; order Sordariales; family Sordariaceae; genus Pseudoneurospora; species Pseudoneurospora amorphoporcata. The sequence continues at coordinate 99,727 of MU859109.1, read as the reverse complement.
ATTGCAGACCGGAATCAAGTCCGAAACCTATCGGGGAAATATCATAGGATGTCAAGAGATCGGAGGGAGTGCCGAAGCGGCACACGGGGGAAGGGGGATCGAGCGAAACAATGCTACTACACAGTGACAACCTGTAATGGGCTGAGGCCGACATAGTCTAATAGCGGCGGGATGTGAGGCAAGGATTGCTGCTAGATGTGCACATTGTTGGGAAGGACAGATGAGATGGCACTCTGGGGTATAGACCGGAAGGTTGTATGGGAAAGAAGAAGAAGGGGTGTGTGAGTGGTCGTGTAAACTGCGTAGTAGGTACATGGACGACGGAGGATGTGGTGGTGGTTGTGATGATACGGTACCGTGCGGATGGGCACTTCGGGGACTGGCCGGACCGGAATGGGCCCGGGGGTAAAGACGGCACACTATGGGAATCGGCGCCTTGCGAGCTCGAGGCACGACCACTCAAGTTTTTGATATCCTCGAAATGGAATGCAACTCGCTCACTTTCACATGGTAGCGACGGGTACTCCGTGCTGGATACCAAGCTACCGCGAAAGAAGGGATTTATTTTCTCAGTGTTCGGTGCTGGGTATATGGTTCTAGACCTTCATGTCCCAATGCGCTTGCATGAACTTGCGTGATGTGGCTGTGAGGGGTGGGAGAACCTTCCGTTGCATCTCGTAAATTCAGTGATGGTGATATCTGCCCTTGGACGCCGTGCCTAATGTGGGTTTGAAAGGCTAACGGAGACACTTGCGGCCGCTATTGATTCTGCTAGACGGCCTGCCCGAAGCACGGCACGTTCGAGGCTCCGGAACCTCGTCCAGCTGAATCGGACCTTCTCCGTAGCCTCGTGAGCATACCTCGGCGGTGAAGCAAGGCAAAAGGCATGGAGCGGAGATGATGGACAATGAGACCCAAGAGAAAGGGACGCCAAACGAAGGGACAGACGTGAGATGAGATGGCGGTCAACGAGGGCTTCCGCTTGGGGGGCCGCTTGTCCGTTCATGGCCCATGGGGATGTTGTTGGTAGCTATGTAGGAATGGATGAGACACGAGAAGCGGGAAAATCATGCCATACCTGGCCAGGTCTTTGAGGGCCTAGAACGACAAGCACAACACCGAGCGAGTGGTCAGCAAGATCATGTGCAGGACATTATAGGAGATCAAGACAGTGTAAAGACGGAGGAGGTAGGGCTGGATCTCAAACAGAGATCATCGGAGCTTTCCATAGGTATGTTGTTGTTTACTGTGTTCTCGGGATGTTCTTGTGTGGTATGATATGATGCCCCTTTCCGGGCATAACGAAGCCCACTGTAGTCAAGAGGCATGGCGGGGTAGAATATGTGAAGATGGACTTTCTCACCTGAGCAAATTGGTCTCCAAGCGCGGCAGATACCATGACTGGAGACGATGCTTGGCCGTTGCTGTCTTCGGCATCCTTTCCGGCCGACATGTTGTTGGTCTTTTCTCGTGTCATGTCGTTGATTAGGTTATGTGTGTACCAAGGTGTTTGGTGATGGCGGAGATACCTCTGCAGCGACACCCGACAGCGCCTTGCAAGCGACGTCGTGTGTCTCGCCTGCGTTTTCTTACCGTAATTACATATGCGTAACTTCCATCCATACATACATGATACCGTACAATGCACAAGGAACGGCCAGTGATAATCAACCCGATCCATCCGCTCGAAATCTGATAATAAAGATGCAGAAAATCAGGTGATATGTCCGCCGTGGGCCGTGGCAGCTTGTTAGATTTCATTCCGGTGCTTCCTTTGCTGGCTCCTCTTTCAGCTCTTGGCAGTTCATGACATGCCTTCCAGTCGATCTGGGATGATGCTCAACGCCTAACCGGACAGCGGGCTGACATGCAATCACGCAGTAGCCGGCGCGACGGCAGTTATTAAGGAGATGGTCAAGTTATCGTTGCCTGCTGTTTAGCCGCTGTTCCAGACTCGTTGTCCGGTACCGTAGCTGGGGGTAGTAGTACACGTCGTTCGGTTGCTAGTAGCTAACAGGGCCCTGATGTGGAACACACGGGGGCCATTCACTCCCCTCCCCTAGCGGCTGATGATGGACGTCGTACGATGTGTGCATGCGACGAGGCTACGGGGTGCTACGGGGATTCTCGCTGGACGAGAGGGACGAAGAAGCGAGTAAAACTGATGGTCCAAAGACAAGACGAAAAGGGCTCATCCGCCAATTGGTGACACCCCGGTACTAACTCATCTGTTTTCCATGTCGTATTTGTCGTTTTTCTAGCTGTTGGTATTCAACCTGTAGGATTTGGCGTTTTATAGCTGGAGGTATCATGTCGTACAGACAGCTGCGACGATCGCCGTTTGTCTCGGCTCGCCGGAGCCGAACAAAACAAGGCTTCTGGAAGGAAGAAGAGAGGAGCTTCTCCGGTCGGCGAGGGCGATCGGGTGGGCCGGAGTAAGAATTTGGGGTGATTTTGGGAAGCCGGCGACTTTTGACCTCGGGCCAAGACGTCGGATCGACCTGAATTGGTGACCGTTGGCATCGACAAGTTGGTGTCCGTGATGGGACTTCCTGGCTTTACTTCATCAGAGTCCGGATGATGCCGCGCAATCGGTCCCCATTCCAGCAACGAGAGTGTGGTGCCGTCCGTCCCCGGTGGTTCATGTAATTGCTAGCGTGTCGTGGGTTGTCCGAGTCCCATCCTGTCGAACTTTGTCCCACAAATGAAAGTGGGATGCAAGATTGAGAAAAAGCCACACGCTCGGTCCGCTCGCCGCACAAGCCACATAATGCCACTTTGCCCTATTCGCTTGGTCTGCCGCTGCCTGCCAGATCCTGGCCATGGGGCGGCCACGTTCTAGACTTTGCCATAATCCATACCTTATCCAACGACAGGAAGTCAGGAACCATCCCATCACATCACCACCCCCATCGCATCAACCGTTACCTACCGGCCTGCACCATCTGAACGGACACAACACCATCGGGCCATAGGATGGGGGCCTGGGAGCTTAGGGTCCATGGACAACGGGCCCGCTGTACGGTTGAACCACTGCGTCGGATTGCTTCAAAATACCGGCAGCAAACCGTTAATGGAGAACCACATCGGTACATTCGGAGACGAAGGGGGATGTCCGTGGATGTTCGGCGGACAAATACTGTATCCAAGTCGATTGCCTGGATGACTCTGGTAGTGCAATTCGGAACTCGAAAGAATGTTTACCGTACGGGTAGGTACCGGGCGAGGATCGCCAAGACGTTGCTAAAAACAATTAAAACGTGTTCCTATATCGGCCCGGCGCCAGCTCCGGCGAGGCGGAGAGGCCGACCCATGGGACGACGACGGCAATCCAGCTGAGTGCCATACATCCTGGGCTGATCGATTTGATGCCTCTGTGAGAGTTGCGAGATGTCGACCACTAATTTGGCCTGAATGAAGCCGAGCTCGTTCAGCTCTCGAAAAGACTGGCCGAAACATGGTCCACGCTTGCTCGATAACAGATTGTCAATATCATGTTCTATCCGACACCGAACAGAACTGGCCCCGAGCTCCGAAAACATCTGTACATGCAAAATGCATGACGTTTCTCGGTGCTGTACCTACCTTACGTAGGTCTCAGCTCGTGGAAAAGGTCAGTCCTTGGTTGGCAGCGTACCTATACTGTGTACACCGGGGAAGGTGAGTGTGCCTCTTAAATTAGCGGACGTGTCTCATTGGCTTCAAGACGACGAGACATCTCAACACCAAAATCAAGTTCGACGGATGAGAGGAATGAGAGAGCAATCAAAACAGAAATAATAGCATCGTCTCTATAATCAATTGGTCATCGGCAAGGCTCATGGGCATGCGGAACTTGTGGCAGCCGAGCTCTCGGATGGCAAAACATGGTGAGACCCCAAACATCGTAGGCTTCAAAATGAGACCCTGGCCATTGACGACCTGTGAGCAGATGAAATGGTGGGGTGGTGTCCGATTCGAGCCTTCAGTAGAGTGCTCGATCGCCAGGCAAAACGTCGATTCATAAATCCAGCGATGCGCGTGGCGGTCGAAGAACCCAAAATGTGCCATTGGGCCGTTCACACGGCGGAGGGTGCCCTGACTTGCCTTGACAGGGGAAAATCAACGAGATGGCAGCGGCTGGCAGGCAGGCAGGGCAGCGGACAAGCAGCAGCAGCGCCGGTGGGTGCAGTGCAGACGACGCAGCGCGCTGTGCAGGATGACGTCCAGCGCGTAACAAGCGTGTGAGACCTTCAACTTCGAACCCCATAAACGACCATTCCGACTCCCCGCTTCCTGTCTCACTCGCAGGACAGCGCCAAATATCTCGTCAGGTCTTCAAAATCGACCGTCTGACTAGGGGCATCTATATATATATATATATACGAGCCACTAGTCAGGACTAGCGATTCGTACTGGATTCCTGTAACGAGACGGTATATGGTTTACACACATATAATATGCAGCTGGGGGGAGAATTATGCACCTAAACCAGATATACATGCAGCTAAGCCCGCTAAACCGGCTTTAGCGCCAGGGTGTTTTGCCAGCCAGTAAAAGTCGCGCTAGTCAGACGGTCGAATTTTAAAGACCTGACGAGTAGCAGCAAGAAGGGTTCTGAACTCTTGCAACGACAACGCGCCAGAATCTCCGTCTCCCCGTACAGAACGCCGATCAGGGTACGAACAACAAGGTCGGATAAGACAGTCTGGTGCTCCCCTACGTACCGGTACCTGCTGGTTAACTTGCTTGCGTGCTTCACAGGGGCATCCCATCCGAGACGACGGCCCGCAATCGATCGATTTTATGTGAATGAAGTGAGAAATTGAGACTGCTATTAGAAACAGGCACATGTGCCATGTCTCGCGGCATGCAAAATTGCAGATTTGACAATGTGTGGATGTAGGAAAAAGAAAGAGCAAAAAGCTCGGAAACATTTTTTGACACGGCCAAGAAGCCCGTATGGAAAATAAAGAAAAAGGAGGCCTTCGAAGCGAACATTTTGATAGCTTGCACTTTCAAACAGCCCCGGTCACGAGTTCACTGCCCGTGTCGCCCGTACAACAGACTGCGGAATTTCAAACCACTTTGGGGAAAGAGGTGGATAGGGGCCCGTTGATTGGCTGGTTGGTCCCCGTCGATACCATCATAATCGTACGTTTTCCAATGTGTACCTACGGTGTCCGATAACGATCGAGATCCTCTTCTTTGTTTCCCGCTTGGGTTTTCCCACTCCGCCCATCACAGCCTTTCTCGTCCTGATTTCCCCTTGCTGGGCTTTGCGCATCTTAAATTTTCTGATGTCTGTTGTCGGGTCTTTGAGGCAATCAGGAACATTCGTGTTTCATTCCGAGCTTGATGGCATTCACGCCCTGGAAAGACTGGATTTCATAGGCGAACGGTAGAAATGCCGGAGGTTCTTACTGGAACTCGTCTTGATCGTCAAGGGCAGGCCTTGACCGACAGGGACCCTCGCTCTCTTGGCTCTCCAAGCTTAGACAGGGATATTCAACTCGGAGGCTCCCGTACCTCTACACTACCTTACCTGTACGGCCCTTGAAAGCTTTCAGTTCTGCTCGGGCGCCCACGGTTTACTGCCCACCGCCCCGGCTGCTCACTGCAGCGTACAGTTGAGAGGTTCACTGCACGGCAGGCAGTCCAGGCACGACACTGTGTCCGGGTGATAGAGGTATCCGGGCGACTGTCCGACTTCCCCCCCCCCCCAAAAACTTCCCCCCATCGCGGCTGAGCCAGTCACAGGACATGGTGGGACGGGAATCTCGATATTTCCATGGCTTGTAAGAGGCCAATATTGGACAATTGCCCATCCGGACACCAAGGCCGGGATGGAAGAAACGTGATCGGATTCCAGTTTCCAGGATCACGATGTCTCCCTTACCAGCCACCAACCATCTCTCGCGGTCCTCGTACCGACTACTTACACTTGATCCTCCCCCCAGTTCGGTAGCGGCAAGCTTAATGACGAAGCCCCCAATGGTGATCGAGATATTCGACGGTTATATCGACAGGTCATCCTAGAACAAAGCTTCAACGACTATCAACTAGCAGCATGAACTCATCATGAAATTCACAGAAACACAAAAGTACACCCCAGCCGAGGCACCAAATACGGAGTCGTTTGCATCATTGTACACGCGCACCTGAGGGTTGGCATCTGTGGAACGATGTCCGTCTCCGGTCTGTCCTACAGTTGTTGACCTTCTGATACTGCCTCTCACCGTCATCGTCTGTCTTGAGTTGTTGGTTCGGACGTTGAATATTTCCCGGGGCGTATCTACATCTACATACCATCCGAAGCTCAGTCCATCATCAAGCAGAACAAGATGGCCCTCTAAAGTGACATATGTGACACGGCCACAGCCTCGTGAGATTGGCTGTCCTGCACTGCCCTGACAGAGACGCCCTCGACGCCGTCAGTGATGCCCACCGCCAAGGTAACACCCAGCTGGAATTTGAAGACACGAAAGTTGGTGAAGAAGACCCGCAGATCCAGGCGTGAGTTCTCGTTTAGCAGCTAAACTGCAAAGCACTAAAAATTGAGCCCCATCAGGGGGTTGGTGGGGGAAGGTCGGACGGCTGTGGGGAAGGTAGCAACACAGTCATTCTTGGAGTTTCGGTTCCGCTGCAGGCGCGCACTAACATCCAATAGTACGTACCAATTACGTCGATGGTTCTGCGATTCCCATGCGGCTAGGTATCCTGACGTCCAACGGGTACTCGGTACAATCTTGTGTGCCAGGTCCAGGCAACGGAGCTGAGAGAGGCAAACCCGACGGTTGCCCTGGATCGACATTCGCAAATCCGATAACGATCTCGAGATGGAATTTTCCCTCATACGACTGGCTGCACTGACATCAATAGCAGCAGCAAACAGGTGGAATCACAACAGAGAGAGAGGAAAGAACCCACCGCCGGGTCCCTTTCTCCCCCTCGCAGTTCGAAAAAGGAAAGGCTCCAGACCCGCCACGAGCACGAGCTGAGCAACCGGGAGCGAGGAAAGCGGAGCGGCCACGAGTTCGCATCTTCCCAAAAGAAAACGACCCTGATTCTGGAGAGCGTTTTTGCGACTTTTTCCACAAGTCGACCCAGGGCAGGGCAACCCCAGCAGTCAGGTACCATGTACTTTGTCCGCCAGGTCTGTGCTCCGCAGGCCATCCTGGATCTTCTAATCACGATATTTTGACGGTCCCAGGAGTCGATTGGAATCGCCGGCTGGAGCTCCACATTCGGGGTTGGGGGATTGCATGGATTGGTGCCCACGATAGTGTAGACGTTGGCAAGGAAGAGGTACTCTTGTACTGTAGACTCGCCCAATCCCATAGCCCATGGGCAATCCCGAACCCACAGGCTAGTAGTACCTGGTACCAGGTACCTGTCAATCGACTCTTTCCAGTTCAGTTCGTTACAAAATCCCACTCCTTCCCTTTCCCGTGCCTGCCTGGCCGCCCACCTTGCCCTGCTCCTGCCGCACCTCTGCTACGCCCTGGCATCTGCATCTGGGCTTCAAGAGTCTCGAACACTCTGTTTATGCACCTCCAACCCTCTCGGTACTTCCTTGCCATTGCCCTTTTGTCCCTTCCTTTTCAGTCAACCTTGTCTCTGCCACTTGGACTTGCCAATTCACGATTCGCGTGAATCAAGATTCTTTCTTTTTTCTTTTCGAGATTTGCTCCTCCTTCCCCATCTCGAACCTCCGACTTGACCACCAGTCACACTCAACCACTTTAAATCTCGGCACCTCGCGTCGACATATCAAACAACATCGAACCTTGCGTCCACCACGGCCACCACACTCAGTGATAAATTGGCCAACAACCATCCGGACGACAATCCACGGTTTCGGTCACGGTTACCCAAGAAAGAGAGATCAAAGACATCTCACAACGTCAACTCAAACTCAACTCGAGAATAGGTAGGTAGGACGCTGCCACAACGGCACCCCTCACCCCTCCCCTTTTGCTATTCAACCTGAACACCTTTTCCCCCTCCCCCTCGCTTGTTCACTCCCGCGGGTTTCACGGAGCCAAGGAACAAACAAATCCATCTCCAATTGCGCTTCGGAGTTGGTGAAGAATGCACTCATCATCATCATCATCATGTTATACATGCTCCTTCCCCTTGTGCGTCTACATACCGTAGACGCTTCCGAATGTAGCTGCCATGTATGGCGGCAACCTTTCCCCCCTGACATTTATCCATATCCACCCCAACATGCGCATGGTCTGGAGGTAGGCGCCGTTACCGTGACGACAGTCTAGCCAGGAACCAAAACACCGCACAAACAAAACACTTCCCAGTGGTTATGAGCTATGTCTCGGGATACAGTAAAGACAAAATCAACTAGGCGAAGAAAAAGCCTTGGTGGCTCAACGTATGGTACATGTATCTTGGGATACCCCCATTCTTCGTCCACTTGGCATTGGATTAGCACACAGTCTCAAACAGCAGATCTCTTGCCTCTTTGGAATTCCCAATAATCCCCAATGTAGTGCATGGGGGCGAGGTTCCCCCCGTTGGCTGCTCAGGGGCTTTTTGCGAGCTTGTTGGGTTCTGGTTACCCGAGCGGAAGACGGGACCAAGGCGGCTCTGGGGAAAGAAGTGGGAGGCACATCATCAACGAGACGTCGGAAAGCAACTCCCAAAGAGCAACTCACCATCCTTTTGCGCATTGTGGGTGGCATCGCGCCGAGGAAGTCTGGTCGAGAGACTCTGGGCAGTTTGCGGTTGTGTCACCCACGAAACGCCGAGGAGCAAGCTTGCCAATGTTCAAAGTTGACTCAACTGTCCACTCGCCGTTTACACTGATTTGCCGCCGACGTTGGTCCTTGCTGATAGACATCTCCTTAGACAGCTGGAAGCTTCATCTCTTAATAAGCCCCAAGCGAACCTCCACAGGTCAGCAAGCAATTGTGGCCCGAAATCCCCGTCTGCAAAATCCTGAGCTTCACCGTCCACTCACTCTCCTCCACCGGCGACGCGAGAAAGCTTGAAAATAGCTGAAATAAGCACCATTTTTTACACACATTTGCGCCTCGCCTGTGGCTGCCCCACTAGGTACTTAGGTGACTGGTACAAGTATGTACCTCCCAATGCCCTCTCGCCCGGTACCTGTTATCAGAGCCGAACCCCATGCCTGTGCCGATGTCGTACCACACGAAGACTTCCTTACCTGTCTTCTGTGCCAGGGTTGTCATCGAGATCTCTGCCTTCACCCCACCAGCCCAATGGGTCATTGGCTCCAAGAATTCCCATGTCACAATTTGGATCGCGACTGGACTTTACCATTGACCGAGACTCTTGTTACAGATAAACTTGCCATTTTCAGCACCTTACTTGCAGCCCCTCAGCGCACCTTGTCTGGCTTTCGTCATGACTAGAGGACTGTGATACTCCGCCAAATATACCGAGACGATTTACCTCCGATCCTCCAAGGACACCACCACCGCCATTAATTACTCTTGCTCTTCATCTCAAAAGCTTCATCAAAAAGCTTCATCAAAAAGCTTCATCAAAAAGCTTCATCAAAAACCTCAGCCTGGTTTCAATCTTTCACGGTCTTGATCTCGGGGTTCTTTTCGCTCTAATTCGAGAGCTCACGCCATACCCACCACCCACAGCGACACATCCACGCGAATTGGGCATTACAGTCGAAACCAGGTCTCTTGTCGCTTGGCAACCTTAAACGACGACCTTATCCGATCTTCCAATTTCACCTATGCACCTGGGAATAGTTGGTTTTGTGGCAATTAGGCATTGAAATCATCAATTTCCCTGGGAAAGGCTCTCGTTGAGCTTCGGTGTAGGAAATCTTTGGGGGAACTTCGACTCGTCGGCGCACCGCTCATCACACAAATCACACCAATTGGATCCGATGGCGCAACAATTAGCAGCCATCTTTGGGGAGTTAGGGATCAGCCAGTATCTCGAAGCGTTCGTGGAGCAGGGTTTCGACTCATGGGAGACCATTCTCGACATTACGGAATCCGACCTGTAAGCTTTTTTTTGAACTTTTACGGGCAGAATGTTGGGAGCTTAACTAACACACCCGGTCAACCAGCGATGTCCTAGGAGTGAAATTAGGTCATAGACGGGTAAGCAATCATTTTACCGCCGCGTACTACAGGATCCGTGGTACAATATGGCACAACTGCTAACACACACCAACAGAAACTCCAGAGGAGGATAGCAAATCACCGAGGGCTTGCGCCAGATGCTTCATTGGCTCCCTTGGCACAGCCCAGCATAGAAGATTCTAGGCCATCAGAAACGGTTGTACCTCGTGCTGAGCCACCAAATTTCGAGCTACGAGAACCGGGAACTGTCATTGTTACCAAGAGGAAGTATCGCAGACACCCCAAGGCGGATGAAAATGCGCCGGAAAGACCTCCGTCAGCCTATGTGCTGTTTTCTAACAGTAAGTCACCCACTTGGAAGCGTTTGTACCGCGTCAGGAAGGCAGCTAACGCGTTTACCCCTTTCAAGAGATGCGTGAGGACCTCAAGGGCCGTAACCTCTCATTTACCGAGATTGCCAAGTTAGTCGGCGAGAACTGGCAAAACTTGACCCCGGCTGAGAAGGAGCCTTATGAATCCAAAGCGCAGGCTTACAAGGAAAAGTACCACGCTGAACTTGCCGAGTATAAGAAGACGCCTCAATATCAAAAGTACACGCAGTACTTGTCGGACTTCAAGGCGAAACATTCTCTCCCATCTCAAGGTACGTATGACACGCTGTCCTCCTCTGACTGATGACTTCTGTTCGACTGGGTCAGTCAGAGTCTGACACATGCCACAGACAAGGACTCTTCAAAGCGAGTAAAGCTCTCGGAATCTGGTGGTCCCAATAGCGCTGCTGCCACGCCCACCAGGACATGTCGGAGTGGCAGTGGTGGTAGTGACAGTCTTAACGGAAACGAACCACCACCATCCAGAGAACAAAGGATAAGCTCCATTGTCTCCACCACGGACTCTCATCACTCGGCGGCACTGAGCCCGGCGTCGTATCATGACGATTCCATGCACTCGCCACGTACGATCCACGCGGATCGACGGTCTCCAGAACAACGATCACCCACTGCTTTCAACACCAACGCAAGGAACTACCCATTACCGGACCGAACAGAGACTGGCCGACCAGATGAGCATCGTCAGGAACAGCCGCTAAGCACACCTCAGTCTCAACAGAATCTACCATCGTTCTCCGATGTTTTTGATAGCCACAGATTTATGCCCGGCGGGCCACAACAGACGAACGATTCCAGCAGCTATTTCCCAAGAGGAAGTCTCACCAACAGCCCGGGTCCCCCACCTGGCTTGGTCGGCGGCGATCGGGGATATCCGCATGCGTTGAAGAAGGAGCAGTCCTCAGCGGGTAGCATATCCTCGGCCTCCACGGCCTCGTCTTATGGCTATCCAAGGACCCCTACTGACGGTCCATTGCCGATACAGGCTTTGCTCTCGTCCAGCTCCTCCCACTCCTACAACGATGCAGGCCAACCGCACCATCCATACCCCACGGGTCCCTTGCCTGTGCATCAAAAGCAGCCGCAGCAGCAGACATCCATGCCTGCAGGGCAGCAGCCGCCGGCGCTTGCTAGCCTGCCCACGACGGATGGTATGCTGTGGAGGAAGCTACCTTCGCTATCTAGAGAAGCCGCTGACGAAGCCGTCGTAGGCTACCATAGGGCTCTATCACTTGCGCACGCGCCCCCTGCGATAACGAATGCTGCTGCTACCAAAGTTGCTCATTCTGCTTCTCATTCTATTAGTGCTGTGTATGGAATCCCGCCACCACCACCTCGACAGATGGGTCCTGGTCCGGTACAGCATCAGCAACAAAAACACCAACACCAACAACAATATCAACATCACCACCAACAACAACAGCCACAACAAGATAGGAAACCAGAGGGAGGGAACCCCAATCTCGATGGGATGAGTGCCCTGTTGAAAGCGGGCGAGATTGTTGATCGCCGAACGCATTGAAGGAGTTACATAGGGGAAGGAAGGAAAGGGGTTGGTTGGAAAATGAGGAGGAATTGGAAGGATCTAAAAGCCGGAAGCCGGGTTGGTTAAAACGGCTAGATAAAACAACCCAACACATAATACGCCGTAAAGGCTGACTAGCTGACGGAGGGACGTCAGTTATTTTGAACATTATGATATGGGCCCTTGGTTTCGGGGCTCGGAGTTTTCAAAGGCATATTTATATAGCTATCTCTTGCATCTTTGGTGTCGTTGGATATCACGAATTGTGTAAATACTTGTATGCTTGTGTACATACCTCCCCATAAATACAAACTTACGCCTTCCTTTCCATACACTGGTTGTGAAATTACAGACTTACCCCACGGTGGAGGGTAATACTCGTTATATACATACTCCGTAAAGACACAGTTGTAATACGGACGTATTGTGTGGTCAAATATCACACATTTCGTGTCCACGAAATGATCAGTCACCACGAAAAGGTCACCAACATACCCCGAGATGCTGAATATCGACGTCACAGGCTTGTCCCCCATCGACGTTCAACTCCTAGACGAAGAGATCATCTCAGCTATACATCCGTCATTCCGCCTCACCTAAACAAGGACCATCGTCATCACCGTCATCACCGTCATCACCATCCCCACCTCGACTCAACTCAGCTCCAAAACCCACCACTTCTCGTCATGATCTTCGTGCATCGCAGAGGATGACCTCGTTGGTACACTACGAAGTAGTGGTTGGTGTCTTTATTGCCTACGAATGCCGACTATTATGTCTCAAACAGCCAGCGCCCGTGATGCCTGTCGTTGTGATATGTAGGTACCTATCCAATCAGAGAAAGAGTAGTAGGGCGCAGGAGATCATGACGTCGTGGAGCCAAAAAAAACTTGGATAATGATTACTGTCAGGGTGGGTGTCAGGGGGGTTTGAATGGCGGCTGTCCCATCATGGAGTTGTAGTGGTTGATGAGAGAAGAGAAGAGAGAAGGGGTGAGGGAATGGACAATGGACACTGAGGGAAGGAAGGAAGGAGGGAAGGAAGGAAGGAAGGAAGGAAGGAAGGAAGGAAGGAAGGAAGGAGCTAGATAAAGTCAGGTGCGCGACGACGACGACGGGAGATTGAGTGGGGAAAATGGAATGAGCTCAAATGGTACCTTAGAAAGAGCACACACAAGTAAAGGTAGAAGGAAGAACTCGAGCAAAGTTCAGTTCTTGTCTTTGAGTAGGTGGGGATGGAATTCGGGAGAAGGGCAGGGCACTGTAGAATAGTGATTCATTCAGACACGGAATACTGGACTCGGAAGGAGGAACGAAGCGAAAACCTGAGCTCCAGATTTCAGCTTCGTCTAGTCTAGGTTTCCAAGGTACCTACCTACCTACCTTACCTACCTAGGTAGGTGCGTGTGTCGATTCAACTTCCAGGTTCCATGGAAAAAGAGCTACGAGCGAGTTGACTCACTTCACTGCTGATTTCAGTGGAGCAAAGTGTCTGGATCAGGCCAGTTTAGTTCAAATCAACCACAGTGAACACACTGGTGGCTGGTAGCTAATAACTTGACTTACTCGGGTGGAAGTTCCTTCGGCTGTTGAATCACAAGTTCAGTTTTGTGTTGTGCTGATGATAGTGTTTGACAGATCCGTGGTAAGTATCCATTGGCAACTGACAGATCTCTTTTGCTCAACACAGGAGGGGGGTGAAAGAGAAGAAGGGTAAAAGAGAAGGGGGGTTGGAAGAGAAGGGGAGGTGAAATAGAAGAGGAAGATGAAGGTGATATGGAGGGGGCACTGTGAGAGAGAAACAGTTGCATGGGCAGGAGGGGAAAGAACTTCTTTCATCAACGTTTTAAAAGATAAGAGTTAGGGAAGTGGTAAGGTAAATTATCAACTGGTTAATATACATTGTAGGCCGTAGGTCTGTGGATAACACGGATTCAACAAAGTGTCACTCAAATAACGTGCCAAGTAAATGTTTATCATACTCCTAATTGACTAGTAGTATAGTGTAATGTAGGTATCATGCAATACGAAAGAGACTCCCAAGAACCCAGTCAAAAGAGATGAGACGTACGAAGTAGCAGCAAACCAGAGTCCCAGGCCCATGGTAGGTACCGGAAGACCCGACGATAACCATTTCTTAGTAACCATCGAAGCCAAGCAAGCAAGCAAGCCATATAACAAAATCAAAAACCAAAAAGCCAGAAAGTCAAATCAGCAGTACAGACGAGCCGCGGCAAGCGACAGTTTGAACCAGTAAATAACACCTTGACGAGAGAGACGAGGCGAACAAGGAACATACAAAAATCGGAAAACTAGCAAACCAGCCGCAAGTGATAATTTCAATCAATCAATGCCTTCGTTAATAACAGAAACCGCCTTTGGACCTTGAAGAACCTGATTTGAACCCGGGTACCGGACAAAAAAAACACGCAAACACATAAAAAGACAAACACAGTACTCCATCCATCCACTTCCATCCTTTTCTTCTCTTCACCCCTCATTCCTTTTATTCTTCCATCCCATCTCACAAGAAAACATTTTTCCACCTAGTTGGTGTTGGTCGTTGCTTGATGCGTGTCATGTCGTCGCATGTATATAAAAACCTATAAATGACTGGTTTCTGCTGAACGACGAAGACGGATATCGCGCGCGAAGGTTGATCAAAGAGTAGCAGTATGTGCTCGCATGACCAGCTAAATTCTTTCAACAAAAGTCAATTCGACCCATCCAGACGGTTAGCTTGCAGCATGGATGTTAGGTTCGGAGAGGCTTGAACGTGCCCTGCTCAGAGGATCCTCCTTGTCCGCCGTCACGATGGACGGGCTCTCCAGATTGGAGACGAGGCTGTCGGCGGCCGTGATGGCCCTGGTGGCGAGGGGTGGGCGGAGCGCTGCGTGCTGCGCGGCTTGGCTGGCAGAGTACATGCCGTTGTCGCGGCGACCGCCTGTTACGGCGTCGGCGGCGCGAGTGAGCTCGCGCTCCCGGTTCTTCTCGAGCAGTTGCCCGCCGAGCGTCGCACACTTGAGAATGGTCTGGATTAGATGGTTCTGCTGCAGCGGCTTGGACAGGTACTCGTCCATCTGCGCCTGGATACACTTCTCTCTGTCACCCATCATGGCGTGGGCCGTGAGGGCAATGATGGGTGTGCGCTGGCTGCCGAGGCTGCGCTCGTACTCGCGAATCTTGGCCGTGGCTTCGAAACCGCCCTATAAAACCATCAGCATCAGGGGTTCTTATCACGACGGCGGCTTCAACTTACCATGATAGGCATCTGGACGTCCATAAGAATGACATCAAACTTCTTCCTCTTGACGGCATCAACAGCCTCCTCACCGTTACCAACCACGGTGACAACGTGGTGGTACTTCTCCAGGATCTTGACTGCTAACCTCTGGTTGACAGTGTTGTCTTCGGCAAGCAAGATCTCGAAAGACCTGGTGTTGTCCGCCAGCGACGGCGTGGCCCTGTTCTCCAGAGCAGGAACCATGCCGTTACCGAGGTCGATGAGTTGACAAGGCGTCGTCATGTACGACGTAATACCCAAGTCAAGGCAAGACTTCAGCGAGACGTGAACGACAGGTGCTAGCAAGACGATCGGAAGGTACTTAAAGTCATCAACAGACCGCAAGCGCCTAGCGTCCTCAATCGAGTCCACAATAATAACGTCGTAGGGCGATTGGCCGGCGGCTTTGGCCTTCTCAAGCGCAGGACCCCTCTCCGAGTCGACAACGATGGGGACGAGACCCATGCCGCGGAGCATCTTGGCGATCTCAGGACCATGTCCAGTGCGACCCTTGTCGATGAACAGGACCTGGTGACCCTTGTAAGGGCTGAGCTGCTTGGCGATTAATGCGATATCGTCGTTGGCCAAGCGGACCACGCAAGTGAAGTAGAACTTGCTACCCTTACCATATTCACTCTTCACCCACACGTCACCACCCATGAGGTTGACGAGACGCTTCGAGATGGAGAGACCGAGACCAGTACCGCCGAACTTGCGGGTCATTGAACCATCGGCCTGCTGGAAAGTGTCGAAGATAAGATCCAGCTTGTCCGACGGAATACCGATACCAGTATCGGAAACGACAAACTCGATAGCGTACTCATCGGTAGCACACTGTACTGAGGAGGCCTTCTGGATGGTAAGGCTGACTTCACCATGCTCAGTGAACTTGATAGCATTGCCAACAAGGTTGAGAATAATCTGGCGCAACCTGAAGGAATCACCAACAACGTGGTCGGGTACAGAACTGTCGACACGATATGTGAGATCCAAGAACTTCTCGTTTGCTTTGACTGCGAGCGTTTTGAGCGCGTTGAAGACGGTGCCACGTAACGTATAAGGAATCTCTTCGATGACCATACGCCTAGCTTCGATCTTGGACAGATCCAGAATATCGTCGATGATGGTCAGTAAGCTGTTGGCCAGAGAGTTGACAATGTTGAGCATTTCTCTCTGATACTGTGTCAGGTCAGTATCGAGAGTGAGTTGTGTCATGCCGATGATGCCGTTCATGGGTGTTCGTATTTCGTGGGACATATTCGCCAAAAACTCGGACTTGGTCTTATTGGCCAGTTCGGCGGCTTCCCTGGCCTGGGTATTACGTTGGATACTGTCCCTCAAATTGTAGACCATCTGGTTGATCTTCTTTTTGAGTTCGTCCATCTCGCCTGAGGCTTCTACCTCGACGAGTTTTGTAAAGTCCCCGTCTGTTGCCGCGTTTGTAATGTCGCCGAAAGCTCTCACCTGGGCCGTCTGTAAACGGGGTTAGCAAAAGGCGCTGTTCAATAGTGCTAGTAGCAAAACTTACCAAGTTGTTCGCCATTGTGTTGACATCGGTGGTAATTTCTTTCCACCTGCCCTTCAGGCCAGCAACGTCGGCTTGCCCTCCCATGATACCGTCGACACCGACATCCTTTGCGACTCTCTGCACCTCGTTACAGAAAATGGAAAGCCGGTCAACCATGTTGTTGATAGTCTCCTTGAGTATGAGTATCTCTCCCTTGGCTTCAACCTCGATCTTGCGGCTCATATCACCATTGGCAATGGCTTGTGTGACAGTAGAGATCCCACGGACCTGTTAAAGTTAGCATAAAGCACACGCTGTAAAGGACAATAGGAGCTTACCTGAGATGTAAGGTTGCTGGCCATGGTGTTGACGTTCTCTGTGAGGTCCTTCCACTTGCCCTCGACGTTGTCGACCTGGGCCTGACCGCCCAGGGTGCCATCGGTGCCGACTTCCCTGGCGACCTTGCTGACCTCGAAAGCGAAAGTGCCAAGACGGTCAACCATGGTGTTGATAGTGTTCTTCAAATCCAAGATCTCACCCTGGACCTCGACCCCAATCTTCTTGGTCAAATCACCCTTGGCGACGGCTGTAGTAACTTTTGCGATTTCTCGCACTTGTGTGGTTAAATTCATGGCCATGCCGTTGACGTTTTCGGTGAGGTCTCTCCAAGTACCCTGGACATCGTGAACGGTGGCCTGGCCACCCAGTCTTCCTTCGGTTCCGACTTCCCTGGCGATCTTTGTGACTTCGCGAGCAAATTGTTGTAGTTGGTCCACCATAGAGTTGATAGTCTTCTTCAGTTCGAAAATCTCGCCGCGGCATTCAGCTTGTACTTTTTGTGTAAGGTCACCCTTGGCGACAGCGGTAGTAACCTTGATGATATCTCTGACTTGGGTTGTTAGATTGTTTGCCATGGCGTTCACATTAACCGTTAGTTCGTTCCACATGCCCTGTACTCCTTCAACGTCGGCTTGACCACCGAGGATACCCTCGGTACCGACATCTCTGGCGACACGTGTAACTTCAGAGGCAAAAGTCCGTAGCTGATCCACCATTGTGTTAATGGTTTGTTGGAGTTGAAGTATTTCACCCTTGGCGGGACGCTCAATCTTCTTGGTAAGATCGCCATGGGCGACAGCAGTCGTTACGGAAGCGATCTCTCGCACTTGGTCGGTAAGATTCTGGGCCATGACGTTGACTAGATGATGGTCAGTAAGTGGGCCGCTGCGGTTGTAAAGATGGGATGAAACATACCGTTGTCTGTAAGTTCCTTCCAGGTGCCGTCAACGCCTTCGATCTGAGCCTGGCCACCGAGAATACCCTCGGTTCCGACTTCACGAGCGACACGCGAGACTTCGGAGGAAAAGACTTGCAACTGGTCCATCATTGTGTTTATCGTGCGCTTGAAAGTGGTAATTTCCGGGTCCATTTCCACCGAGTTCATCCGGACCTTCTTGGACAAATCACCCCTGGCGACGGCAGTGACAATCTCACCAATTTCTCGGAGAGCCTTTTGGAAGGCCTCATTGGCCTTTTGGTGCTTCCAGAGTTCCCGCTCGAGGGTAGCAACCCGTTCCTGTTCAATAATAGCAAGAGCCTTTTCCTGAAGTTGCTTTTGCTCAATCAGCTGTGCGTTAACACCAGCGAGCTCCTGACGCTGGCTGTCAAGGAGCTTGGACTGGTCGTCGACATGTTCGCGGAGACCCTCAAGGGCCTCATCAATGAAGCCAATCCGCGGTAGCGGAGCGGGGTAGCGAGCATCAGGCGTTTCGGACGTTGGCGAAAGGGCGGCCTCTGAAAACAGCGCATCGGGTGTCGCATTTGGTGTGTCGGGCATAACTGGAGGGGTGGCAGCGATAGCGGCGGTCTCCAGCTGCTCTATACGGACAACGAGAGCGGAGAGCTCTCGCTCCAAGTCCCCCTTCTCACGGGTATAGGGACCGGGAAGCCTGACATGAGTGCTCGGGCGAAGTCCAGAAGTCTGGGTAGTAGCCGGGTCGACGGCTAAGGATTTGACGAGAGCAGCAATCGCTGCGAGAGTTGGGCCGTCAGTCATGATATTGGGCTACGGCCGTTTGGCGCCGTGAGCCTTTGGACGAAATAAAGCAGGAAACGCAGTCGGGCAAGGCGCGGATGCTAACGGGTAACAATCGACGCTTGCGACTTCATGGGGGTTTGCGGGTGTAATGATAAGGCGCGTTCAATTGAATCGAGATGGGAAGTCGACTCGAGAGGAGAGGGAGCGGCGTGGAATCAACCTCTGGTCTCTGGGTTGCGGCTGGTTGGGTAGGTTGATGTGACGTCGGGTTTGTGGTCTTGAAGCAGGGCACCGTCAGCAAGGTGAATAATGCAGCGCGTGCGTAGGGGATTTGAGGAAGTTCAGGTTTCAGATGAAAAGGACAGTGCTGTTGGGGGTGGGCTCACTGTTTGTGGACGGTTGGATCCCGCGATGGGTGGGAATGGTGTTTTTTCAAAAGGATTGTGTCGCGAAAAGGAGAGCGAAGGAGCTGAGCTGACTGAGGCTTCAGGCTCGGAGGAGACTCGATGGTGCGCCTCGGTGCTAGTAGTAGTAGGAGATTTTGTTTGCCTCTTTTGGTCGCTTTTTCTCCGTGGCTAGGTAGCGCTTGGTGACTGGGCTGGGGACAGCGACAGCGGTCGGTTGTCTAGTCCTGGCTGTTTCCCTTCAGGCTTCTTCAGTCTGTGTTGACCTGGGACGACTGTGGACTGCGGACTGGAACCGAACTGTCTGCTGGGCCTGGCTCCTCGGGGTGGTTTGTGGTGGGCTGGGATTCCGGTTGAACGAGCCCGTGTGGTGGTGTGGCCAGGTTGGGAGAGTGAGGCGGAGAAAGAGGAGAGATATCGAGCGGTGCCTGCCCTGGACTTGGGACTGTGGCTCTCGACTGGCTGACCTGGAGAGACTGGGCCGGATGGGATCAGATCACTGGCTCTTGGTGGACGGGACTGGAACGGGACTGGAGACAGACTCGTCAGGACCGCAGCAGGGCGCTGTTACCTCTAGTGCCGTGGGACCGGGCCAGGGGTGGGCGCTGAGCGTTGAATGGCTGGACGGCTCGTGTATGGGGTTTGGGTGCCGTTTAGCTAGTTTCTAGTGGAGGTCGGTTTCTGTTCTTTTTCAGTTTTCGTTCCCAAATTGCTATGCCTATCGCCTCACACTCTCTTCATTCCCTAGGGCCGGTTTCTCTCTTTTTTCACTTTGTCGTAGACGGGAGTTGTTGAGTGTCTAGGAAGGTCGTGGTTGACGGAGACTTTTGCACAGTGTGCTGTGGACGGAGCGTTCAGGTAAACTGCGGAAAGGCTTCAGGTTCGTTTGAGAGATCTGAGAAAGGAAAAACGGATGGGACGAGGAGGAGACAGGACCCAGGATGGCCAACAAGGATATTGGGTGGAGGGCGGAACAAAGCTACCTTAGGTTTTGAGGAGCCTGTGGGGTCTGTTGTTGGAGAACAGACTGCAGTGCTGCTGGCCAAGGCAACCTAAAACACCAAAAGTCCAAAAAGTCAAAAGAGACGGAAACCTCTCCAGTCAGTCTCTTCTTCCTCTTTGGCTCTTCAGTTTGCTTTCAATCACAGCACAACAGACAAGAGGCACGCAGTGAGAGACGGGATGGGAGGTGGGCTGGTGGGGTTTGCCGGCCCAGCCGCCCAGTAAGGGAGGGATCAGCGCTGCCCTGCGCTTCCTGCACGGCAACTCGTCTTGGTTGATCTAGTTGCTTCTTGGTGCTGATGCTTGGCCCTGGTCTGTGCTTTGCGTTCTACACCAGACCCTACATCGAGTCCATCCCATCTCTTCACATTCCATTGTCTTCATGGTCAGAGTAAACACATCTCATCAAGCTTGGTCAACATTTGGTCAGAGCTTGAGCATCTGATATCGAAGTTATCGGAAGCCACTTTCTTCCTGCCACTCGGCGCCCACCGTCCGGACTCCAATATCCAGTGCCGGGCAGGTGGTATCAGAGGCTACCTCCAGCGGCCTGGCACTGGCAATGGAACTGCCTGCCCTGTCTAGAATTAGGTTGTGGCACGGTCGGTACCTGGGACAGTGTGAGCGGCAACACGTTCACACGCCAGCTGCACACCTCGAGCCTGACTCGTCCCATCTCGTGGTCCCGATCTGACGGAGACGGAGGGACGGCGAGCACACAGACCGGCAGCTAGGACGGGGAGCAGCTTCCGCCCGGGAATCAGGACGACCACACAATCCTGCCCCTCCCTGACAGAGCGCACCCCTCAGCCGCAAGGCCACAAACCCCAAATCGGAACCTCGGAATTTCAGGGGCCATAGCTGACATTTACCGCCAAACACCATGCTCAACTCACGTTTCCCATCTCGGGTCCGGACCTCGATCCCAAATGGGGACTAAAAGGGACCCAACGCAACCAGTTCTGTGGAAAACGTTAGGCCACCTTACTGTGGCCACTCAGGTCAGGCAGCTGGCAGATGGCACCCATGGACGGACACGATGGCACACATGGCGCCTTGCACGAGACACTCTACTGTGCGACTTGGGGTTGCGGTAGCCGGCCGGTCTCAGCAGTCAAGGCAATCAGATCATGCCTGGTACTGAAAGAAACCCGTTTTTTGCCTCTATTGCGCATCTGGCCGGCTGGGCATGTCACGGAATCGCCAGTAAGACCATAGGGACGCACTGATCTCCCATCAACAAAACGATGGAGCGGTGCCATGGAGATCAATGGTTGGCGGTACATATCTCAATACGGTAACTAGCTCGCCTGAAACGGTTTGCGGGGTTGCTCAACGCCACCATCTCTTATCCGGACTACAGAGGACCGACCCCCGAGACATCACGTTGAAACGGACCGGATTGTTTCATGGTCGCCTTCTGTCGACTACATACATGAACAGAGGTCGAGATATTAACTGCAGCGCAACAAGTTTCAGTTGCCAGTCAAGGCATTCCGATGCAGGTGTAGCTAACCGGCTCTACGAAAAGACCTCAATATCAACAGCGGACACCAGCAGCTGTATTCATCATTGAAGCTTTGGAGGTAACCTCGACTCCAGAAGCACCAACAGGTGCTGGGCAATCGAGAGCAAAAATACGACCGCCGTGGAAAGCTCCCCTGGTCGCAGTCGGCCCTTGTCAAGGTAACCGTTGGCTACTATGCTTTGCAGTGTACATATCTCACCGTTCCACGCGGGATCACAAGGTGAGCTTGTGAGGTGCGCGGAACCAGAGAAAGCAGCTCACAGCTCGCATTCGCATCTCGGCATGGAACCGTGTGCTTCCAGCAGTTCCAGCTTTGTGGCAGGCAAGGGAGTTCCAGATGCGGGAGCCAGCTTACTTTGAGCCTCGGTGCATCACCGAACACGTCGGCATATCGGGGGCGATGGGAAATCACAAACCCATCATTTTCAACGCCCAACTACTTTGATATTGCGACCCAACTGAAGGCCACTGAAAACTGACGATGCTGGGCATCCAAAGACGGGACGCAGAACGAAACGGAACTGAACAAGTCGAACTCGGAAGCGTTCGTCGTTGTTTACTAAGCCTAAAGAGGCTAGACCCACAGTGTTCGCACAGGATTGCCCCGTCACACCAACCAAGAGAGCAAGAGCCAACCACCCAACTAGAGGTGGGTTGGAAATTCACGGTCAATGTAAAGTAATGTAAAGTAAGTAAAAGAAAGGTAAAAAACGTTATGTTTCTTTCGTGCACGAACCTCGAGCCATGCACATTAGGCATCGAAATGCTCGTGCATACGAGTGATGTTCTGAACTTGGCCTGGGCAGCGAGATTGCTAAGGCGTGGGCACATCTCAAATTAGCGATAAATTGCCTCGTTTCGAATAGGTAGTATCGTGAGGGGACTCTCTGAGCTTCTACGAATCGATTGCGGTCGATTTCGTATAGTTTCGTTAATAATTAATAGAGTAAATGAATGTTGAAAAAGTAGTTGACCGTTGTATGGGATTATGAGTTGTGTGCACGGATCATTTACACTAGTGTTATTTACTGAATTTCAATATTCTAGAAATTTCTGTAAAAGTCTTATTTTTTCAGAAATAAACTATCACTACACCCAACACCTTCCATTCCACATCCACTAAACTTGGTTCTTTTTCTTCCCTTCATTCGCAAATTTCGCCATCGCACATTCGAATGATTGCCATGGCATAGTCTAATAATATCCAATCGAGATCATAGCACGGATCGACCACATATCAAAATCGAGTTCATCCGCAGCGCACGCGACCCCATTATTCATTCTTTACTACACTACAAAATACCTACACCCCTCTTTCCAGACTTCCCCAGGCTATGAATTTCTCAACGGGCGCCCCGGACGATGCCCAGCGCTCCTGGAGCTTCCTCTCGTCTTATAACGGCATGGTCTTGGCCAGCAAGCGGCTGTCGCTTGCCGGGTTTCAACATGTGTATTGACAGCCACCTACGTCACTCCTGGCTTCCATCTCTTCTCGCGAAAGCCGCCATTATATTGGGCTTGGGCCTTCAGCTCGCTCCAACATGGGCATCTCCAACCACATGGTCGTACCATTGGCGCCATTGGGACGGCACTATTTGGCACCCAGCACGACCAAACCCTGGCCAGCAAGATATATAATTTTTTCCTGCAGGTGCAATTCGCGGCGGTGAAGGCTTGAATTAACGACGTGGAAACAGAGACCACTGCAAGACATGGCAGGGCTTGCCTGTTGCAGTAACACAAGCTTGATACGATTCAGAAAACGACGACCGCGGCAACCGTGACACACTGACATTTTTTTCAGCTGAATTTGCCATCATACCCGACTTCGCCGAACGGAGCTAACCGTCCGAACGTCCGCTTGAAATTACGGAGTGTATACGACTCATGTCAAGTATCAAAGGAGAGATATCATGACTTCGTAACAACAAGAGAAAGCGACATCGTTACGCCTCAAGTAAATCCCCCTGGAACGCCGCTGAAGATGGGCGACTATAAGGTATGTTTGCTGGTTTGGCGACCGATCCCCCAGCCTCGTGTAAGTCGAGCCGCGTCAAAATTAAAGTATATGATTAACAGCTAAGCAAGCACGAAAGAGGAAAACGTGGATTTGAGCTGATACGCACTGATAGGATCCCCCTACTTGTGCAGTTCGGAAGCCTTGGTTTTCTCTCACATGACTGCATAATCTTGTGGATTTTGTTTCGCTTCGCGTTTACCTTTTGATGCTGAAACGGCTTGATATCCGAATGGAGGCTGACATCCCAACTCCCAGACGACGACAACATGGGCACAGTACGTATTCGCACTTGAGGCCTTCCAGAACTCTTAAAAGTCCTGTTCTGTCTGCCATGTCAGCCTCCCATTCGCAGACCACACAATGTCCAGAACACAACATGGCAGCTCATGGCAACCACTCAAAACTCCACAGGCTGTTCCCCAAGGCCCGGTGGCCCAGGACCCTGAAAAGCGGTCAGGTGGCAAGTGTCGATCACCGAATCCAGATTCGACCTCTTTTTGCTCTTTATCCCCTTTTGTCCACCTGTCAGCCGAATAGCGCGTGGGTGAAAGGGAGCACAAGAAAAAAATAAGGCCATATCGACAGTCGAGGATGATCGACAAAATTGCGATAAGGCCGTCCGTCTGTTTTATCCTGTGATTAAGGCACAAGAGCGACACAACTTCACATTAACCCAAGCCGACATGGCTTGCTTGTATCAAGAGACATTGTCATCCACATCAACCCATCTGTTTGATGTGTTGATTACCTCCTGAACGTCAGATCTTGCCTGTTTTGGCACCGCCAGAAAATGCAAGAACCGAACGAGGTCGAAGGGGATAAAAAATACAAAATGCAGTTGGAGACAGATCCAGCATCGGGTCCGTATCACCAAGCCAAGGATGCCCAAATCGGGGAAACCGGAGATGTTCATCACTTTGTCTGTGGTTTTTTCTTTTTTTTTTTTTTTTTCCCTTTCCGAAAGTTCTCAAAGACCCTGAAAACTAATATCCATTCTTGTCTCTCCTCTGCCTCGCCTCGCGACCTCGCCTACCCAAACACGCCAAGTGGGTGACTTTGAGGCAAGGGTTACGGTCGTGCTATTTTGTCAAAGGGAAGCACGAGGCTCGCAACCATTTCCGCGATTCGAGCAATTCAACCAACCGCCAACCCTTAATTTCATTATTTTTTCTTTTGCTCGTTTCCGCGCCGGATACCGGCAACGTTATTACATTAGGCCTGTGTTCCCAGCACAAATCCTTTCCACTGCCTCCACATTCCACATGGTTTGCAAACTATGCAAACCGAATCAATCCGTTTCTTTAATATCTGCGCCAAATCGTAACCTTGAAGTGGCGAATTGAAGCTCGCTCTGTCCGTTAAGTGGGGGATCAAATGGAAAATCACACATACATAACCCTATACTATCACCGTTCTAAACGTTTCTTGCAAATGCAACCACCCACTCAGAGCAGTCACAGGAGATAGTTCCGCCCCAGTTAGTGAAACAAACGGACTTGCGGACACTACTACTGTGTCAAACCCCTATCAAAATTCCAAGATCGTCCCAGAGAAACCAAACATTATTCGCACCTCTCCGTGAATGTTCCACCCACCCGAGCCACCCATCCTTCAACTGCAGGGACCAAGTGCCATGGGCTCCAAGCGGAAGCGACCAACCCCTCGTCCCCAAAAATTCAAAGGATCAAAGGATCAAAAGACCCAGGGGTGTGCTCCTTTGCTCCGAGTCGGAGCACAAGCCAAGATTGCGTCCAACGGGAATCGGGATGCTGGGCGTTGCCTGCCGCGGGAGGCTCAATCCTCCAATCCAACTACATATGTAGTACATACACTATTCGAATTTTCTTCACGGTTTCTCCTTTTTCTTTGGTCTCTGCCTGGCCACCCCTCCTTTTGCTTGTCAGCGCTGATCTTGATCTGATAGAGACCAGATCATCCGGAGCCAGTGCCGGCGCTTCCCTTCCACTTCACACAAGTTTGGATGGCATGACCTTGATTCGATGTTTCGTATGGTGCAAATACCTAGTAGCGTGCGGGGATAGGGAGGGGAGTAGGTTGGCGCTAAACGTAAAAACCAAAAGCTACTGTTGGGATATCTCAGACCACTTGGATTACCAAAATCATTATCCATAACTAACCAAGCGGGAGGGTTCAAGCATGGGGTCTTGGCAACTAGTTGCTAGGACATAGTACACAGTAAGCTCAACTAAACGTGGTCTAATAAGTATCCGAGATCACAATTGCCAAGGCACACATAAACTGTGATTGAAGTTTCATATCCTTCAGGCGAGGCGGCTAGGGCCTAACCCAACGGGTCTATGGACGGGAAATGTAAAGAGGCGGGCCGACCAATGGGCGTTCTCCGGGGTTGTCCTCCGGGGGTTAACCGGAATTCACTGTTTGAGGAAGGGGAGGAAAAAGGAAAGGAGGTATCGCCAAACTGCAGGATGAACAAAAAAAAGGCAGCCAAAACGGTGGTGAACCCTTCTTGCATTTTGCATATCCTATCGAGCCTTATCCATTTGACTGCCAAGAGACAGAAATGGTAGCCTAGCGGAGCGAACCAGGGAAACCCCAGGTTTTTCTTGTGGTTGGAATACGAAGTTGCGGAGGCGTGGGATGGGTCTCATACGATATCAACCGAGGTATGTACATTACAATCTCTGGATCTCTCAAATGATGGGACACTAAACTACCTCAACCTCCTCAGAAAACCTTGGATACCTATTCTGATATGTACATATGTACCTGTCCTCGAAATGCTAAAATTCTAAAAAAAGGGAAAAGCACAAAAGAGAGAAAAAATGAGGCTACTATGTATACCACCAGCCCATGTGATACGAACCTAGCATACGAAACTCCGTCAAGATCGTGGAGTCACTCAGGTCAGGTCAGGTTACACTACATACAGTATGGGTGGCATTGGCGCCGCAACCGCAACCGTAATCCGTAAGCGAAACTGGCCTACAAGCTCGGAGATCCGGGATCGGGCCGAGGTGGGTTTGAAGTTGTTTTCGGTTATCTTCGGTGAGTCGGTGAACTCGGTGAGCTCGGTAAATGAGAAGCGAGACCAGGGCAAGGAGGGAGGGTCATGATACTTAACATCCTCTTCCTACCTCTGTACAATCTAACCCTGGTTTGTTTGTTAGTCTGGTACAAAAAACGCCATTTCCACTCTCGAACTACTAAAAGTAGAAAAGAATTCAGGCTTCGAGCGGACGGGTGCCGCAGAGGGGACTACTCTCTTATATCTTTCTGTCTTGGAGGCCTTGAATGAAGATGGAAAGAGGCATAAGAGGCTTCTGTGGCGTTTTTAACCCTTGCCATTGTCCCATGATGCTTCAAACGGAGGCCAATTTCTCTTTTTGAA
Organism: Pseudoneurospora amorphoporcata; assembly: GCA_033297205.1. NCBI lineage: Eukaryota > Fungi > Ascomycota > Sordariomycetes > Sordariales > Sordariaceae > Pseudoneurospora > Pseudoneurospora amorphoporcata. Next base: position 72,589 of record MU859109.1, on the reverse strand, counting down.
GGCCAATGAGAGCTCTAAATCTCCCCTGCTCAACCCTTGCCCGAAGAACCAAACTAACAAACAAACCAGTATTGTATTGTAGCGAAGCTTAACGTTTTGACACACCAGAAATATGCCATTAGTCACCACAAGAGATGATGAAACTGCATGCATTCATTCAGTGTTTATAATCCTCGCGTGTCGATACCTACAGGTACCTAGGTAGGAGTATCATCCCGATGAGCCTTGTAAATCTGATTGGGGAAGATCAGCTCTCTATCACGGCAGGCAAGATCTTGGAAGACAGTCGATCGTCAGCAACCGAGATCTTAAGAGTCCGGCGAATATGAACTTGATCTCATTTCTGCGATATTTGCACCAGTTTTTTGTGGTCAAAGGTTTGGTCACACCATTACCGTCGCTTTAGTATTATGACATCGAGTTGGCCTTTTGAAGTCGTTGGTTCAGTTGTCCTCTCACGTCCAAACTACTTAACAACGCCAGAGGTATCAACACTCGGTTTAAGTTCCACGCATGGGAAATTTCCCTTCGCAGCGTACTTCTTAGGTACCTACGTACCTACCTTGAGCGGTTCTGTTACTGTGAGAGAATGGGACGCAACTGCAGTAGCTACGCATTGCGTGACACATCTGGTTGCTCGTCGTTCTTTCCCTTTTTCTTTTTTTTTTATCTTTCGTGGAGCGTCACTGCACTTCTATTAGATAAAGAGAAGGGCAGGCAGGCAGGCACGACAGATACAGCGAGAAATAGCCATGAATCATTGATTTTATTTTTTTTAGCATGCGTGTGTCTTCCAGGTTCTGTGCTTGGATATGACGAAGTCACCGAGTATCTGTCTCGTGGAATATAGTACGACGATTATTTCCATCTCAACTGATAATATCGACCCAACGGGAGTACTTCCTGAACACACCGAAGTCCTCAGCACAAGAGAAATTCAGAGTTTCGTGACACATTAGTATCGACGACCATGATCCAACAGGGGGAAGACAAACGGGGCATATTGATTGTTGGCATCTTAATCATGACTTCTCATTGTACATGATGGATCAGTTTACGTACCTGATCCCGATGGATGATTCATAAAATCGTAAGGTTAGACATCTACAACCATCGCAATCTCATATACTTAAGAGCGCCGTTTGAAACCCACACCGTCTTCAAACCTACCCAGCTCAAACCAATATCCTCTCACAAACTAACCAACCAAGAACCAACCAACAAAAATGTGCCGCAAACTTTGGCCAGTCTACTCCTGCGCCCACGAACAAATCTTCGCCCAATCCACCCGCACCGAGTCCTGCGGGTACCAATGCCCCGAATACTCCTGGGGTTCCGGCTACTACGAGCTGCCCTCGGACTGCGGTAACGTTCGCTGCTCGACGGCGATACGGAGGATGTTCGATAAGGGCCAGGTAAAAATTGCTGATTGGAAGTGGAATTATGGTGCTCATGCTGCTAGTACCTACGGTGGTAATGGATCGGACACGGCTTGTGCTGGTCCAGCTTCGGTGGGTATGAGCTACGGTGGCGGTGGCGGTGGTGGTGGTGATGCTGGGTATGGTGCTTACGGCGTTACTCCGATGCTTTCGGGCCCATCGACGTCTTGTCCGGTTCATGGCGGTTATGGCTCAGGGCCTATGATGCCGCCTTTCCTTCCCTCTCATGCTCATACTGGTGGTGACTCCTACCAGGTATACGGCTACCCAATGTTGCGTCCAATGTCAGCACCTCCGACTCCCTTTTTTGTTCAACCGTTCTTCCCACCTTTCCCATCGTATGGCGGCGGTGGCCAAGGATGCCCTCCGCCTCCGCCTACAACGATGGTGGTGAGATATCGCCGGTAGGTCGCTGAGAGGGTGAGTAGCAGGTCTGACGGAGATCATTATTTGTGATGTTTAGCTTGGAGTTTGCGAGTCTGGAACGAGAAAAACCTGAAGTGCGACCTGACTGTGTGGTAATAAAGGCAGGTATAGGTAAGGTAATTACACGTTGCCTTGACTGCGTTTTTGCTCCGGTACAGGAGAACAATGCAAATTCAAATGCAAATTCAAATGCACATGCATATGTACATGTGGACTTCGTGTCGCTGGCGCATGGAAAGGAGAGAAGAAGAAACTGATGTTGATACGAAGTTGAGCAAAGTTAACCCCGTTGACGACACATTAGGTAGTAGCCACTCATCTCTATTTCGTTCATCTTCCATACTTTTTTCTATTCTTTGCCTTATTCTCTTCTTTTCAAGCATTCCCTTCTCATTTTCCGCCCTGTTCCCCTTCGACGAATTCTCTCATTTACCTTTGACCTCTAGTTCACCACCCTAGTACCTCCTACCCACTTCCCCCTTTTTTCCTTTCACTCCCTCATCTTTCACTCCCTCCCTATCCATTGCCCCAATATCCACCTCACCTATGCTTCCGATGACTGGACTTCTTCCCCTTACTCTTCTTGCTTCCCTTTTTTTCCTCATCCTCTCTCAAGAACGCAGGCAGAGGCGCGCCTCCAGCGAACGGGTTCTTGGGGTCGGGATTCTCGCCTCCGCCGCCGCCGCCGCCGAAGCCTGCAGGAACAGGGGGAGGTATTGGGTTCTGACCTCCATATCCCGGATCAACAACTTGTCCACCACCACCACCGCCGTAACCACCATACGGATTAACTTGTCCACCACCACCGCCGTAACCTCCATACGAATCCGTCTGCCCACCGTAAGCGCCATCATATGCCGAAGGATCCCGCCACCGTAGCTATTGCCGTATCCCGGATCAGGTACCTGTCCACCACCACCACCACAACCACCACCGCTCACAGCAGGAACAACAACCCATACTCATCATAATACTGTGAGTACCGCGGGTCCGTACGCTGCGAAACATTGGGATCCGTCCACGGCGCCGTGGCAATCCGTCCCTGCTGTTGCATCATCTGGATGCAAATCCCACAGTGGACATCACGGCAGTACTCGTTAGAATCGTAACGGCCGATCTGCCACTGCCCGCAGTTCAGTGCGCAGGGTGTCCTTTGGGGTTCAGAGGGGAATTTCTCCTTTCCGCAGACGTAGATGGGCCAGTCCAGGTTGCCCATTTTTTTTATTGCGGCTGTTGTGAGTCTAGCTAGGGGTGGTGGCTGGATGTTGGGTGGATACCAAGGTAGGTAGGTAGGTAGGTTAAGTCTCGTTGTTTTGCTGCTTGGTTGGTTCTTCTTTGTGCTCTTGACTTCCGTGTCTTGTTGTCTTGGAAAAGGGGAAGTATAGAGGATGTCGATGTGATTGATGTTGATGCCGAACTACCAAAAGCACCACCGCCAAAAGCACCGGGCCACTCCCCTTTTAATCACCCTTTCGACTCCAAGCACCTTGCCAGCAATACACCATCAAGACGATGCCCACTGGATCTGACGCGGTCAGACCGTTGCCGATCCAGTCTCTTCGTTTGCGGTTCATCATGAACGTTGACATTTCGTGGGTCGCCAATCTCCGATTTTCTACAAGACTGAAGTGAACGCCGCTGGCGGGTTGGTGGATGAGCAGCAGCGGACTGTTGGTGAGTTGATAGCTCTAGACATTTTGAAGGTCGGAAAGGTTATTTTCAAATATTCTGCACTAGCCCTACTTTGATCCGTCAAGAAACGGACCTATTTACTAAGTGTGAGGCTGTGAAATGATATCCCATCAATGTTTGTTTACTTTGTCTGCCGGGATACGGGATCCCCATGTTGTTACTGAGTTGGTAGGCTTGATGGTAAGAGAAGGAACCTGCAAAGTATGCTGTTGGGAATGCAACTGCCGTTGTCGATAACAGTTGGAGGAGCGAGGCTAGTACAGGAAGATGAACGGGTAAAGGCCAAAGAACTGGAAGCGAAAAGGAGAAGGACGAGAAACGGAAGATTGATAAAAGTGAAATATGGAAAGAAAATTGGTCTACCAGCACACAACTCGGCCGTTTCCATGCCTGTAGATCAATGAGCAAAAGTTACGGAAGGTGCTCCTCAAACTCTTTTATGTTTCCTGGGTCGCCCTTTCCACATCGATAATATTACTTTTACACTCACGGTATAGACACTATAACGGACTATCATGTCTTGAGAGGCAAGTGTTCAAGGCAGAGAAAAAGGGGTTGAATTCGAAACACGGAAAGAGACTGGAGAGAAAGGGGGAATAAAGGGGGTAACAATGACAAAACAAAAAGTGATCCGCGTCCGAGTCCGCTTAAACCGGTCAACGGACACTCGAGTAAAAGATCACGGCCTTATTTACGTTGAGTTCCATACATTTCACGGCACGGTTACGTGATGAATGTGAATTTGTTCTGGATGCAGAATTCCCCATTTCCTTCTTCTCAAGTCATCTACCTACAAGGCCCTGCTGTGAGTACCCATCATCGAAGTGGAAGACGGAACGCTATCTATTGTAGGTACCTCAAAGATGCTTCACACACAAACACAATAACGTGACTAATATACCACACCACTGAATATTACCCTCGAGAACTACAAAGTCCATGCAGCACCGCTTTTTTGGTATAAAATCCCGATCCACAATCATCCAGTGGGATGACGGAAAAAGAAGCAGAAAAAAGAACAAGTATTAAAGCTCTAGTGGTATGTGACAGTTCAAATCCACTTGCTTGCTAACTTGCATGCTTTGCTTCAACATACCCATGTCCTGTCCCAGCTTTTGACATACCAAGCATATTTGTTTTTCCATAAAACATCAGATTCATGCCATACCTCCAGCATCCATCATTGCAATATGTCCTCCTTATCCCACAAATACATCCCTGTTATATTACTCAAACAATCAAATGCAATGTTCCAAATGCCAATGCCCATATTTTCATCGCTAAGTGTTGGTGAAAGAAGGTCAGGTAAGAAAGACGGAGTGATCATGAACTCTCCTATTTCTTCTTACCCTTACCCTTGCCGTTCGTCTTCGCCGCCTCGACAATATCCTTCGCGTCCTCGCTGGCGTTAGGGTAATTACTCTTCGGGTCCTCCGCGAAGAGGACCTCATCACCCTTACCGCCCATATTCATGAACTCATTCGGGTCTCTGTTGTCATCGGGCCTAGTCTCCTTCTGAAGGGAGGGTCCTGCTTGTGCTCCGACAAATTCGTGCTGGCTGGGCCCATCAGTCGCTACCGTGGGATTCTTCCTGTAGATCTTCAGGTCGGGCTTGTTCTCGCCAAGTGGGATCTTATCCGCGATCTGGACTGTGTTGATTGAGCTCAGGAGGGTGCGCTCGCGGAGGACGCCGCGCCTGGTGACATCGAGGCCGGCGATGCCGTTAACGAGGCCGTTGGTGCTATCGTTGACGCCAGGTTTCTTGTCCGTCATCCAGGGGTGAGAGAGGCACTCGTCGATGGTGAAGCGCTTCTCGGGGTCGACGACGAGCATGGAGTCAATCAGGTCAACTATGGTAATGTTAGTACTGGTATAGCTGTATCCGGCATAGGACTAGACAACTTACGAGCTAGGTCATCCACAGGGTCCCAGTAAGGCGACGGATAGTCGAATCTGCCTTGCCTAATCTGATCCGAAAGAGAATAAGGGAAATCAGGGGAGGTGAGTTCATCCGAGAATGGCGGAAAGCCGCACAAGCAGATGTAGAGCACTACACCGAGAGACCAAATGTCAACGGCCTTGGTGTACTTGCGGTGGCGAGTGTCGGTGAGGATTTCGGGCGCCACATAGCTCGGTGTGCCACATAGAGTGGTGGTGAAGGATTCCTCGCCAATGATCTTGGCAAGACCAAAATCAGCCAACTTGACATGCAGGTCATCATCGACTAGCAGAATGTTCTCGGGTTTGATGTCGCGGTGGACAATGTTGCGGTCATGCAAGTACTTGACACCCTGGAAAAGCTGGGTAAACAACTTGCGGGCCTCGTTTTCGGAGAGCTTGGTCTTCTTAACGATGTAGTTGAAGAGCTCACCTCCTGGCGCCAGCTCAAGAACTAGGTAAACGGCGTTGGGCTCACTGAAGGTATCTTTGAGACACAAGACGTTGGGGTGACTAACCCCCATCAGCACGGCAATTTCCTGCTGAAGACCTTCGTTCTTGGACCGCTCCTCAGCGCCAGGGGTCCTGGAGAACACCTTGACGGCATACTGGCTACCCGTCGACTTCTCCACACACAAATATACCTCGGCGAAATGACCCTTGCCCAGCTTCTGAAGCATTGTGTACTGCTGCTTGAATGCGCTGGTGTGTCGACTCTTGGGGTATCGGAAGATGAAGCGGGCTTGGTCGAGAATGGCGATCTCGTCTAGCTCGTGGAGCTCTCTCTGCCGATTGCGACCCACTATTGCGTCGTTGACAAATGTGCCGTTGCTCGACAGATCCTCCAACATGGCGACGGTGTCGTTCCCCTTGTTCTCGGTAAAGATAATGCAGTGCCGGTTCGAAACGATGGGATCCTCTATTTGGACGTCTAATATTTCGTTAGTACAGTGACGTATCCCTGAGATTGTACAGGTGAACCAACCGCATTCCGGGTGCCTTCCGATCAGATAACCGCCGGATGGAAGCCCTTTGACCTTGGTCTTGTCCAACGCATGCTCCTCCTCGATCAAGGCCTTCTGACCGCGCTTGCCTCTCCTAGAGCCAACCGCCTGTGAGACCGTATCTGGAAGGGGGCAAGCGGCCCTCCTCCTCAGGACGACGCAACGACCGCCGTGCCTAGGGTCCAAAGGAAATAGGTAACCCCAAACTCCCTCCTTGACTTCATCCTCAACGTCGTCTGACAATGGCCTATCGATATCGGGTAACTGGCTGAAGGCTTGTGTGTCGTTGAGTACTTGCGACTGCGAGTATTGGGTCTCTGGGTTGCCTTGCGACAGCTGGATTGGGCGGCCAGCTGGTGGGGTAGCTGTGGGCTCTTTGGCATCTTGTGGGTAGTCATCGGTGTCGTGGGTGACTGGAGAGGGAAGCTGCCTGGTGGTGTTGACGGGTGTCTTCTGCTTGGGTTCGGCGTCTTGGATGCGCTGGGAGGAGAGGCGCTCGGAACGACGGGGTTTCTTGAAGGAATCATTGTCGTCGGCAGAACCCTGAAACAGAGTGCATATTAGTCGACGGAGCATGCTTGGTGGTGACGCAATGCGCCATGGACGAACAAGAGGATGCACGACGCGAGAGTCATGACACATGGGGAAGTGGACGGACGTACGCGAGCTCTCTTAAGAGTGCTGCTGCCTTCAGCTCGGGGAGCCATGGCTGCCGGGATTGTAGGGCAGCGAGTCGGGTGGTGTGTTGGTCAGTTAACGCCGGAGCTGGGGATTCGATTCGAGAGGAGGATTGGCAATGATTAAGCGGAAGGACACGCGGGTGTGTTGTGTGTAAAGTGGAAAAAGTTGGGATGGTGGTGACGGTGACGGTGCCTGGGGAAAATGACTGAATGATGCTAGGTACAAGAGGCCATTGATGGGATAGGCGGCGGGCAGTGCTATTGGCCTCCCCAGAGAGAGTGACCATACAGCGTCAGGGATTCACGGTGTACAAGCCTCGATGACCGCCCCATCTGCTTGGACAATCACGCCGCGCCTCGAGCCAAGAAGTGACATGGGAGCTTTGGGGGGCTCATTGACTCCACTCTATCGCGCGTCTAAGTCGGGCATGTCAAGATTGATGGACTCTACCTCTCTGCCTCTATGCGACTTTCTAGCAATGCGCTACACGGACATTGTTTACTGTGCTGTACACTTTACCGGGCGTTGTGCACACCCTCAGTCCCTGAATGTCACCATGTGCATTGCATAGGTAGGGCTGGTCATCCCAGCAAGTCATCACTCTTTCCCTAATTGTGGGTTCGTTGTGACTCTTCACCATCGTTCTGGGCTGTCAGGCGTGCGGGTCACTTGTCCCTCGTGAGACTCCCACGTCGGTGAGAAAGGAAGGAGCTGGTACATTATCCTCAGACTGAAAACTTGGCCGTTGCCCGGGTCACCACCACACTTTGAGTGTCTGCCTGGCTCCTGGATATCGAATTCAAATGGCCCGTGACCCCCTCTTCCGCTTCCCGCTTCTATTTGTGTTTTGGGTGAGCTTACAAAGTTGACTCTTGCAACTGTGTAGAGTCGCCACTTTGTCTTGATGAAATACAATGGTGAAAGTTAAGGTTCGATCATGTAGCGAGTTCGATAGTTTTGGTCCCGTTTGATACTCCCGTCAGGGATTGTCGTCATTCCCGTGGTTTTAGGTTTATATCTCCACCACCCACGGCAAGTCAACTACAAAACCACCATCAGGTGCATACGATCCGAGATGTTTCAAAAGTCTCGAGATGGAGTTGACATGGCGAGGTTGAAACCATACAAATGTTGGTAAGGTGCGTCTCTCGATGTTGATGTTTTCGTGCCCTAGGAAAAGATGGATGGGAATGTGAGATGAAGATCGGATTTGGGGACAATGTCACCTCCTTTGCTTGTCACCGTGCGCTTGACATTGTCAAAACGGAACCACCTTGCTCAGGGTTATATATGACACACGGGACTTACTGCAGTAACCCTGACCGTCAGCACAGCTTCTACACGTGACTGGCTGGAGCACACAGAACAACCCTTCTCAGCACAGGGCAAAAATGGATGGGCTTGGCATTGAATGCGGGGCATTTTTTTGCTTTGAGAAACTGAATTGGTGAGGGTCTCTGGCGTGCAGTGAGCGAGACAGCGACGGGAGTCGAGGCCCAGGACTGTGCAAAGAAAAAGAAGAGCGGAGCCTGCCACCAAGAAAACTTCCTTTGGGGCCCCTCCCACGTCTACAGGATATCCGTAAGTATCGTTTCCGGCCACCCCCCGAAGTGTTCGACATTAGCACCAGGACATACTATCAGATTGTCCCCGGCCATATTTTCCCGTCGTCGTGTCCCCGTCTCCGTTCTCGACCTGACTCCGTCCGCCGTCCGAGTTCCCCCCACCAACTGGGAATAGTTCGATACTCCTCAGTCCAACAACCACACACACAGACACATCGATCAACATGGCTACCCCCCAGTTGATCTTCGTCGACGGCACCTTCGCCGAGTTGGCGCAGGAGATGGCCGACTTCGTCCAGGTCGGCGAGGAGGTCCAGCCTCTCCTCGAGGAGGACAAGCGCGAGGATGCTCTGGACGCCATCGTCAAGGCCTCCCACATCCTCAACGGCGCCCCCGAGAAGGACTTCACCCCCGCCTACAACCTCCTCATCCACCTCGTCCTCCAGTCCGAGGAGCCCAAGAAGTACCTGCCCCTCCTCTGCGGCAACCTTCTCAAGCCCATCACCGGCTCTCCCACCCACGGCTTCACCCTCGCCTCCAATGCGCTCACCACCATCTTCAACCTCCTCGACAAGTCCAACCCCCTGCGCTTCAACGTCTTTATGCAGATCGTCCGCTTCATCAGGCAAAACAGCCAGTTCGACCTCCTCAAGCCCAGGTTAAAGAACGTTGAGGGCTGGCTCAACGAGTGGAAGTCCGACTCGGAGAGCCAGCGCAAGCTCTACGTCGAGGTTTCCGATGCCGCCAACGACGCTGGTGATCAGGAGTGAGTATAGCCTGCATTGCATCATGCATGCATACTAAACCATATGCACCTTGAAGGCTTCATGCTAACCTATCTTTCGCAAACAGGGAGTCCTACTTCTACCTCCTCAAGGCTCTTGCCACCTTCGACCGCGACAACCAGGAAGAGGTCACCTCCGATGAGGCCCAGAAGCTTTCCCTCCGCGCCCTGCGCATGGCCATCTCATCGCCCAGCCGCTTCGACTTCAACGACCTGCGCTCGCTCCCCTCGGTCCATGCCCTGAGCGACTCGCACCCCGTCTACTCGCAGCTCCTCGACATCTTCACCGAGCAGGACCTCGAGGACTACAATGACTTCAGGGACGAGCACCAGGGATGGATCGAGAACGAGAAGCTCGACCACGAGAAGCTGCAGCGCAAAATGCGCCTGCTCACCTTTGCGTCGCTCGCCGCCAGCACCCCGAACCGCGAGATCCCCTACGCCAGCATCGCCAAGGCCCTCCAGATCCCCGTCGAGGACGTCGAGATGTGGACCATTGACGTGATCCGCTCCAAGCTGGTCGAGGGCCGCCTGTCACAGAAGCAGAAGGTTTTCCTGGTTCACCGCACCACCTACCGCGTCTTCGGCGAGAAGCAGTGGCGCGAGCTCGGCACCCGTGTCGACCAGTTCAAGACAGTCGTCGATAGGCTCGTCGGCGTCGTGCGCAAGGCCCAGACCGATGTCGAGGCTCAGCGCGAGCGTGAGCAGCAGGAGCTCGAGCGCAAGCTGGCCAACGCCGGCCTTGACGAGCCCCAGCAGCGTGGCGGTAACCGGGGAGGACGTACCGGCGGTCCCAGACAGACGAGGCCCCGTACTGATGATGATGACTGAAGGGGGCGCAACGGGATATCACGCAATAATTGGTTGTTGTTAGTAGCATAGAGTTGGGGGATATCAAAAAAGAGGTCTTTCCCCCCGTATTCAGTGCTTTTTCCACTCGGTCTCATCAGTTCAGCTCATTTGAATGGGAGAAGGAATTCTACAAGGGTTGTCTATTAAGGAGTTGTGAGCCCCAAAAACGGAACACCATATTCAAGGTAGAGCTGCTCTTTTCGACTACTTTTGGCGGGTTTGCATTTTTGTTGTATCATTCCGAGAGGAATGGGTTTAGATATCCAGCAATCATCAGGTTTTCTCTCTCGATTGTGATGATGCGCAGCTTTAAGAAAGGGTATGGACATGGAAGGTTCACCAGACACTCAGGATAAGCACAAAGAAAGCGTAATAGCAATGCCCATTATGACCTGGATGACCAGCTGTCAAACAACAAGACCTCCTTGTCAAGCTTTTTAAGAGTGATTGCCAACGCAGGCAATATCGATATTTGGAAAAGCATAATAAAATCCATTTCTAACGAAGAACCATCCACCGACCGAACCGTCTCCCGACTCCATCGCTCCCTTTCTATAGTACTAAAGTATTATCTTATGGAACGGGCGCATCATGTCAGAATCCAAGTCAATCAAGAGACAACCCATAAGCCACCCCCTTCATGCCCCCTATCTCGTCCATGTCCCTGTCCTTCTCGTCCTCGGGAACAACAATCACCTAAAACTTATCCCCAAAAACCCTCCTCAACTGGCCCCTCGTCGCCTCATAAACCTTGTCCGGCCCCGGCGTCGAATCCACCTTGACAACCTTCCCTTGCTTCTCAAAGTAATCCACAACCGGCATGCTCGTCTCCACGAACGTCCTGAACCTCTTCCTGATACTCTCAGCATTATCATCCGCGCGTCCACTCGTCTTCCCCCTCTCCAGCAACCGTCTCTCCATCTCCTCCTCCGGGCAATCATAAAACAGCACCATCTTGGCAGGGCAAACAACCTCCTCGAACTTCACCGCCTGGTCCATCTTGCGCGGAAAGCCGTCAATCAGGAAGCGGCCCTTCCTGGTGCGGGCGGCGGTCAAGGTATCGCGCATGGCGTTCTCGAGAAGCGCAACGGTCACTTCCATGGGCACGATGGCGCCGTTTTTGATGCAGTCCTGGATGAGCTGGCCGTACTGAGAACCGGGACGGTCTTGTTCGGCGCGCAGCAAGTCGCCGGCCGAGAGGTGCGTGAAGCCGTAGTCGCGGACTAGGCGGGCGCATTGGGTGCCCTTGCCGGCGCCCGGGCCGCCGAGGACGAAGATTACTGTTACGTCGGTGGGGGAGAAGGCGGGGGTGGAGGGGCCCTCGACGGCCGCGGCCGAGGAGGTGGATTTGGGGTTGGGGGGCATGTCTGGTTATTTGGGAGGTATGTTAGCTTAGGTGTTGGTTGCTCTTGATGTGGTTTAGGTGGTGGGTTGTAGGTGTAGGACGGGAGGTAGAAAGGCTTAGGTGGTAAGTTTGTAGGAGCTGGTGGACTGTGAGGATGGTTGCGCCGGACGTCATCTTGTTTGACAGTCCAGTCCAGTCACAAGCAGCAAGCAGCAAGCAGCCACAGCAGGTAGAGTCCGTCGAGAAAGGCGCAAGAGCTCCAGGTCAACTCAAGCTTGCCCTTTCCTGCCCCTCCTGCCCACCGTGACTGCTCCCCCATGTCTCTTTCGCGCCCGCAACCAGCCGAGCCAAACTCACCACCGCCTACCCCCTTCCCTCCCTTTTCACCTCTCGCGCTAGAAAGACAACAGAAAAGACTCACCCTTCCTCCGATCAACCAACAACATATAACCACCCGATGCCAACACAAACACAGCCACAAAAGGCCAGAAGGCAATCTTGTTCGTTTCCCTAGGAGGAGGGGAGCCGCCGGGGGGCAGGCTGCTGTAAGCCCGCTTTCCGCTGTTGCTGTTCTTAGGGAAGCTCCACTGGGTAGTGCGCTTGCCGGTGTTCTGGAGAGTAGATGCGCAACGACGAGAAGCGGCGGCGCGGATGGTGGTTGTGGAAGAAGAAGCCAAGCGGAAGGCCTGGCGGGGGAGGGAGGATGCCATTGGGTCGGTATGGTTTGCACGACAGTACGGGTTATGCGTGATGCGGTCGGGTTCTGGGAAAGGGAGCGGATAGGTTGGAAAGCTTGGTTTGGGTGACGAGAAGGTGGTGGTGGGTGGCCTGCACGATGACGCCCGTTCGTTAGTCTTAAGTCCTGGGGTTGGGTTTGGGTTGTGACTTGAGAATTGGAGACGGAGCTTCCGTCTGGTGTCGTCTCGTCCCCTTTTCCTTTTTACTTTTGGAGAATGGGTGATGACGATCACGCCGGCCGGGAGAGAAAGCGGTCGATAGGGTCGCTCGCGGTCTGAGTTGCGAAGCTTGCGCTCTTGCAATACAAAGGTTCATTGGACGTACCTTGACTCGACTTGTTTACTTCAACCTTACTTTGTAATACCTTCTATTTGCTACGAAAGGAAGAGAAGGGAAAGGAGAGAGACGGTAGAGGCGTGGGCTGATTCAAGAAGTACGATCCGAAACCGCGAATTACATGTGGCATCCCCGAATGGGTCCAATTCCAATTCCAACAAGGAAAGGGTCCCGCCTGCGCGCCGCGTTGTCCCATAATTGTTAGCGCAGGTCCCGCTGCCAGGAGCGTCATTGCATTTGCTGCAGTGAGGTGCTGGGACTTCGACGGGACGAACTGCCTGGCAGCTGCTGCCATGTGGGTCATCTCGTCTTGTTGCAGTTGAGACGTCTGATGGTTTTGGCAGGCTGACAGCTGGCGCCCCTGAATGAAGTGGAGCTTGGGATTTACTATGTCCCCTGAACTTTGACGGTGTGAATAAATATCAAAGCTTATCACGACCGAGGGAACGGGGATGATCGGCTGCTCCCGCTTGTGATTTTGCATGGCTGGGAAAGATGTTATAGTGTGACAGTGGCTAGGTTTCACCTCGGTGAGTAACACTGTTCATCAATCTCGGTGATGGGGAGGTTGGCAACCAAACCAGTTCGTGAGTACAAGACACGCGAGTACTTTCCTAAGCTCAGCAAAACAAAACACCAACCACCTCACAATGTCGCCATGTCACGATATCACAATGTTCAAGAAACAAACTCAGATGTCAGACAAAGATGTTCGATTGAATCCACACAGAGAGAATTCTATTCTCTTGTTGTCTGTCTGTTTGATCTGTCTGATCTGTCTCAAAAAAGGTACCTTGACCTTCTTATCATCCATCCATCACCACTTCATCTTTCATCTCTCACGTATCTCGACGAGTTCCCGCTCTTATTATACACTGTCCGCTCAATTTTCATCATTCTACCCATCCAAGCTTAAGCTCCCATCGCTATCGCTATTCCAAAAACAAAGTTGTGATCCCGCCAACGCCTTTGGTATATCCAATTTGAAACAAACAAAACAAAGTAAAAAGTGTAAACAACAAAAGGAAAAGACTGGTTATAGAAGAGAAAGGGGGTTATTGATATATACTTTCATCACTCGCTTATTGACACCGCTTCTTGCCATCACCCGACGACCATCTAAGCATACCTCTGTGCCTGGCCGGCATAAGCACCGGGGATAGGCACCGCCTCATACTGCTGCTCGCCAGGCACCACGGGCGCATGCGTGATCTGCACCGTCGGCGGGGGAGGCTGGGGCAGGTTGCACTGGGGCATGGAATCTACGGGCGAGACGGCGTTGGAAGACGAAGGGGTCATGAACCCGCCCTTGGGAGTGACGGGAGTAGCAGGGTTAGCCTTGGAGGGAGGAGCCTGCAGCTTGAATCCCGTATCGACCTTGGGCGAAGAGAAGGCGGACTGCGGGATGATGAGGCGTTGGCCGCCGGGGGTGAAGGGCTGTTGTTGAGTGACACCGGCACCGTTGCCCTTCTCGACCTCGTCCAAGGATTGGTACTGCGAGGGCGGGAAGCGGGGAGACATGGCATATTGCGAGAAGGCGGGCGACTTGGGGCCGAAGCCGGGGGTGTTGGGAGCGGACTGCACGCGCAGCTGGGCGAGGTAGAGGTCGGAGCGGGCCTTGTCGCGCATGTTCATGGACTTGTGCAGCTTGCGCTTGGACCAGTAGCGGTAGAAGACGATGCTGTAGAGGGTGATGCTGATGATCTCGACAATGATTTCGATGATGATGCAGATGAGAGCCCAGTTCTGAAAAGAGTTTGTTGTCAGTAAGACATTCCGGGTGTTGCGGTGGTACGAATTAAGGGGGGAAGTGGAAAGCTTACCTGAAGACGGCACACCAGCGCATAATCAACCTTGTCCTTGAAGAGCTCGGCGCGGTGGTTCTCAACACAAGCCCAACCCCACATGTCTTTGTTCTTGCTGTTGTTCTTGGTGAATTGGAAGACACCGGCAGCCACCGCCCACATGATCATGCTGAAGATGAACCAGCCCACGGCGAAAAGCGTGTAGTACACGCCAACCTTCTCCGCCCTCTGATGACCACCACGGCAGTAACCGACAAAGACACCGATGCAGATGAGGAGCGAAACGCAGGAGCAGGCGAGAACGACGTATTGAGGCCAGGGGCTGGTGCCTTCGGCCCAGGCGGGAAGGCCGTTCATGGTCGGGAGATGTCGGGTAGCGTTGAAGATGGAAAACGAGGAGGAAAGCATGGCGAGGATGATGAGACTGCAGCTGAAGTTGACACCGCGAAGAGCGAACTTGGCCATGCGTACACGGGTTTTGATTTTCTGTCATGTTGTTAGTTATCATGGCCTGTCATCACTTTAAAAATGATGAGACCTACCAAATCCCGAGCTTGCTCCTTCTCCGTCAACTTCTCCCTTTGCTCCAACTGCTCCTCTTCCCTGAACGTTGGGCTGAGAGGATTGGCGAGTCCCCGACCCGGTGTTCCTGGAACCTTCAACGCACTCTTGAGGGGCGACCTTGGTGTCATTGGCATGGCGACTGATTCCCTGTTTCCTCCATTCCCGATATAACCAAAGCCAACATCTCCAGGCTGAGCATGAGCAACCTCCGACTTGTCAGAGAAGGGTAGTTGTCGTCCATCGATAGGCGAGTGTACTGAGGTGGCTTCGGCAAATCGTGGTGTCCTTGGGGGCTTGGCCAGTGATGAAGCTGTTGATGATGAGTCGTTGGAGGAGACTGAGCCGGCCGACATTGTTCGTTGGGGTGTCAGGTTGAGAGCGGCTGGCCGCTTCTTCTCGTCGTTGAAGGGCATGTCGACGACGTATGTGTGTATATGTTTTTGTTACTGTACTAGGCAAGAGTCGAAGAAGCCAGGCTTCGATGTCGATATATCAAACTAGCAAAGGATACCCAGCCTTAAGCTGTGAGATGATGACGGCACACTTTGCAGGAGTGAAGCAAAAGGAAATAGAGTAAAATGGAAGGAAGACACAGATATGAGAGAGCCCAGCTGCCGAAGTAGAGGAGAGGATGGAAAGCGAGGCGCCGTTGGGGTCAAGGTGGTTTTGAATAGCCGCTGCCACTACCCTCGCACACGTTGATTCGGTATCTTGGTGGTGGATGGGTATGGGGGTGTTGCGCGAGTCTTGCCTCTCTGCATGGGACGATCAGCAACTGGTTCCTCGGAGGGAAGCAATGGGGAAGCATACTTTGCACAGGGGTGGTGTAGTCGGCCCCGAGACACGAAGCTGATAGGACGACGGGCTAGTGTCGCCAATAAGGTCGGACGACTGATGTCGAAAATAGACGCCCAGTGGGAGTCAGGAGTGGACACCAGACTGGCTTCGTGCTGCTGCTGGTTACCTCTAGCTGCTTTTTCGCTCGTGGGCCAAGAGGGAGGCCGCAGATGTACGTCGGCAAGCGAGGAACTATGATCGGACAGTGGCAGGTTGGTCTTTTTGTTCCTGCGTCTCGTAGATGTTGGAGATGCTGCAGAGTTCTGAGAGAGAAAACAAGGTGAGGGAAACGGGAGAAGAAGAGAAAAGTCAAATACTAGGATGGTCTAGATAAGACTCGAACGCAATAGGGAACGGTGCAAGACGGAAGAGGGGTTGCAACCTTTCTTCTCGATATAGCAGCGGACCAGGGGAATAACAACAGCCTGTCGACGGCATGGACGATCCCGCGGCGTCAACACCAACATGTAGATGACCCTGTGGGTAAGGGACCATCACAGGCACTTGCTCATGATGAGTCCTTTTTCTCTCCGTCTCTTCTCGCCCCAACACCATCGAATCCTCGGTCTCTCCCCGACTTCATCCTCTCTCTGTAGGTATTTTGCCTTCCTCATCACAGGATGAGAGAGAGTGAGAGCAAATATCGAAATGGCCCCGGGACTCAATGGGCAAGGTTGGGTAACATCGATCCATTGGCTGGGGGCGGCTGGCGGATGGGAGCACTTTTACCGGACTCGACCAAGAGGCTGGCCAACGACATCATCCAGATGCACCGCCAAGATCAGCAACAGCGTGAAGCTCTAGGAGACGGCGGCCCGTGGTTGGCGGCAAGCGGTCGTCGTCGTTGCTGAGCGAAGTCTTGGAGGGCGGAGAATCACCAGAACCCCTGCCGTGCATCTCACTCGTCCGCTTGTCCCCTGCCGTCCAACTGCCTACCCTGGAGTGTTCAGGCGATGATGATTGGCTATCTGTTTGGGAACTTCACATGTCCAGCCAATCAGATGGCATAACCCCGTGATAGAGCTGCCGGTCATGCATTGGTGGGCGGCAAGCGGTACCACACAAACCTCGTCTAGCGACTCTCTTCTTGTCTCTTCACGCCGTTCACACACTCCATTTTGCGCAAATCTTGGGTCAATCTAAATATCGGGCGCTGACCCAGAAACGGCAAAATTCAAGATTCGAGAGTGTGATGTTTGCTCGCTTTAACTCTGACCATGGCCTCGCGGGAACGCGCGGGACTCACGCGCCGGGGACACAGTTAGCTTTTATACTTGCTGGGGTAAAATCGTCAGTTGAATCATGTTCACAAAATTGTAAAGACAAATGCTGGTTGGTGAAGGCGGGGCCCTCATCAATTCGGCGGCTTCCTCAGACTTTCTCAATGTTGCACCATCACACACGTGTGGTCCCTGCTTCCCGACCTTCCAGATATTGGATTCTGTCTTGTTCACATTTTCTCTGTCCGGGAGCGGGGTCCTCTGGAACACAGCGACGACGAACAACGACGTCGGTGTTCCGTAGCACGGCGGACAACATGGCATTGTACCAAGACATGTACACCGCCAGGACGGATGCAGTGTGCTGCTGTGTGTAAGACGAATTCTGCGAGAAGGCTTGATGCCAGGGATGGCGATGCAAGGCTGGTGGTGTTTTGGGTATATCTTATAGGTACGTAGGTTCTGGACAATGTCCTTGTTTTGAAATCGCACTTGCAAGTCAAATTACTTTCCAAGTCGGACAAACGCGGGCAACTCTGCTGACGAGTTCCCGTGCATAACTTGGCGATTATATGCCGTCCTCGACTCTCACGAGAATCTGTCTTGATACCTGGAAGCGAGGTTACCTTGTGCTGCACTTGTCAGCACATAAATATTGCCCACCCTCCATAGTGCCACTATTTAGCCCATCATGTTTTGGGTGTTGCCACCGGTTCAGTATTTTTAGCCCGACGAGCCGGAGGTGGTGGAAAAGCTTTGGTATCACAATCGTGATATAGCCATCAAAGTCATCTTGGGCGGCCATTTCTGCGTCGCATCCCACCCCTCTTTTTGGCCTTATTCGATGGCTCAGTCGAAGCACGCAGTTCGCTTGCTGCAAGTCATCGCCCTTTCCACCGTTGATTCGGTGTTTAGACACTGCTTGATGACTTGACAAGAAAGGTCCAAGCTTGGTGAGCAGCGCCGTAGGAAGCGCTGCCCGCATCATGTCGTGGAACAGTCATTACCAAGCTCACTGCAGAGGACAAGAACAGATAGGGTATTTATAGGAGTAGGCTCGGCCATGCCAGTTGCGAATCCACCTTCTGGCTCTTTTGCCCAGTTCCAGCCTGAACAGTCTTGGATAGACACTCGCACGCTGCTTCTCTTGGCCCCAACCCAGCGATGGTCAAGTTCCAGCCGTAGCTGTGGCCGTGACTGACGGCCATTCAGCGGTCAAGCGGAAATGTCTCGTGTAACCGACTGAGTCTTCTCCCCGCTCCAATGGTAATCACTGGATACCGGCTATGGCTTAAATTCTTAGTGACTGCTTCTCGAAACATCAGGGACGGTCGTACGCGCTGTTGAACAGGTCTCGCTCCCGGAGTCTTCCTGATCCCGATCCAACAAGCATCAAGGCTGAACGTGAAACAAGGCTTTGGGGGTGCTTGTCGAACCCATATTATCCGAGTCTCAACCCAGGTTGAATGCTCATTCATGCTCGTCCACTTTGATGAACCCAATCGAAATCCAAGAATGCTATTAGACGACAAG
Organism: Pseudoneurospora amorphoporcata; assembly: GCA_033297205.1. NCBI lineage: Eukaryota > Fungi > Ascomycota > Sordariomycetes > Sordariales > Sordariaceae > Pseudoneurospora > Pseudoneurospora amorphoporcata. The sequence continues at coordinate 53,830 of MU859109.1, read as the reverse complement.
AAGCAGGCTCGGCGTAGGGACCGTAAGAATGTAGCTTATCGACCCGCAAACGTTCGGTATGCACGTCGAAGGATGCCGGTCTCAATGGGAGAAACGGTTGCAGAATAACGATTGTTCTTGAGGGGCTTAAAGAAAGAAAGAAACCGACTTCAACTCGCCGATCGATACAGCATATCTATATCAGTTCTATCGGTCAGGTGATGGCTTCGAGCATGTACTCTGTTGTGCAAGCCTCGAGTGAGTTGTGTATCGAAACTGGCCAAAATGGTTGGATGAATATGTCGAGTAGCGAACTCGTGATGGGATGCAATTGAAGTTCAAAAGTCAACACGGCCCCAGAGGGAAATCCTTATCGCATCCTTATCGGTCATTGTGGGGCAAAACCGTGCTTAGAGGTAGTGGGGCAGCGGCAAGCAATGAAGGTTTGGGCGCCCAGGCGCACGCAGTTCGCACGACTCAGCTGGAGATGGGTCGCAGCTGGCAGCAGCGGCAGGCCTATGAATGCACAAGAAAATTACTGGAGTCACAAATATCGTTCAGAGTCATTCTTGATTTGCTTTCAGCCTTCCTTCCATCGACCTTCTCTCCAACCCCACTATTTTTGTCCAACAACGCCCGCTAGGTATCAAATATCGCGAGTCCCGTTGCGGAGACATTTAGGACACATACATACCCACACCAAGGAGCAGGGTCTGGAAAAGTAGCAAGCCGCAGGCCACTACCATACCATACAGTACACAGAGCAACCTAGAGGGGTTCACCGAAACCTGAAGCGAAAAAATTACTGCCCCGCGACATCGACCTACCTTAACTAACATCCACATCCGCAATCATGGCTACCAACGGCGACAAGTTCGGCAACGATATCGTCGAGTCCGACTCGGGCTCCGACAACGAGTCTCACGTCGACCAGCACGAGTCCGACAACGAGACCGAGGCCAAGCCGCGCAAGTCGGCCCTCAAGAAGGCCCCCGCCCCCGTCGTCGCGAGACCTCCTCTGCCTCCCCAGACCGACCCCAAGGACCTCGACGTCAAGACCCTCAGCCCCCTCACCCCCGAGATTATTGCGCGACAGGCCACCATCAACATCGGCACCATCGGCCACGTCGCTCACGGCAAGTCGACAGTAGTAAAAGCCATCTCGGGCGTCCAGACGGTCCGTTTCAAGAACGAGCTTATTCGCAACATCACAATCAAGCTTGGTTACGCCAACGCAAAGATCTACAAGTGCGACAACCCAGCATGCCCTCGCCCGACATGCTACAGGAGTTACAAGTCCGAGAAGGAGGTTGATCCCCCTTGCGAGCGCGAGGGTTGCGAGGGTACCTACCGTCTGTTGCGCCATGTCTCGTAAGTCTCTCTATGATGGTGACAGACACTTTGCGCCGACGAGCACATCTGGCTAACTATGCGTCTCCAGTTTCGTCGACTGCCCCGGTCACGATATTCTTATGAGCACTATGCTTTCAGGTGCCGCCGTCATGGACGCCGCTCTCCTCCTGATTGCCGGAAACGAATCCTGCCCCCAGCCCCAGACCTCGGAACATTTGGCTGCCATCGAGATCATGAAGCTCGACAAGATCATCATCCTCCAGAACAAGGTCGATCTCATGCGCGAGGAGGCCGCCAAGCAGCACTACGAGTCCATCCTTAAGTTTATCCGTGGTACCGTTGCTGGAAAGTCGCCCATCATCCCCATCTCCGCCCAACTCAAGTTCAACATCGACGCCATCAACGATGCCATCGTCAACACCATCCCCGTCCCCCCCAGGGACTTCTCGATGGACCCCCAGATGATCGTCATTCGTTCCTTCGATGTCAACAAGCCCGGTGCCGAGATCGACGAGCTCAAGGGTGGTGTTGCCGGTGGTTCCATTCTCCACGGTGTCCTCAAGCTCGGCGACGAGATCGAGATCCGTCCCGGTATCGTCACCCGTGACGAGAAGGGCGACCTCAAGTGCACTCCCATCTTCAGCAGAATCGTCTCCCTCAACTCCGAGGCCAACGACCTCAAGTACGCCGTGCCCGGTGGTCTCATCGGTGTCGGTACCCGCATCGACCCTACCCTCTGCCGTGCCGATCGTCTCGTCGGTTTCGTCCTCGGTCTCAAGGGCCGCCTCCCCGAGATCTACTCCGAAATTGAGGTCAACTTCTACCTCCTCCGCCGCCTTCTCGGTGTCCGCACCGCCGACGGCAAGCAGGCCAAGGTCGACAAGCTCGCCAAGAACGAAGTCATCATGGTCAACATCGGTTCCACCTCCACCGGTGCCAAGGTCTCCGCCATCAAGAAGGATGCCGCTAAGCTCATCCTCACCTCCCCCGCCTGCACGAGCATCGGCGAGAAGGTTGCCCTTTCCAGACGTATCGAGAAGCACTGGCGTCTTATCGGTTGGGCCACCATTGCTGCGTAAGTTTTGTGTCTACCCCTTTTAATACTCACTCAACATATGCTAACTGTCATGTCTAGCGGTGTTACCCTCGAGCCTTCCACCTCTTAAGCGACCAATTTTCGAAAGTTTATATCGCTGGATTAGGAAAATGAACAAGGTGTTAATTTTTGGTTGCTCTGATGATGAATTTAAAAAGTCGTTGGGACGTGATCAAAGAAGAATGGAACTGGGCGGACACAGCGGACGGCGTAGCGTGGGAACCGGGACCTGTGTTTCTAAAACTAGCCTTGAGATTTGTACATGGTCTTATTTTTATCCAACACGGGCCGGAGAGCAAGAGCAACGAAAAGGAGTCGAAAGACAGGTCAGCCGTGAAAGTGAAGGTGTAAAAGACATGATTTTGAACCGCATTATGAACCGTGGTGTTGGGGTTTTGTACAAAAAGTCATGTTTGGTGTTTATTTACAAGTTGAGGTTGAAAGGAAAAGCGGAGAGTAAAGTAGGGGGGATAAATAGAAATGGAAACGAGCAACGAGTATGAATTCCCAGTAGACACCGTTCCAACACTTTCAAACCGAACCTTATGAAATCGTCTTTGATTACAACACTGATATAATAAGTCTCAGTCTATCTCCTCTTGGTTGAAACACATGCTGTGCATCGAATAGAACTCTTCTCACCCACCCCCTTTGCTCTCTCAAATCCCAATCAACCACCCCACCCCAATCTTGTACGTCTACTTCCTAACCTTCCTAGCATGCTTCACCAAATTCTCAATGACCCCCTCAAACGCCTCCCGGTCTCCAATCTTCTCATCCGTCCTCTTCTGCCAATACACCAACACCTCGCCAGCAACCCCTTGCATGGCCTCCAATTTGGCAACATGCTCCCTCAGTTCTTTGACCGTCATTCCGGACAACGCTTCATCTGTTGTTTCACAGAGCTGTTTGGCGGCTACCAGGTCGAATACCGGCTCGGGGGGTGGTCCTTTACGGGCGGAGGAGGAGGAGCGGTTCGCACTGCCGGACGAGTTAGTGGCGGCGGCGAGGGGTTTGTTGACTGGTTGTTTTGAGGGGGTGCGAGAGGAGGAGGAGGGGTTGCCGCGGCTGTCTACAGATGGTGCCTGGCTGCGGAGAGCGGCGCTAGGTCTCCTTGATCTTCCGGCACGTTCATCGCTTTCGGCATCGGCGTCGCCTCGCAAAGAGGTGGACGACGACCCTCTCCTGTCCAAAGAAGGCAAGACAAGTTTTTTCTGTTTGGAAGCGGGGAGGATCTCATCCAGATCAATGGGGACGCCCAGCGAGACGAGGAAGAGACGGCGGATGCGGGAGCGGATCCAATCGGGGGGTTGGAGCGGGGGAGGGGCGACGAGTTGGGACCAGAGAGAGGCGGAGCGGGGGTGTTGGAAGATGGGGTCCGTGACGTTGCCGTTGAAAGATTGGGAGACGTTAAGGGTGGGGATGTTGGGGGAGGAGTCGGAGTCGTCGTTGTCGGGGGAGGGAGGGAAGAGGGCGTTGAGGTAGGGGGAGGTTAGGGAGAGGATTTCGGAGGGGGAGAGGTGGGTGAAGTCGGGTATTTGCTGTGGGGAGTGTTAGTTCCAAGTCGTATGAAAATGCTAGAATGGGGTTTAGGAACTAAACGTACGAAGCCTAATGAAGATTCTGGTTGCCGTGGTTGCGGCTCGGGGACCGGAGCCGGTGCTGGAGCTGAGAACCCTTCGGCTTCTTGAAAGTCGTCGTCGTCAAAGTCGCCAAAATCGGCATCGTTATTGACCTCAGCTCCCTCCTCAAAGTCATCAAAGTCATCCCCAAAGTCATCGCCGCCTGCCTGAGCTGGCTCAGCAAAGTCTTCCCCAAAGTCGTCATCACCAAACCCGTCATCGTCTGGTGCCTTGTCCCCCGCTTCAGCAAATCCGTCGTCATCGAGTCCATCATTCTGGACAGGCTTCTCTTCCTTGTGATCAAAGCTGTCAAAGCTGGCACCATCTTTCTCTCCCTCTTCTGGCCCGACCTTCTTCTCTGCCTCTTGACTGGGTTCTGGCTCCTCGAACTTGCCTTCTGAGTCTTGCTTCTTGTCATCATCATGGTCTGATTCAACCTTCTTCTCGGCCAGTTGACTGGATTCTGGCTCGTCAAACTGATCCTTGGAGTCTTCCTTCTTTATGTCTTGGTTCTCAAGCTCTTCGCTGGCATCCTCAAACTCGTCCGCTTTGGGATCTTCTGTCGTGTCATGGTCGTTTGACTGCTCCTCGTCGTGCTTCTCCACTTCCACCTCTCCAGCTTCAGCCTGCTCAGTCTTGGCCACTACATCCTCCTCCTCTTCGTCGTCGGTCTTGGCGTTGCCTGGTACGGCATCGTCACTCGCGTCATTGCTCGCCTGCTCATTAACACCCTCCTCCTTTGCTAGGAGACTGGGTCCTAAGGAGGGCAAGTCAGAAGATGGCTGGTCTAGATCAGATGACGAATCTCTAGAATGGATCGACGCGCGACTCTTTAATGCAGTTTGTACTGATGTATCTACGAAAGACGTAAAAGTCAATACAAAGGAGATCTTGTGTAATTTGATGCTGGCTGGCTCAGAAACAAACAGGCAATGTGCGTGTGAATGTGTGCGTGCCTGGCTAGAAAGAAGTGCTACGCATCCGTACCATTGTCACCGCCCTTCTCATTCTCGATCGTCTGTCCATCCGCCTTGACAAGCACGTCGGGAGGAGTGTCAACACTGCGCCTCGCCTCGATCTCCGGGTGGGTGATGGCACCGGCGGTATCAGGCGTCTCCTCCACTACGGTCTTGGGAATGGGGCGCCCACCGGGAGTGGACGGCCGGCGCTCGTCATGCTCCTCGGCCGTGAGCTTGCTGTCCGGGTCTGGGATAATGGCAAACTCATCCGGCTTCGCATCCCCTTCCCTCAAGGCATATGCCTGTGTTCCTGGGACCTCTCCATATGCCGGCTTGTCGTCTACTCTCTCGACCCTTGTTCGTGGGATGGGCGAGGCCGGAGCCTTGGGGGAGGCTGAGCCAGAGATGGCATCGGAGTAGTGATCTTCGCTGTCGGAGCCTGTTGGCGCGTAGAGACAGTTAGTTGGATATCCGTGTGCCGAATTGTTTGGAATTCTCCAAGTTCCATCAGCTGTACCTACCAGGTAGCTCACGAGCGCCCGGGTCCATGGTGCCCTTTCTCTCGGGAGGCGACAAACTGTTCCTGCGCGAAGCCATTGTGAATGTTGAAACGTAGTCGCGGCGGTCTATACGGTCAAAGAACAAGACGAGTTTCGACTATGGTGAGTAGCGCAGAGGTGTATATGGTAGGTAGGTAGAGAGCAGTATACGACTAAAGGTGTATGTATGGGAAGATCGGGATCGGGATCGGGGATCGGAGGGGGCAACAAGGTTCGGAGTGATGTAGTTGCTGTGGGGGGGATGTTCACTGCTGAGGGCACAGGAGTCTGAGGAGTGTCTAAGGGGAGATAGGTCACTTGCAAGCAACAACAGATGGCCTGAGTAGGCAAGCTTGGGTATACACACAGACGTTGTGTGGCATCTCAATGTCCAGACCATGGAACAATGTGTGGAGAGAGTCGAGAGAAGGAACAGCTTCCGGCTGGCCTGGAGGGACGGCCTAGAACATGGGGGTAACCACTACCCAAGCTTTCCATGGCCGTAGTGCTGCACGAGACGGTCCAGTCAGATGCCCAGAGCATTAAGTCAGCACGACCCCCGTCGTTGCTCTCTACTGCGTAAGTATAGTAGCTGCCGTCAAGCCACACATCGATCGCCCGTGCACGCTTGGCACTTTATCTGGGGCTGTTGCTTCACAGCGGGAAATGCTTGGCCTTGGGCGCCCCAGAAGGGAAAAGCCCAGGCGCGCTGCAGCACCTCCAAAAAAAGGCCTGTCGCGAATGACGACCTCGCAGACCATCCAAACAGAGTTGACACTTTCTTGCATTCTCCAATCCACGCCCAAACAAAGTCCACTCCACAATCGGATTTCGAACCGACGTCCAAACTCGCGATCCGATACCACGGCTGGACCATTGCATCAATTGCCCAAACCGTGATCGCGCCAATCCCCATCCTCGCATTTACCATTTGTTGCTTGGGCTGCCGCGCTCCCTGTTGTTGAGGTAACCGCAACAGCCTTGGGAAGTGGGACGCTGTTGTTGACTCTAGCATTTTTGTCGACGAACTACCTACCCAACCACCAACATATCGTCACCCTCACATAATCGCAGCCATGTCGTTCTTCAGTACACCAAGCTCCAGCGCGGCCACGGGCCAACCAGCAACAACAGCCACATCCGGGAATCTCTTCGGAGCCTCAACCTTCGGCACCCCAGCAGCGAGCTCGACCCAGCCGGCCGGTGGCTTGTTTGGTGCTAAGCCTACAGATGCGCCGAAACCTGGAGGAGGACTTTTCGGAAACAATACCACCTCGACCACACCTTCGCTTTTCGGCGCTGCTTCAACCACAGCTGGAGGCAGTACGACGCCTGGCGCGGGCTTGTTTGGAAACAACACTTCCAACACATCCACCACCCCCGCCGCTGGTGGTTCAAACTTGTTCGGTGGCGGAGCCAGCACCACACCCGCAACAGGAGCTCCCTCAGGAAATCTATTCGGAAACAATGCCGCTTCTTCGGCTACCACTAGTCTTTTCGGAGGTGGCGCCAACAGTCAGGCAACGCCGGCCAAGACCACGTTCGGACTAGGATCGACTACCCCCGCCGGCGCACCGCCTGCTGCCGATGCCTCCAAGACCGCGCCCTCTCTTTTCGGTGCCAACCAGCCCGCCACCGGCAACCTATTTGGAGGAGGAGCCACGAGCACCCCGACCACAACCGCTGCCCCTACCGCGGGAACAACATCATCTCTCTTCGGAGGAGCGAAGCCAGCTGAGACCACCACCTCCGGCACCACTTCTAGTCTCTTTGGCGCCACGCCAACTGCGACTACATCTGGCACAACTCCCGCGACAACAGCTACTTCTGGATCTACGCTCTTTGGTGCTGGTGCAAAGCCTGCGACCAGCGGCGGCAACCTGTTTGGCGGAGCCTCGACAACCCCGGCTACGACATCGACCACGACCACCACAGCACCAGCAACCTCCAGTCTTTTTGGTGCCAACACAAGCAAGCCGGCCGAAGCGGCGAAGCCAGCTACGGGTAATCTGTTTGGCGGAACTCCCACCACCTCGGCCCCTGCCACCTCTACCACCACTGCTGCTTCCGGCAGTCTGTTCGGCGCCAAGAAGGATGATACCACTACTGCTGCTTCCGGCAGTCTGTTCGGCGCCAAGAAGGATGATACCACTACCACTACTGCCCCGGCCTCAGGAAGTCTGTTCGGCGCAACTACGCCGGCTACCACCACAACTACGGCACCTGCTACTTCATCTTCGACTGCTACTGGCAGTCTCTTCGGTGCGGCCACCACCAAGCCCGCCACCACCTCAGCGGCTACCACTACTGCCGGAGGAAGCACCACCGCCACAGCCGGAACCACCAGTCTTTTCGGAGGAGCCAAGCCTGCCGACACCACCACCTCGACAACCGCCAACAACACAACTACCGCCGCTGGCACCACCGGCACCACCAGCACCACCGGCAACCTCGCCTCCACAACCACCGGTCCTACCTCTACTCTCCCGCGGTTGAAGAACAAGACGATGGACGAGATCATCACCCGCTGGGCCACCGACCTCTCCAAGTACCAGAAGGAATTCAAGTCGCAAGCCGCCAAGGTAGCCGAATGGGACCGCCTCCTGGTCGAGAACGGCGAGAAGATCCAGAAGCTGTACACGAGCACGTACGAGGCCGAGAAGGCCAGCAACGAGATCGAGCGTCAGCTCTCGGGCGTCGAGTCGCAGCAGGACGAGCTGAACGCGTGGCTGGACCAGTATGAGGCGCAGCTGGAGGAGCTGTTCAAGAAACAGCAGCTTGGTTCCGGCCCCAGCGGCGGCGAGCAGAAGGCTGCTGGCGGTGGCGGTACCGACGGCTTGGGCCCCGATCAGGAGCGCGAGAGGACGTATAAGCTTGCGGAGAAGCTTACCGATAGGCTGGATGAGATGGGCAAGGACTTGACCAAGATGATCAAGGAGATTAATGATATGAGTGGCTCGTTGAGCAAGGGGAGCAAGCCTGATGATCCGGTATGTATTTCTTTGTTTACTTGCCCCAATTTTCCCCGGGCAATTGGTACCGTCACTAACAAACTTCTCTTACGACAACAGCTCAGCCAAATCGTCCGTGTCCTCAACGGTCACCTCACCCAGCTCCAATGGATCGACCAGAACGCCGCCGCTCTCCAAGCCAAGGTGGTCGCTGCTCAGAAGGCTACCAGCGGCATGGGTGCCCACGCTGGCGTCAACGAGTCGGATGCTGCTCAGAGCTTTTACCACTCGTACAGGGCCGGCGGCGCTTACAGGTGAAGGGCTTAGTTGGCGTGGTGTACTAGAGAGTAGTTGAAGAGAAGGGGCGGCGGTGTGTTTTGATTACCAAGTTTGTTGTTCTTGAAGACCTTCTCAATGTATTCGTGTATCAGTGGACGGGTCTATACTATGTTCGGTGGCTGAATGCTTGGGACGCAGACGGATGCCGGGACGAAAAGGCTAGGCTAGGCTACGCTTTGAAGCAAAAATAGTAAACAAACCATCAAGTTAACGCTCTGTCTAGAAAGGGGTTGCATCAGGAACAGATTTGCGCTTTCGGTTTAGCGTCGAGGGGGCCTGGAACAAATTTCGAAAGTGACACGCAGCAGATACTCATGAAATAGCATATTGAAGAGGCTCCGTAACTTTTAGATCCTAACGGTGTTTGTACGTAGCTTATCGGAGAGGCGGAAGCAGGCTCAGAGAGACAAAAGAAATCTTGATATGAAATTTGATTGAGGCACTGCCTTCAGAGGTTCCTTATGTCTGGTCTGCTGAGAATGAGGTTGCCGAGTCCAAATCGGTCGCGAGTGAAACGCTCGTGTTGACAAAGCTTCATCGTCGCCGTGGGGTATCCAAAAGGCACATAGTTATTCGATCATATGGCTCGCTGTATTGCTACAAGACAGTGTGAGGGTAGGTATACCATTTCGTGGCACGCACGCACGCACGCGGGTGCCGCATCCATCCCATTCCCGTCCTTCCTCCCAATTCCTTCCTCCCCTTATCCTCCGTTCAGTTCAGGCGTTCATACCGCAGTGATGATCTGCCTCGTGCGCGTGTGCGCGCGTTCAAGTAGGAAAAGGTGATGTTTATTATAGGTTTTGTTTCATGATCCTGATCGTTGATTTAGTTCTTCTCGCCGCCCTGGTCCCTGGTGATCTCGTCACTGTTTCCCGTATTAGTAACTGCCGTCTCAATTCTCGTTTGTCAAGGGGGCTGAGGCCCGGACGTGCGTACGAGGTACGAATGCACCTGGTGCTCGTAACGGGTATGCCTGGTGGTTGGCAGGTAGGTGGCTAGTGGGTGGGTAGTTCTTACATGTGGTCGGAAAGAATCTGGATGTGCTTCTTCTGCTCGTCGAGCTTCTTCTTGAGCTCGGCGAGCTTCTCCTTCTCGCGCTGGCGGATAGCGAAATCCTCGCTGGCCTTCTCGCGGCGCTGGAAAGCGTCACTGGAGTTGGGAGTATGATGTCAGCGGGTTTGAATCAGTTTGAATACGCGGATCCACGTGCGCGCATCATATCATGTGCATGGCAGGACGCGGAGGGGAAGAGAAAACAGGGAATCAGACTCACCCCTGGCCACCAGTCTTGGGGGGAGAGCCGGTCTCACCGGCGAGAGCGCGGGAGGTGGTCGCAAAGGCCCGGGAAACGGTAGGGCGAGCGAGCTTGGAGACGGTGGTGCGGAGCATCTTGATGGTTGGTTTGGTGGTTTGGTTGGACTAGTAGTGACGTGGGTTAAGCTTTAGCGGATGGGGTCTCTTTTTCGCGTGTATAAGAGAGAGAGAGAGAGATTCGTCGGATGAGATGATTAGAAGTTATTGATGCATGTATGAGAGAAGAATGTATAACAGCAATTGGGAGGCGCGGAAGTTGGGATAAGCTACCTTTCTATAGGATTGTCAAGCTGGAGTTGGCTGTCAATGCGATTACGTTGTGTAGCAAGATGGTGATCCAATTGCGTACACTTGTTTGGGATGGCCTGATCAAAACTGGAGACTGGAGTTCGGGACTGGGATGGAGCTCCTCGGATGAGCATGGACGTCGAAGCTCCGTTCTCCAACGAATGTGTCGCGGGTTGGGGCTCGTGGCTTGGCCTGTCCGCTGACGGCTCGGCTGTGGCAGTCGTTGACACTTCAACGGGTCCGGCTGGCAGTTGGCGGCTTAGCTGCAACCGGTCAGCCTGAGGCAGCAATCCGTCTTGTTGCTACCTCTATTCTTTGCTCAAAATTCCATGGCATACTCGACCCCACTGCCCCGCCAAAGCTCACCCCTCTTCCCACTTTCAGCTGTCTTGCTGGGACGGAAGTAACGAATGACGCATCAGGGGGTCTGAAAGCGCAATCATGATCTGGAGTCAATCAATCGAGTCTGAATATTCATAACCAAGACAACAACAAACGGCAACCTTGTGTCTTTTGTCAACAAACGAACCAAGGCAACAACCCTCCTGCCTGTCTCATTTCATTGATGTTGTGACTTTGCAAGCACGCAAGAAGCAGGGCAACTTGCAATCTGAACGCCACCACCTGCCGTCAACACACTCGGCAGTGAGATCTTGGTTGCGCGACCGGCGCGACCGGCGCAAGCGGGCGGCTCTGTGGGTTGCACAACCCAAACTCGGGGTCCCATTGAACCCTCCAGCCGTTCTAGCCCGAATTCTGTATCCTTCTGAGTGCCTCCATGAGCGGCCTGCCTTCCAGCCTTCTTGCATCATACTGCCACGGCGTGGCTTTTTGCCAAACTCCATCGAGCCGGAGATCATCGTGTTCCTGACGTGAGCAGGGTCAGACAAGGGGCCCTGGGCGGACTCCATTCTCTCAAATCATAAATGCGGGCCCCATCCCTGTCCATCGAGGTCTGGACAGACTTCACGACGAGAGGGATGGAAGCTCAGCTGATGGTATGGGAACGGTTACATATGGACTCCTGGAGGGCGTCAAAATGTAAGGCGAGACCCGGATATTCTAGGTAGATGGCTTCAGCGTCATGTGCGTGAGAGGGAGATCTCCGGAAGATGTAGGCGGCTTGGTGATGATACCAAGACAAAGTCGTAGACCGTGAGACCTATCCTTTATGCTGTGGCCAGGCGAGCCAGGGTCTCATTCACGCCCCCGGAATTTAACGACATAGGGAGGGACAGGTGGAATCCCAGCGGTTGGTTTTACTAGGGAGTTGTAGCCGTGGATCAGAGAAGCGCATGATCGAAACGTGGGCAAGTTGATGCGAACATGAATATGATGATGCCGGGCGCTTGCTGTCTCGAACAAGCACTCAGTCAAGCTGCCCTGGCTTATCAGACGGGTACCTCTAGGAATTCATGGAACAATCTAGGGAGCGGCAACCAAGTTCCAATCGCGTCAATCATGGCATCAGTTGCATTCATGAACCCAGGCCGACGGGATGAAAGTAGGGCTGTTTGATACCACCGGGAAGGGGCTGGCGATGGTGTTTGTGACTGCCACGACAGTAAAGACTGAGAGCACATTCGGGTCATCACCCATCAAAGCTGTTTTTTTTTTTTTTTTTTTTTCCCAAGAAGCAACGTCGTGTCTCTTTTCGGCCTGGTTTGTTCGAGCCGGCCGTCGTTCGCTAGCATATCTAGCAGGGCTGCCCGGGGGCTGTTTGGGTTGGGGGTCAAACAGGGAGCGGGCTGGGCGGGCTCGGACTCAGTCTGTGAGAGGAGGAAGAGGGGAGCTTCAGGTTCAAGGCGTGACTGCAAGCAACCACTGTTCCATGTGAGTGTGATAAGAGACGGCGATGGAATGGAAGCGACGAGCAGGCCCGGGCCCGTCCGCGATAGTGACTGAAAGGTGAGTGCCAGCCCAAGTGACGTGACGTACTTGGCAAAAGTGAAGCTGCAACCTCAAGGCAGCAAAGGCGGCGTCACGTGTTGGTGGTACTCCCTACCTCTAGGCCGCCATTGAAGCAGAGGGCAGAGGCGGTCCAGTGGTCCCGCGGGCCCATAGCATCGATCAGAACCCAACCTGAAAACAGGCGGAGGCGTGGCCGTGCAAGCCTCGCCCCGGCGGTTCCTCTCACTTCCACCTCAGTGTCGCACTCACTTTCCCCTTCCCTGCCTTTATTGCAACCCCCTTCCCTCATTTCCAACTTTGCATCCCAAAACCACTCTGCCAGTCCATTTCCTGCTTCTTTTTCCCAACGACCGAGCGAAATCCACTTCTTCACCACCAAAGCCTCTGCTAATTCCCCCCCCCCGCGAATCTACAACCGCCTTACCGTCTACTCTAATATCTAACCAGGTATGTACGATCATGATGGCTTCTGCCAGACAGGCAGATAGACACAACTGCTTCTCCGCTTCTCCCCTCTCCCTGCACCGTCCACCGTGGGCATGGGCATCAGCTGCACACAACGCACTCCCGTTATCCGCTGCTCTCTCGTCCACCACCACCCGCTGTCGTCATGGCGATGCGACAACGCCATAACTTTGTCATCCCCGGCGCTGCCATCGACGGCGGCCGCATTCATCGCATCCGAGCCTTGACTTGACGGGAGCCGCCGACTCCTGTGTCCTTCCAGTCCAAGACGGCCGCTCAGGAGGTGCTGCCCAGCCTGCGCATACCCCACCGTTGGCGGCAAGTCTACTTCGACATTCGATCGACACACCGCGGGATTCATAAGTTAGAACACAAAGCGACGTTCACTTGGGCCTCATTTTGTCTGTCGACGACCAAGGGCTTCTTTCGTCGCGGCGCGCATTGCCTCTTACACCTCCTTTTCGCTGTCCCGCCTTGATATCTACCCCGCCATTTCTGTCACCCGCGCCCTCACAAAACACTGGCCCGCCCCTTAATCACCTACATCACATCAAGCAATTCCACAAGCTAACACTCGACATCTCAGAACTTCACAACACCGCCAAAATGGGTCACGAGGATGCTGTTTACCTTGCCAAGCTCGCCGAGCAGGCTGAGCGCTACGAGGGTACGTTAAATCAATCAATGCCCGATGCCGACCGACGGCGACTGATAAGCTGCGCTTTACAGAGATGGTCGAGAACATGAAGATCGTCGCCTCCGAGGACCGTGATCTCACCGTTGAGGAGCGCAACCTCCTTTCTGTCGCCTACAAGAACGTTATCGGTGCCCGCCGTGCCTCGTGGAGAATCGTCACCTCCATCGAGCAGAAGGAGGAGTCCAAGGGCAACTCAAGCCAGGTTTCCCTCATCAAGGAGTACCGCCAGAAGATTGAGAGCGAGCTTGCCAAGATCTGCGAGGACATCCTCTCCGTTCTTGATGAGCACCTCATTCCTTCCGCCACCACTGGCGAGTCCAAGGTCTTCTACCACAAGATGTAAGCATGCAGCGCCCTGATTCGCTTCTCTTGCCGCTCTCTAACCCCCGTAACAGGAAGGGTGATTACCACCGTTACCTTGCCGAGTTCGCCGTTGGTGACAAGCGCAAGGACTCTGCCGACAAGTCGCTCGACGCCTACAAGAACGCTACCGACGTTGCCCAGACCGAGCTTCCTCCCACCCACCCCATCCGCCTCGGCCTTGCCCTCAACTTCTCCGTCTTCTACTACGAGATTCTCAACGCTCCTGACCAGGCTTGCCACCTCGCCAAGCAGGCCTTCGATGATGCCATTGCTGAGCTCGACACATTGAGCGAGGAGAGCTACAAGGACTCTACCCTCATCATGCAGCTCCTCCGCGACAACCTGGTGAGTACACCCGAGGAGGTGGGGTTCGGTTGAATGACGCTAACAGTTTTGCAGACTCTCTGGACCTCTTCCGAGGCCGAGGCGCCCGCCGCTGCGGGTGAGGCCGCCCCCGAAGAGCCCAAGGCTGACGCCCCTGCGGCGGAGGAGCCTAAGGCCGAGTAAAGAGGTGGCGGATACGTTTCCTTTTTAGTCTCATGATGTGATAATTCCCTGGTGGAAATCTTGGCAAGTCCACGGTGGAAATGGTGTCTTTGGAGTGTCGGAATGGAGATCCCCCCAAGTACTTTTTGCATGTTTTACGCAGATACACAACACAGCAATCCAAGAATAAGTGGTCGATTCCCCCCATATGAAAGAGAGCTAGAAGGTGGCAGAGCAGAGCAGAGCACCTTGGAGGTTTTCCTTTTGTTGTCTCGGTATCGTCGTGTCTTTTAGACTAGTACGCTGGGAAATCGTGAACAGATCACCAAGCCAAAATCTACCCCCTTTTCTCGAGCAAGATCTCGAGCAGACCCTTTTACACTCACAGCGCCGCTGGGCGTCCCAGTCAAGAAGCAGGTTGATGATCACAGTTATAGTGTGAATATCTTTAACACACTTACTGGAAAAGTTTAACTTGAGCATTCCATCGCAGACCTTGACTTAATTCTTCCACAGGCCGCCATTCTGCAGTCCGAACCACATCCAATGTGTGATTTTCGTCCATGCTTCTATTTCTTATAAACCGTTGAATCGGAAAGTCCTGTACACGGGTACCGTTTTGAGTTATCATGCTTAAACTTCCCTGCCAAACTCTAATCCATCCCTTTCACATGTCCACATCCCTTGTGATACCAACACGACCCCTCTACTTCGCTGATCTCCCCCAATTCCACCCCCACCCCCCAAGCCTTGCCACCTACACGTGCCACACAACTACCTCCTCTCCCCCTCCTCATCCTCAGCAACAACATAACAAACCCGCAACCAAATCGTACAATCCGCGCACTGAACCAATACCTCCCCCAAATCTGCATTCTCCTCCAGATCTTCCTCGGTAAGAGCAAAGCCCCGCTCGTTTCCGCACCGGCAGGAACAGTACCACGTGTCTTTTCTATTTTCCCCATTCTTCCCTTGCTCAGGAGAGGACTCGACGAACACCATGTCGTCTAGGTCTATGGTGTCGATGCCTGTTTGGAAATCTTGTTCCACAGCAGCAGCAGCACCGGAGTGGCCGGTGTGGGAACGAGAGGTGGTGAGATTGGAGGAGCGCTGGGTGCGTAGAGAGGTGTCGTATTGGGTACGCAAGGAGGGGGAGGAGAGGGTGGTGTAGGCGAGGGAGATTTGATCTATTGTGTAGAGAGGCTTCGATTGAGTGTTTTTGGACTGTTTTTGTTGGGAATGTTGATGGTGATGTTGAGTGGACTTGTCCGGGTGGTGGGTGAGGAGGGCGCGGCGGTAGGCTTGTTTGATAAGGGCGGGCGTTAAGTGGTCGGAGTGAGGGGAGAGGGAGAGGATTTCGTAGAGGGTTGGTTGGGACATGTTGGCCGTTTTGTTTTGTTGGGGGTGAGATTGGCTGAGTTGATTTTGGTGATTTGGTGTATGAGGCCAGGAGGTGAGTGGTGGTGGTGGTGGTGGTGGTAAACCGGCTCGAGTTGAGCTGCCGAGGGGTGTGTAAGTGGTGAAAGGTTGGTGGTATGAGTCCCTTGGAGCCCCAAGAGAAAACTTTGTATCCCGCAATCACGTGGCTTTTGACGTGTGCTTTATAAGTGCTGGACTTTTAAAGCGAGAAAGAGGCCAGAATATGCTTCATAGAAGCAGCGTGGTGTTTCGGTATCGTGTGGTGGTCGGATCCAATGTGTGCCTGATATCGTGAAGTGAGTTGTTCAGAGAAACAAATTCGGGGGAAATTTTACTGCACCGTTAAACACATTAACCTCGTCCCTCCAACCACAGTGGGGAACACCGTCTTATCAAAAAGACACTTGAAAACATACCACGCGGCATCCATCCCCTTTCCAGTGGCTTGAAATTTGTTGTACATTTTTGTTGGTGATGATACAGTCTATAGACATGGTAGTGACTCTCGTTGTAATCTTCCCGACAAGCGACAACGACCGATGGATTATTTGGGGAACTTGGTCCAGTTCCTCTTGCCAACCTGTATTGAGTCCCAATGTTAGAAATAATCCAAGCCGCGAGAGATTCGGTGCAATGACTGTTACCTTCTTCCATTCCCGGATAAGGTCGGGCATAGCCAACATGGCCTCTCTCCTCTTCTCCATCCTGTATGCGAAATTCCCCGTCAGCAAACCACAACTTCCTCCCAACAACCCATCGGACCAGCAGCAGCAGAGGTTCGACGTACTTGGCAACCAGTGTCCTCTCGTGCTTGTGTCCCTTGACCTTCTCTCCAACACCGGTACCCTTGACACGGAGACCGAGCTCGACTCTCTTCCGTAGCTTCTCCTCGTTGAGCTTGCGGGTGAAGGGCAGCAGCTCCTCGACGCCGTTTTCCTGGGCCAGCTTGACGAGCTCGGCCTGTCGCCTGAGCGAGTACTTGGGGTTGTGCCACTTTCCGGTGATTGGGTGCTTGGTGGGCATGAACGGGTTCGGGCTCTCCTCCTGATAAAGGGTCTTGTGCGTCTCGGGGTCGGCGCCGGCGGGCAGGATCGAGGCCGGGGGGTACCGGGCCAAGAAGGTGCGCAACCGCGGTGGGAGCGAAAGCGCCAGCTGGACGTGCTGCTTCACCGTGGCCGCCATGGTGAAGAAGATGTGTGAATCGATCGACCGGCCTGCTGCTGCGCGGCGGTGCTATGTTCGGTCGAGGTTCGAGGTGGGTGGGTTTGTCGTAGGTGACAGGGTCCGGATTGCTCGAACCGGAACGGGAACTTTGCGATCAATCGGCCGACCCCAAACTTGCGAAAAAGTTCCAGGGCGTGAAACGGTACAGCGACGACCGCGTTAAACCCTAACCCCATTCTTCAATCCCCCGCGTAAGGCGCGGCATGTGGAGACCTTTTAACAGGCACGACAGGGATTACCAACCGTGGCATAACTTTTGGGCGGGTCGAGAACTGCTGCACCGCTGCACCGCTGCACCCCCGTCTTTCGATCAACTCCATATCACATTACTCCGTTACACGATCGCCCGGGATCAGTCTTCAATTCATCACCAACTCCAGACGTTACCACGATGAGCACGACATCAAGACGGGAACCCCCAGACCTGGCAGCACTGCTGCGCCAGAAGAAGGAGCAGGAAGCCGCTGCTGCGAAACCGAGATTCATCCCCAAAATGGAACGCGAGAGGCTAGAGGCTGAAAAGAAGGCAAAGGAGGAAGAGGAACGCAAGCGCAAGGAGGAAGCCAAGTCTCAACCAAATGGAACACACAATGGCAACCGCATGGACGGCATCCAGAACCATCATCATCATCACCCCCAACGAAGCATCCCAACGGGTCCCAAGGCGATGCGGTATGACGACGATCGGGGACCCAACGGCATGAGCAACGGCCGAGAATACAGAGACAACCGGGACAACAGGAACCAACGTGGCGCAAAACGCGGCGCACCCAACGATGACGAAGACAAGCGAGTCAAGATGGAGCAGGACGACGAGGCAGAGCTGCGCGCCCGCTACATGGGGCCAGTAGTCAATCAGTCCACCTTTTCCGCCAAGAAGAAGAGGAGGAGGACGGCAGCGAACAAATTCAACTTTGACTGGGACGCCGATGATGACACCAGCCGACCATTCGACCCCATTTACGCAGAGCGTCAAGAGCCTCTGGTCAGACTTGGTGGTTTCGAGATGACGGAAGATATGGTGATGCGAAAGGCCGAAGCCATCCGTCGTGGCGATCCCGAGACGGGCGAGGAGCGCGCCAGACAGTACCTGGAACAACACAGACGGGTCAAGGAGATGGAACAGCGCAAGAACCTGGGCAAGCACTGGTCCGAGAAAAAGCTGGAGGATATGAAGGAGCGCGACTGGCGTATCTTCAAGGAGAACTTTGGTATCGCTACCAAGGGTGGTGCCATTCCCAACCCCATGCGCAGCTGGGAAGAGTCGACGCTGCCTAGGCGTTTACTCAACATTGTCAAGAGCGTGGGTTACGACGAGCCGACGCCTATTCAGAGAGCGGCCATTCCCATCGCCCTTCAAGCACGCGACTTGATCGGTGTGGCCGTGACGGGTTCAGGTAAAACTGCAGCTTTCTTGCTGCCTTTGCTGGTTTACATTTCCGAATTACCACCTCTTACCGAGTACAACAAGAACGACGGTCCATATGCCCTGATTCTGGCGCCGACAAGAGAACTGGTACAGCAGATCGAGGGCGAAGCAAGGAAGTTTGCGACACCGCTCGGGTTTACAGTCGTCAGTATTGTCGGTGGTCACTCGCTCGAAGAGCAAGCGTACGCTCTACGAAACGGCGCCGAAATCATTGTCGCCACACCCGGTCGTCTGGTGGACTGTCTCGAGAGACGCTTGCTCGTCTTCTCTCAGTGCTGCTACACGATTATGGATGAAGCCGATCGTATGATCGACCAAGGTTTCGAAGAGCCCCTCACAAAGATCCTGGATGCCATGCCGGTAACCAACGAAAAGCCAGACACAGACGACGCGGAGAACCCGCAACTGATGAGCCGGTACGTTGACGGCAAAGATCGCTACAGACAGACCATGATGTACACGGCTACCATGCCTCCGATCGTGGAGCGCATCGCCAAGCAATACCTACGTCGTCCAGCCATCGTCACCATCGGTAACGCAGGCGAGGCCGTCGACACGGTCGAGCAGCGCGTCGAGTTCGTGGCCGGCGAAGACAAGCGCAAGAAGCGCCTGCAGGAGATTCTCAACTCTGGGCAGTTCAAGCCGCCCATCATTGTCTTTGTCAACATCAAGCGCAACTGCGACACGGTGGCGCGCGACATCAAGCACATGGGCTTTTCGGCCGTCACTTTGCACGGTTCCAAGACGCAGGAGCAGCGTGAGGCAGCGCTGGCGTCGCTGCGTAACGGGCAGACGGACATCCTGGTAGCCACGGACCTGGCGGGTCGTGGTATCGATGTCCCCGACGTCTCGCTGGTTGTCAACTTCAACATGGCTACCAACATTGAGTCGTACACGCATCGTATCGGTCGTACGGGTCGTGCGGGCAAGAGTGGTGTGGCTATTACATTCTTGGGCCCCGAGGATAATGATGTGTTGTATGACTTGAGGCAGATCATCTCCAAGTCGTCCATTTCCAAGGTGCCGGATGAGCTCAGGAGGCATGAGGCTGCTCAGAACAAGCCGCAGAAGGGACAGAAGAAGTTGGAGGAGAGTAATGGGTATAGTGGAAAGGGCGGGTCATGGAACTTGTAGGTAGGCTGTATTGTAATGTTGTATGCATATCATTATCTTAGTTGGCTTGTTGAGAAGACGTTAACGGCATGGGATGGGTGATGGGTAAGAATGCATAGGAGTGGTTGAGGTTGCAGTGGAGATGCTGACCCAACATTTTCCGAGGCTCGCGAGTTTATCAGATCATCAGATAATCTCGCCAAGCATCATCGACGTGGGCCATGCCAGGGCACCCCAAGGTTCAGCCCCGCCAACGCCCACTTCAGCACCGAAACTGGCTGAGACTGAATCCGCTGGCTTTTGTTAGGCGGGTCTTGGCCCTGCAACCTCGACGCGACTTTGTTGCTCCTGGACTCGAAGTTTCTCAGATTTCTTTGACGGACCAAAATTGTGCAAGAAGCAAAAAGAAAAAAAATCCACAAAATCCACTCCTTCTCGACGTTCCCTCGTCTCCTGCCGTCTTCGGTTTGTCAGTCACTGTGGGACGGGTTCCTGTTCCTGTTGTGCCTGCTGTTCAAGTTGTTGGTTGTTAACAGTGACACGCACGGGGGTTCCCAACTGAATGATCGATTGAGTGCATCGATCCTGTCACCTTGGTTCCATTGCAGACAAAGTGACAATGTCTCTCTCTTTTTATCGAATTGAACCACCCTGGAAAATGTTTCCTTCTTTTTCAGGTACGGTTACAAGGGCATTGTGGGTGACTGCCTCCGTTTACCTACTTGGTTAAGTGAGGGTTTTTGTACCCTTGATAGACTTATTTTTTTTTTTTTTTTTTTTTTTCTGTTGGTGATGACAAGGCGCATACTACTCCAAAAACACTACAATGGATGAGCAATGATCTCCATCTCTCTGAGGAAAGACACTTCCCTTTGCTCTCAAACGGGCTCCGCTCTTGGGTCATCCGTTCTTCGGACTCTTTACCCGTGGACCCAAATAAGGTTGACTTTACATGATCTTATCATCGGTGGTGATCCCTGAAATCCACAGTCCCTCGAGTTCGAGAGAACGGTGACCCCGAGCGACTGAGGATTCACAAGAAACCGAGGTACCCTCGTCCTACACCCGCAACTTCCACTTTTTGTTCCATAAACCTTTTTCTCCCCCTTGCTTCATCTTTTGAGCAAACATAGACTTTGACCGCTTCTTCTTCTACTTCTTTCTTTCTCTTCCCAGATTCTTGTTTTCTTCTCTGAGTCACTCAAGCCACATTCTTACCCCTCACGTGCCACGAAGAACGAAAGTGAAGGCGTCTCGACATCCCTCATCACATTCACAACCAACAAAAGTCACAAAGGCGCACACTCGGTGCCATCTCACAAGAGTTGATAACATCGCAGAATCACTAAACGCCTCCTGAGGCGCAAACTGCATAACATTTGCGACGACGGGGGATTGGTCAAATCTCATCAACCCCCTCACTCTTCAACACCCAACTTTTTTTTTTCACCCTCCCTAATCACAGGCTTCACAACCCACACCATCATTCATAATGGACTCCGTCCCGGCTCAGACGCATCAGGGCTTCGAGGAAGCCGGTGCTGCTTCTGCCTCTCACCTCACATCGACCACATCGCTACCGACCAAGGTTGAGTCACGAACAGCAGTGATGGAGGCTCTGGAGGATATCGTCTATGGATCTGTACGTTTTCAAGC
The DNA here is from genome assembly GCA_033297205.1 of Pseudoneurospora amorphoporcata. Taxonomy (NCBI): domain Eukaryota; kingdom Fungi; phylum Ascomycota; class Sordariomycetes; order Sordariales; family Sordariaceae; genus Pseudoneurospora; species Pseudoneurospora amorphoporcata. Next base: position 32,624 of record MU859109.1, on the reverse strand, counting down.
ACCTACTTGTTGGACCTACAAAATTTTGCCCTCGGACTAACCCCACCTACAGGTCGCCGGCATCGTAGGCAAATACATCGAATACCCCTTCGATACCGTCAAAGTCCGCCTGCAATCCCAACCCGACCACCTTCCCCTGCGGTACACCGGACCCCTCGATTGTTTCGGCCAATCCATCCGCGCCGATGGCTTCCTCGGTCTCTACCGGGGCATCACGGCCCCCCTCGTCGGCGCCGCCCTCGAGAACTCGTCACTCTTCTTCTTCGAGCGCATTGGTCGGGGACTCATCTACTCGTCCGGTTTCGCGCCGCGCGACTCGGAGCTCTCCCTCTCCGCTTTGTGGTTCACAGGCGGTTTCTCCGGCGCCTTCACCTCTTTGATCCTGACGCCCGTGGAGCTAGTCAAATGCAAGATCCAAGTCCCTGACGAACCTGGCGGAAACGGGGCAGGAGCGAGAAGAGCACCGCTAAAGCCGATTCCCGTCATCAAGGAGATCTTCCGCCACGAAGGCCTGCGCGGGTTCTGGCACGGTCAGCTCGGCACGCTCATTCGCGAAGCGGGCGGTTGCGCGGCTTGGTTCGGCTCCAAGGAGACGACGTCCAAGTGGTTCCGCGAAGGAAACGAGCGGGCTTTGCTCAAGCGCGGTGGTTCGCAAGATGATATCCTAGCAAGCAGGGAGAGGGCGCTGCCGCTTTGGCAGCAGGCGATTGCGGGCGCGTCGGCGGGTATGAGCTACAACTTTTTGTTCTTTCCGGCCGATACGGTCAAGAGCAGGATGCAGACTAGCCCGATTGGTGGTGGAGAGAATGGAGGACCAGGGGGGGAGGGGATGGCAAAGAAGAATACGTTTGGACAGGAGGCGAGGGCGTTGTGGAAGCAGGCGGGTATTAAAGGGTTTTATAGGGGATGCGGGATCACGGTCTTGAGGAGCGCGCCGAGCTCGGCCTTTATCTTTATGGTGTATGATGGGTTGAAGAAGTACTTTCCTATGGCTTAAGTGAGGGTCAACCTAGCGGTGAGGGAAGGAAGATAAAGAAGAGGCAAGAGAAGAGGGTCTGTCAATGTTTGCTTGGGAGGCTCTAGAGTATAAGGGGAGAGAAGAAGTAAGAGGGGGAAAACGGTCGGCGCAAAGTGTCATAGACGGGGGTTTGATCTGGAGCGTTTGCATCTGTTTTACACATCGTTTCATTTCGGGAGGATTGATACCAGATAGGAAGAGAAAAGGACGGCTTTTTTTTTTAAAGAGAGATACTGAGATATTAAGAGACGTGGGTGGGTTTTGGTCGACTAGTTTGCTGGCATATACAACAACTGGTTTAGAGCAACTTGATGGGCAATGGTTTTTTCGTGCGTGCAAATATACAGGCAAAACAGCCAAAACCAACATGTCATCCATCAACTAACAAGCCAACAACTCACTCGCTTTCCTAACACCAATTTTACAAATCCTTGCCCTGCGCCCTCTTCCTCCTCTCTTCCATCCTAATCCTCTCCTCGCTAAAATCCCAATCATTCAGATACCCGCTTCCCGCACTCAAGTACGTAGCAAAGCTCAACCACGCCACATACGGCACCATCAACCATCCGGCAACCTTGTCAACTTGGGTTCCCCAAGTGTAGGCCAGATAGGCATTAATCCCTACCAGCGCGGCACAGTCAATGGTGGCTTCGATGGGACGACGGAGACCGAAAAAGAGGGGCATCCAGATCAAGTTCAGGCCGAGCTGGATCGTGTAGAGCGTCGAGGTGTGGTAGGTTGTGGGCACGATGGAGGGGTTGTTGAGGAGCAAGGAAGGGGAGGAGGAGGAGGTGCCGATTCGATAGGCGCGGTACGAGGCGTAGCCCATCATGCCGTAGAGGAGGGTCCAGACGGGGCCGAAGACTGAGGCGGGCGGGTGGAGGGGGGGTTGGTTCAGGATTTGGTATTTACGTTTTTGGTCCGAGGCTGTTTTTTTTGTAAGGTGTTAGTTTTGGTTTTGGTTTTAGTGGTGAACAGAAAAGAAAGAGAGGACGTACAACGATTTGTGCCGAAGCCTACGGCTGTTCCCAATGCTATGGGAAGGAGAATCGACGTTGGTGCCGAGTTGAAGATGGCGGAGGGGAGGGTGAGCTGGGGGATGTAGCTCGTCATTTTGGAGGTTTTGGTTGTGACCAGTGTTGATATGTTTTGGTCACAGAGAAGTCGACGTATCAATCTGAGGTTTGTTTTTGATATAATGAATGAGAGAGAAGAAATGGTGGTAGTATTTACCTCATGTATAAGTCGGACGACTGACTATGACGACATGGCCAGATTCGGAAAGTTCAGGGTCTGCACGCTAACACTGTGAGCTGAATGTCTCGGTAGCATTGCTACTCTGTGTTGGCATTATTTTGCTATTTGCAGTGAGATTGTACCTTAGCGGTAGAAACTTTTGCAAGATCATTCGTCCAAAGCTCGATGTACTTGCCAAATGCCTGGTCCCTGGATCGTTCTGAGATGTCACTGCCCCTCTTGTGGATATTGGCTGCTTCCGTCGCTTTAGAAAAGTCTCCGTGTTTTGCGCTTCAAGCTTGCCAGGATGAATAAGTATATAGAGCTTTCAAATGACCCTACCAATCAATTGCTGGTGGTTTGGTGAAACATTGTCAGTGTTTTAAGAGACGGGATTTTGCCGTTTGCTGCCATAACGCTCGGGCCTCCCCCCCGTTGGACAATGGGACCAAATGGCTGAAAGTGGAAATGACACGTGACTTGGTTGGCCGAGAGCGGGAAAGCGGATCAAAGAAACGTGTGGAAAGCACGGACCTGCGGCTGCTGAGGTAACAGCAGTGGATCCACTTGCAGCCAGCAGCGAGCCAGGAAGGTACTCGTCAGCCTGTACCCGCCTGTCACTCTACAGTATTCTAGGAATCTCCACGCGCGCCGCCACGAAATCCAACTTGTACCCAGACAACCTCATTGCGCGACGGCGACAAGCAACGCCAGCCTGGGGCAACAGATCATCAACACTTCCATGTAATTGTTCGTTTTTCCCCTTTTCCTTAATTAAGCCTTCACTTGTTCATCAAGCCATCGTTATTTATTGCCTTGGTTTTACTCGATTTCCCCTTCTTCTTGTACAGCGACGAGAGGTGTTGGCTCTCTCTCTCTCTCTCTGCTGCTGTGTGTTCTCGTTGATTCATTGACCGTCTCCTCCTCCACCGTCACCATCATGCTACTACCTACTATCACCACCAGCATACCAAGCAGCAGCACAACACAAAACATCCGGGCTGCCTCATGAATATTTAGCCACATCTTTGTCTTATTCTACAATCACATCCACTTCTTTACATCTTTTACTCCCAAACTCAAATCAACCTCCCTCAAGAGATACCGTTCTAACCGCAATCATGTCGCCAAACAGAAGCCAATCTTCACGCGCAAGCAGCTGTCCGGCTTCCGCTACCATTACCTGACAGGCAAGCATATCACGCTTGCTGTCTTTCAGAAAACATACAACGTCCAAAAATCAACACTTATACGACGCTGTGCCATAATCCGGATCCGACCATTTCCCGTCCCGCTTCTCTACACTTTCATCGACACGGTTAGAGACGGAAACAGTCCATTCCCACCCACCTTCAGATATCAGGTTACAATCAACCATGGACTCGTCCTACCACCCTTACCGAGAGGGTTCTGCTCGGTCACCTGGTGATCGTGGCTGGGGCAGAGGTGACGACAGAATCAAAGACGAAAGGGACAACTTTTATCGTGGCAGATCTCCTGGTACGTCCCTAATCTCATCCTTTTCGTCTTGTACTACAGTAGCCCGTCCCTCCACATGGCTCAACCCCATGGTCATGCGCTCATTCCTTCACACCGTACTTACTCCTGCATCAGCCGACCGCAGCAGACGTCGTTCAAGATCCCCCGCCGCGCTCGACCGTTACGAGCCCAGAGCCCGCACACGAGATGATTACCCGGCCCGCGATCCTCGCGATACTCGTGACCCCCGCGACCCTCGCGATCGCGATGACCAGTCGAGACGCATCCGATCCCCTCCGGCCAACATTGACCGCTATGTGCCTGGCCAGGATGTGGCCCCGATCCAACCTCTGACGAATCCCATTCCCGACCCCATCAAGCTCCCCTACCAGGTCGGCTTCTCATATTACGGCGAGTGGTGGAGGGCGAACGAGAAAATCAAGGAGGAAAAGGAAAGGTTGCGCACTGGCCGTCGCCGTGAGCCCGAGCGTGTCCGCGGTCCGGAGGAGCGTGAGAAGGAGAAGGCCAAGATCCAGGCCGCCTACGATTCCTACAAGGAAGAGCTTCAAGCAAAGATGGCACAGACGTTTGTCAGACAACACAAGGAGGAGCAATGGTTCAGGGAACGCTATGTCCCAGAAATCAGAGATGGTTTCAGGAAACAGCTCAACGATTTCCGCCGTGGCGCCTACACCCAGTGGGAGCAAGACCTTGAGACGGGCACCTTTGACGAGTTCTCTCTGGAGGGCATCCCCAAGAGCGAGAGCAACGGTGCTGGCGGTGTCGTGGAAAAGGAAGAAGGTGAGGCAACTGCTGCGAACGAGGTTCTCGGCGTTGGTGACTTGGTCCCAGCCAATAGTGCCGACATCAGGGACGAGAATCTCTTCCAGCCTACTCTCCTCATCAAGACCATTGCCCCGTCTGTCAGCCGCCAGAACCTTGAGGCCTTTTGCAAGGAGCATCTTGGTGAGGAAGAGGGCGGCTTTAAGTGGCTTTCCTTGAGTGATCCGAATCCTAGTAAGCGATACCACCGCATCGGTTGGATCATGTTGCACCCTGCGCCGGAAGCTCCCATCGCTCAGGATGAAATGAAAGACGAAGATGACGAGGGCGAAGCCAAGCCTCCCGTCCCCAGCACCGCCGAGAAGGCCCTGGAGGCCATCAATGGCAAGACTGTTAAGGATGAACAGCGCGGTGATTTCACCTGCCACGTAGGAGTCCACAACCCACCCATGAACCCTAGGAAGAAGGCTCTCTGGGACCTTTTCTCTGCACCTGAACGCATCGAGAAGGACCTCGAGCTTGTCAGACGTCTTGTCAACAAGTTCGAAGAGGACTTCGGCTCTGACTTCAACGCCACGCTCAAGATCGATGAGCGCGTAGAGGATCTGAGGGCTGCCGGTCGCCTGCAGCCTGCAGTTTCTGCTCCTGGCATCAAGAAAGAGAAGATCAAGAAGGACAAGTCCATTGGTATGGATGAAGCCATGGACGAAGAGGGCGAAGAACACGAAAGTGACGATGACAATGAAGATGAGGGGACGGTTGATGACGAAGTCGATGATGAAGACTTGCTCGTCAAGAAGAAGCAGCTGGATCTCATGATTGAGTATCTTCGCCGCGTCTTCAACTTTTGCTTCTTTTGCGTCTTTGAGAGTGACTCGATCCATGAGTTGACGAGGAAGTGCCCTGGCGGCCATCTCCGCAGACCCCGTAGCACGCTCTCATCGTCAGCCAAGGCTGTCGCTCGTGCCAGCGCGCTCGGTGAACCTTTCCCTTCCAAGAAGCGCAAGGACGCCGAAGAGGTTGAGGAAGGTGAGGCGCCTGAGGGTGGTGAACGCAAGTTCCGCACGTCTTCCAAGACAGAGCAACAGCTGCAGCGTGCGTACAACTGGGTCAAGACCTTTGAGGACAAGATCATGCAGATCCTTGAGCCCGATACGGTTGACATCAGAAAGCTGGGCGGTAAGCCTGTTGAGGACGCGATTAATGATGAACTCGCCAAGTACGTCAAGCAGGAAGATGAGAACAAGTGGAGGTGCAAGGTGCCCGAGTGCGCCAAGCTCTTCAAGGAGGAGCATTTCTGGAAGAAGCACGTTGAGAAGCGACACAACGACTGGCTGGATAAGCTCAAGGAAGAGGCAAGTTATCATCCCTGGCTATTTCCAACTGGACCGAATACTAACTTTGAAAAGATCGCCTTGGTCAATGCCTATGTCATCGACCCTGCACACATTGCGCCGTCCAGGACCGACGCCAACTCCAATGGCCACTTCCCGCCTTCCAACGGCCAGCAACCGACTGGAACCCCACGTGGCTTCAACCTACAGAATTATGCCATGAACAGCATGCTGAACTTCCCAGGCTTCCCTATCCCGTCCATGTTCCCCAGCATGATGAACGCTGGTGCCATGGCCGGTGCAGCGTCCAACTGGCATGCCGCTGGGGGTGACGACCGCACTGGAGCAGGTGGTCCTATCCGCCGTGGCGGTCCCATGGGCGGTGCCGGAGGCAGATTCCAGAGCCGTACTGGTCCCTACGACCGTCGTCCTAACCCTCGCTACCCAGGAGGCATGGAAGGCGGAATGGCCGGTCGCGGTCGCGGCGTGGGAGGTCCTGCTAACCGCTGGGGCGATGGCGCTGCTGGTAATGCGGCCATGGGCCCACGTGAGGCGGTCCAAGGAAGGACCCTCAAGAGCTACGAAGATTTGGATGCCACGGCTGGAGGAAGCGGTGGCGAGCTCAACTACTAGGGGCGTTGAGCTCCCTTTAATTCGGCTGTCGTCCAGTTCAGTTCATATCCCCTCGTGGAGATTCTTGAACGGCAGGCATGACTCGTCTCATTGACAGCCCTGATAATTATTTTGCTACTTTTTCTTCTTGTTTGCTAGGGACAAGGTCTTTTTTCTTCCGAACGGGATGAAGCGGAAAATGAAATGGGTGTGTGGTTACGTCTAGTCAGTCGGGTTCGAGAGTCAGATTCGAGGAGCAGCGCGTTCGTACGTATTCAATCAGTCGGTCGATCGTGAAAGGATGGAAAGGATGGATGGGTGTATCTTATTATGTTGTGTATGTTCCGAGGTTCGAGGTTTTCACAGCGCCCATTCTACAAGTCATAGGGTCATGCTTGTAACGTAACTTAGTTACAGTCTTGCAGACAGATTATTCAAGCAGCGGATTTTATAGTTCTTTTTCGTGCATTATAGACGTTTTCTGGCCGTGATTGATCCATAAAGTATACGATATGTGATATAGACAGTAAGTTGTTGATCCCATTGTCGTCTGTTTGTATCTCAATCGAAAGAGTCGAGCAGATATCTTCAGTTGATGATACTCGACCGCACCGAAATATGCTATAGTGTCACTATAATATGTCGACTTGTCTTGTTTTAATCATCCCATCGAGTAACATGGTCCGGACCTCGAAAACAAACGCCTATACACTAATTCAATGTCCCAAAAAAAAAAAAAAAAAAAAAAGGTATATTGCACATTTCAGTGTCGAAGATGGGAACTACACTACGAATATGGTATATCGATTCCCCAACTGTCAGTCTGGAAACTTGTCTTTTCATGATACACTCTCTCCCATTAATAACTACATCACCATCACCAAATGTTTAGACTAAGAGACCAAGAAGTTACGGCTGGCTCGTTCCTAATCTTCCTTCCTGTCTGTTCAAGCTGCCATACATACCAAAACCAGCAACAACTAAACTAACTAACTAAAAGAAAGCCCATAACTTCCCTCCAACATACATATCTCATCTCAACCAACCAACCAACCCCCTTCAAGAAAGCCCAAACGCGACCAACGACCCGGATCGATCTCCCAAAAGTGAGAACAGTCAGAACGATGTGCAATCTCATCTCCCATATAACTAACCGCCTACTTACTCCCTCTGTTCCCACAAGATCTCTTCCCGCCTCGAACGCACGCTGTGCCGGTATCAATAAATCCCTCCGCTGTAACAACCCCTGGTACCCGGGCAGCTAGAACGGACGGTGATCACCACCTACCTACCTACCTTGCAGGGCCAGACTTGTGGGGCTGGATGTGCGGTGTCCGTGGGCGGCGCAGGCAATGTTAGAGTTGCTAAACTGTTTCTGAGGTGTTGTTGAAGTGTTGTTGAAGTGTTGTTGAAGTGTTGTTGAAGTGTTGTTGGAGTGTTGTTGGAGTGTTGTTGAAGTGTTGTTGAAGTATTATTATTGAAGTGTTGTTGAAGTGTTGTTAAAGTATTGCCAAAGTGTTATCAAACTATTTACTAAACTACTTGCAAACAAATAGATGTAAGTAAAAGAAAAAAAAAGGAACAACGGACCAAGAATGGATAAAAGAGGTCAATGATATGGTTAGTATATAAAGCAGTCCAGCAGCATCTTTGAAAATATCATCGATACCTAGCAAGCATATTATTTCTTAAGAATTTAACTTATTCGTCTTATAATCTACTAGTAGTTTCCTTCTTGGAGGTTCGTAGTCGATGACTAAGCTAGGTAAGTTATGAATAATGATACGTGTTTATAATTCAGCACGTTTCTCGGTCCTTGTGACCGTTACCAAGGTATAGGTCGAACCGGGACACTTCAGAGTTTCAAGATCGAAAATAGTGAAAAGCATTGCGTACATTTACCATTAGATTGTAACTTCTATGACATCCTCTAGCGATGTTCCGAGATTCCATTTTTCTTTCCTACAGCGCTTCTACCACTTATCATTAGTTACTTGTTGTGAAACACATTAGTGCAAAGTATGGATTGGTAACGCTTCTGATTTGGGAATTTGCCTAGCCATTTAATTCGATTATTCGCTAGTAAATTAATTCTAACTCTATCTACGCTTCATACAACGATAATTGAATACAAAAGGCCAATTTTCATCCTCATCACATCCCGTCTACATCCCATCCACACCACCTCTCTCCAAACAAAACCCCGCTGCGAATGCCCATTAGCTACCGGCTCTCATACGTTTCTCGGGTCATTATTAGGTGGTGACCATACAGTTGGAATGGGAGTCGGAATCGGGTGTTCGGCTTCGGCTTCATTCTCATTCTTGGGCAGGGTCTCGGGCAGGGTTGTGACCGCCCTGTCTCAGCCCCAGGAGGGCTTGGCTCGCCTCGAGTAAGTCCTGTTGAGGTTGCTGTTGAGGTTCTCCCAGCTGGGGTTGATTATCTTGAGGTTCCTCTTGAGGTTCCTCCACTCGAGACTCATCTTGAGGCTCTTCTTGTTGAGGTTCTTGTTGAGGTTCTTCTTCTTGAGGTTGAGCTTCGCCACCCCTAGCTCCTCCCACTTGCCGAGTCTGTCGAGTCCCCTGAGTCCACCAGGGCATGTTTTCCAGCCAAGGATCAGGCCAAGAAGCCTCCCTTCTTTCCTTATGAAACCACGACTCAAATGACACCGACCTTCTTCTTCTTGATCTTCGAGACAATGGCTTCTTGCCTTCTCCTTCTTCTTCTTCAACATGGGTAGTTGGGAGGAGTTCAGCTTCGCCTCTTGCCCAGGCCTCGATGTTCTGCCGTTCTCCATCACCAAGTAACCTCCAATTGCTATTAGCATCGAGATACTAACCATCGTTGCCGATGACAATGTGACCAGCGTCTTCACTCTCGTCGTCATCTGCTATATCCTCTTGATGGGCGGATTCTGGAACGCTATGTCCGTGATTATCTGGTTCAACAGCAGACTGTCCCTCACCCACAGATGAGGGTGGGGTACTACCTAGTGGGCCTAGGTCAAATAATCCAGTTAGCCAGCATATGAGATAGGAAGGGGAAAATATCGCATACCGGGAGCTGTTCCAAGCCTAGTCCTGTCTGCTTCTTCCCCTCGAGCATTTCGAATCCGCGCCAAGTTTTCCTGGAAATCTGGCCAAGAAAGGTGAAAAGATCTGTCTACGGAGAGTGAAGGAAACGACAGGGTCCTTCGAGGATGGTTGGGCAGGTTTGTGAATTCGTCTTTAGCCTGCTCCTCACCAGGGCTTAGCTTGCGAGTGCTTAGCTCGCGTGAAAGTTCCTGCCATTGGGGTTCTTCCTCTTGAGGTTCTTCCACTTGAGTCTCTGCCTCCCAAGATTCCTCTTGATGTTTTTCCTCTTGAAGCTCTCCCTCTCGAGGTCCTTCCACTTGAGCCCGTTCCGCTTCTTCCCGGGCCATATCTTCCAGCCAATGAACGTCGGCCGACATACTCCTTGTTCGACGTAGTCCCCCCTCGGGAGCCTGAAGCGGATCCTACTCGCGCTCCGGTGGTCTTTGGTTTTGTTGATGATGATGGTTCTGGTTCAGACCTTCCATAATCTGAACGCAATACTCTTTGACCCTGTTGATGAGCCGGTGCTGCGAATGCTGAGGGAGGCTGGCAAGGTGATAATCTTCTGAGAGGACTCTGTGTATCCAGGTATTGATCTGGATCGAGCGGTGTAGTTGTTCCGGGGTGAACTCGATTAAAGGAGGTAAAGGCTCTACCACATCCGGCGGGCCTATGAAAAAATCTGGTGGCATCTGGCCCCGCGACCGATTCTGTTGATGAGGGTGATGCCTGCCTTCCATGAGCTGAACACAGTGCTCTTTGACCCTGTTGATGAGCCGGTGCTTTGAATGCTGAGGGAGGCTAGCAAGGTGGTAATCTTCTGAGAGGACTCTATGCATTCGGGTGCTAATTTCGATCGAGAGGAATAGTTGTTCCGGGGTGAACTCGATTAAAGGAGATAAAGGCTCTACCGCATCCGGCGGGCGTTGGAATAGCTCTGCCGGCAGCTGGCTCTGCGACTGATTCTGGTGTGACATCGGATTCTGGTATGACATTTGTGTCTGCCACGGCATTTGTCCTTGTGACGGCATGTGCCCTTGTGACGGCATGTGCCCTTGTGACGGCATGTGCCCTTGTGACGGCATGTGCCCTTGCGACGGAATCTGCCCTTGCTACGGTATTTGTCCTTCGAATGGCATCTGGCCCTGCCATGGCATTGAATTCTGGAGTGCGAGCGGATTCTCGTGTGGCCTCGTCGGCTCGGGAATCTGGGCCGTGAGCGGATTCTGGTATGGTATCGGCCGGGGATTCTGGTATGGTATCGGCCGGGGATTCTGGTATGGTATCGGCCGGGGATTCTGGTATGGTATCGGCCGGGGATTCTGTTGTGGCATCTGTCCATGGGACGACGTCAGTCCTAGCGGTGGCATCGCTCCCGACGGCCCCGTCATCCGTCTCTGCAAGCGCGTCGGAGTCGGGGGTGGCATCATCGCCCGGGGAGCTTGGGGTATGAGCGGATTCTGGTGTGGCATCAGACCTGGCGGCGGTATCGGCTGAGGATCCCGGGGTGCGATAGGATTCTGATGGGGCATAAGTCCCGGCGGCGGTATCAGTTGACGATCCTGGTGTGGCATCATCGGCCGGGGAATCTGGTATGACATCGGCCGGGGAGGATTCGGCGGTTTGACGGGGTTCTGCTGTGACACCGGATTTTGATCAGGAATCGGATTCTCGACCGGTGGTGGTGGTAAGAGTTGCTCCGGCGGACTTCTTGGCTGCTGCGCCTCTTGCACGCCCTCGTCCTTCACCTCTTCCTCTTGAGTTTGAGTGACCTCGCCTTCGGCCACCTCTTCTTCTGTTACAATTGCTTCGTCCCTCTTCTCTGTTACCTTTTGTAATTCTTTTTCCACCGCCTCTTGCTTCTCCTTGTCTCTCGCCTTTTGCTTTTCTTTTGCCTTCGCATCCTGGGCCTCCTGTTTCTTCGCCGCCCTCGCCGCTTTCTCATCCTTCTCCCTGGCTTCCTTTCCCCTGTGTGCTTTTTCCCTGTCGGCTTTTTTCTTTTCTGCTTCTTCCTTGTCTGCCTTTTCCCTGTCCGCTTTTTCCTTGTCTGCTTTTTCCCTTGCCTCCTTGGCCTCCCTCTCCTTCACCTCTTGTTGTTCTTGTTCCTTCTTCACTCTCTCCTCCTTTTCGTTCTTCGCTTTCTCTTCCCTTTCCTGCTTTGCCTTCTCCTTGGCCGCCTTTTCCTCTCTTTCTCTCTTTTCCTGGTCCTTCTTCTCCATCCTCGCTTTCTCTTCCTTCTCCTTCTGCGCTTTCTCTTCTCTTTGCTTCTGCGCTTTCTCTTCTGTCTCCTTGGCCAACTTTTCCTCTCTCTCTCTCTGCTTCCGAGCCTCCTTCTCCCTCCTCGCTTCTTTCTCCCTGGCTTCCTGCTCCGCCTTCTCTTTCGCTTCCTGCTCCTCCTTCTGCCTCCTTTCTTTTCTCCTCTTTTTCTTGGCTTTACTGATTTGACTCCTCTTTAACTTCTGTTGCCGTTCTTCGGTCTTGTTAGCCTCGTCGTCTTCTTCCGAGTCCGTCTCATTCTTTGCATGTTCGTCTTCATCCTTCTTGTCTTGTTCATCCTCGACATGTTCAATCTGTTCAACCTCCATATCCTCCAGCGCAGCCTCGATATCTTCAATCTGCTCAGCCCCGGGGTACTCCAGCGCATCCTCGACATTGTCACTCTGCTCGACGAGCTCTGGATCCTTTCGCGCATCCCCCCAGGTCGTCCTCGTCTTCTTCTTTTTCTTTTTCGACCTTTTCTTCTGACCCTTCAGTCTCTCACCGTCCTCTTCGTCCTTCTCAGTCTTTCCCTCCTGCGACGTCACATCCACCCCCTTCTTTTGTACATCTGCCACCTCCTGCGCCGTCACTTCCACTCCCCTGATTTGGAAATCTGCCACGTCCTGTGCAGTCACATTAAACCCCCTCTCTTGAGCCTCTCTCAGCGTACCCTCGAAATCGCTTCTCATTTTATCAAGATTCCTTTCCTTATCCACTTGTCCCTGCAACCATTCCGCTATTTTCTCGGAATTCATCTCTATGGCGTTTATAACACCACCATGTATCCCTGTGATTGTCGTGATCCTTAAACTGCCACCAAGTCTCACAATCCAGATCTTGCGCTGGTCAAGAAACTGCTCCTGGGTAAGCGATACCCATGTATTGTCCTCCTTCGACTTCAAAAACCTTTGTCTCTCCTTGGAGAAATGTACCCCCCTCTTTTCCAACATCGCCCCCAAAGCTCTAAACCTTCGTTTCATATTCTCGAAATCAGTATCGAGGTCCACCGCTCCCTTGAGCCATTTATTGAGTATCTTGGTATCCACCTCTACAGGAAAGCTCGTCCGCTCACGTGTCGTGGCTTTCTCAATTCCATCAATGTACTGCAAAAATTGCTGCTGCTTCGCAACCCATGACTCATTCCCTTCACCATCCTGCTCTTTCGCTAGATAGACCTGTTTGTTCGGTCGCTTATTTTCCGTGTTCACAAAAACACGTTCAGGCGGGCCGCTTTCAGGTGCGGCAGCCTGCGCGGCTCCTATAGCTTCCCGAATCTTTTCCAGGTCCATACCAGCTCTTCCAGGCGGGCTCTCAGGTGCCGCAACCTGGGAAGCTTCCACGGTTTCCCGAATTTTGGCTTCCGGAATCCTTTTCTGTTCTTGCAGTAGCTTCTGTATGTGCTGGTGGTTCTTTGCTAAGGTTGCCATGTCTTTCCAAAAGTGCAGAAGTCCCTGCACCTCCGTGGACTCCTCTGCTGTCTTGGGGCTGGTCTTATCCGAAATCCGACCTGTTTTTAGAGCAAGGCGAAGGTGTTGAAACCTGTCGTGAAATCCGGTCAGTTGTTCCGTGGTCAACTTCCCTTGCTCTTTGAATACACGCAATTCTCCGAGGGCAACGGCTATCACACGGTCGGGGTTCTGCTCAAAGTCTTTGGGGTCTACTCTTTCCCAAAAAGTGAGACGCATCATCGGGTCTGCTGGAACGCGCGCTGTGCGTGCATCCCGCAATTCTTGCAGCTCTTGGTTGTTCCTTGCTGCGGCGATGATATTTGAATACCCCCGTACAAGTGCTTCCACGCATTGACGCTCTTTCGTCGTCATCGGGGCGGCCTCGACCTTATCTACAAGCCGGCCAGTGTTCAAAACACGCCGAAGGTTAATCAACTTGACGAGATCCACTGCACCTTCTTCCGCGGTAATCAACCCCAAGTCCACCTTTTCCTTTACTGCGTCGACGGCAACGTTTAGTGCTCGGTTGGGATGGTGTTCAAGATCATTGACGTCCACTGTTTCCCACCATGGGACACGCAGATGCGGGGGTATTGTCGAGCCAGGGGGGGGAGCGCGAGGGGGGCGTTGTGGGCCAACCCAGGGTACTGCTGAAGCGTTGATCGGGTTGGGGGAGGCCTGTGTGGCTTCTTGATATGTTGGCGTGTTCGGGTTGGGGGGGACCTGTGTGGCTTCTTGATGTGTAGGCGGATCATGGGGAAAATCATTGGGGGGGTCAAGGTCGGAATCAAGGGAGGCATCAGAGTCGGGATCAGTGTAGGCGCCAGAGTCGGAACCAGAGTCGAAATCCGATTCGGGTAAAGGGGTGGTGGAGAGGGATGACAAAGGGTAAAAGGGAATCGACTGTCTGTCATTATTGTTGGGCCAAGGAGGTAACGGAGGGACTTCAGCCTCGGGGCGCGAAACATGCGCGATTGCACCGCCTCGTAAATTGCACTAAAACTCGCCGCCGATACCCAAGCCTTCCTCCCTGTCCCGTCTGAGGCCTTCATCCCGTTCCTCGCTTTCCTCTTTGAGGCGGTCCTCGACATCGTCCCGGATGCCAGCCAGGTCTGGCGGAATCACCTGCTGCTGCACGCTGGGGGCGGCGTTGACGAAGCGCAGCTGCTCGTGCACATGCTGAATGATCTCCTGAAGGCGCTTCTGCGAGTTCCTGTTGACACGCGGATCACCCAGAATCTGCTCCAGCGAGGGGAACAGCTCCTCCTGGACGAAATGCTTCCGCCAGGGAGTGTGGTCGGGGATGATCTTGTTGATCTTTTCGTCAATGTCGATGGCGACCGATGTCTCATAGGCCCATGCGCGGGCCACATTGCGGGGAGTGTAGCCACCGCCGCCAAACATGATCATGGGAATGCCAAAGGTTTTGCAAAACTTTGCGCAGGCGCCGTGGCCCTGGACTTGCAGGTTGAACCTACCCAGGCGGTCGCCGGCGAGCGAGTCGGCGCCACACTGAAGGGCGATGACCGAAGGGCGGAACTTTTCGTTGATCTTGCCGATGATGGACTGGAAGAGGTGGCCATACTGCTCGTCGGTGATGCCGTCGTTGAGGGGTACATTGATGGCGTGGTGAGCACCCGGATTGTGCTCCGACTTGGGGCCGTTGTCGTCGAGACCGCCGGTGCCGGGGAAGAAGACGTCAGGGGCGAACTTGTGGAAGGAACAGGTCATGACACGGTCTGTGCTGTAGAAAGCCTCCTCGACGCCGTCACCGTGATGGACGTCGATGTCGATATAGAGCACGCGTGGATAGCAGCGCAGGAGCTGGAGAATGGCAAGGACAATGTCGTTGATGTAGCAGAAGCCCGAGGCCTCGGACTTTTTGGCGTGGTGAAGACCGCCGCCCCAGGCAATGGCAATGTCGGACTGCTTGTTGCAGATCTTGCGGGCGGCGTCCAGAGAGCTGCCGGCAGACATGGAACAGTAGTCGTACAGGCCGTGGAAGAGGGGACAGTCGGAGCCGCCGAGGTTGAACTTGACTTCTTTGTCGGGGTTGTCAATGTCGCGGGGCATCTCCTCGGGTGGTGCCATGTGCAGGTAGTCGAGATAGTCGCTGGTATGGAACGAGTTGAGCTCTTGGTACGTGGCTATCCTGGTATTGTAGTTGTCCATGGCGAAGTTCATGCCGTAGGCGGTGACAAGACTCTTGGTGAGAGTCAGACGGAAGGGCTTCATGGGATGTGTCAGGCCGAAGTGGTGAGGCTCCATGTCGGGATTGAAGTGGTACGAAACCGTGTATCCCTTGGGACGGGTGATGTTGTATTCGTGGGCCATGCGCTTCATGTGGGCGTAGTACTCTGCATTTTCGCGGTCGCTGGCCTTGTCCATGGGGATCGGGGCCTTGTAGACGTCCACGATGGGCTCATCGACGTCGACGTCATGGGGGAGGTAGTTTGGTTTTGGCGGCCTCCATTGTAGCGACTGTAGCGTGTCCATGATGCCGCCGTCTTGGGAGAGTCTATGAATACCCTCTTGTTTTCTTGGGAATGTTGAAAAAGAATGCTTGTCTTTGCGATGTCTGTGATGTCTTTGCTGAGTAGAGTACTGTACTTGTTGTACCTAGAGATGGGTTGGGGGTGACGCCCGTTGTGCTTCTAAAGCTGCAGAGGTGTAGGACGGGATGAGATGTGATGTGGATGTCGGGTGGGATGGAATGATGGATGCATGGAGAAGCAAAGTACTACCTCTAGTTCTACGGGCTCCAGTCAACCGCGCCGGGGGATGCGATGGTTTTGTAGCGGTATTGTGTGTTTTGAATGTTCCTTCCTCGAGACCGTGTCGAGATCAACGCCCGCGTTTGTGCCTGCCCGGCGTCGTGCATCTCGAATTCCATCTTGACAGGAACCGTGGACCCCTGTACCTCGAAACCCTGTTGGGCAGCTCGGCAGCCTGGGCGAGGGTTGAATTTCAGTGCGTGTGAGAAGTATCTGGAATCCCCGGCCGAATTGTCAGCGAGCGTCAGTGCTCTCTCTGGCGCTTTTTGTGCATTTTGTCGCACCTCCACTGCTTTGCGTGGCGATCTTGTGCCTGGAAAATGGACTAACCGGATAAGGTATGGCTAGCTTATTGCGGGTTGCGTTAATGTGGGTTACAGGATTGCAGTCATGATTGGCTATCACGAATACAAACTGAGGGTACGTACCAGGTACCTACCTTAATCATTTTCCCACTGTGATCTCTCAGCAAGGCCGCCAACCGCCAGGAACTTTGAACTCGCAGCGAGGGGATGGAACTCTCCGCGGCGGGAGCCGACCACGCATACGCAGGGCATTGAACTTGCACCACTCTAACCACCCAGACTGGCTCAGTTTCTGGAGCTGAGGAATGCAGTGTGCCTGTGAAAGTGCCACCACCGCCTCGCTGCCTCAGTCTGCACATCCAACGGCGGTCCGACGCGGCTACGGTACAAAGAAACAGTCCATTCACTCATTGCCTTGCCTTGCCCTTGCCTTGCCTCGCCTCGCCTCTAGATCGTCTGGTTTTCAAGTTCCATTGTTGTGTGCCAACACCATCAACCTCATCACCACTACCTTATCCTCGCTTTCTCCCTCTCATTCAACTACTTGCTACTCGGTTGCTTCTTGTCTTTTGCTTTCTGACTTTCCTCGTCACCCCGCCACTATATATCTACCCTATCCCCATCTCCCCCACTGTCCGGCATCGCGACGGGAACGACGGGACAACTTAATTACCTACTGAAAGCAACCCCGTTTCCCCCACCACACAGCACAGAGCATCAGCAACTATCCATCTACCTATCCATACAACACAACTACTTCACACACACACACACAAACAGAGAACCTAAGGAAGGCCTGACGACTATCTCTCCGCTTGAAGAGCTGGCCGTGCTGCCAGCCCGAGTTATCGTTACCCAACAGGTTGACAGGGGGGGTTACCTCATCGGTAGCGCGCCCACTTCTTGTCTCCATATCGAGACTAAAATCGATACGTGCACCCGACTTTCTGTCGCAAGGTGAGCCCGCTTGGATTTTTTTTTTTTTTTTCTTGACTCGCGAATTACCAATCGCCTTTCCATCTGTTCACCTTTTTTTTCTCTCCCCTTGCGTAAATCATATATATGCCTACCATTATATACTTTACTTATCCACAATACAACTGCGTCATTCCATTTCTACTATCATGTGTTTCTTTTGTCGTCTCCTTCTTCTTCTTCTTCCAACATCTTAGTCCTGTGCTGTGCTCCTAGGCGCCTTCCGTCTCATATATATCCAGAACCCTAATACCTACTGCTTCTCCCACTTTCGCGGGGTACCAATACATCTCTTCTACTATCCATCCTTCCACTTCTTGACCCTTGCATCATCCTTCCACTTCTTGACCCTCCCAGAGCGTGCTGCCTCCGTCATCGAGGCGCCGAGTTAACAGCCAGTCATCATGCCTAGAGACGACCTCTCCATCGACTTCGTCAGGAAGATGCCGCCAGCCGCCGAGCTCGACCCGGCATTGATCCTCGACGAATGGATACACAACACCCAGAACCTGCCCGAGGAGATCCGTTTCATGCAGGACGAGATCGCCGACAAGGACCGACAATACGACAGGCTGGTGAAAGAAATCGACAAGAATGACGAGCGCATCCAGAAGTTTATCAAGGCCAACGGCAGCTCCCAGCCGAACCCCAAGGAGGAAGAATACCGCGCCATCATCCTCAAGAACTTTGACCTCGCCGAGCAGCTGTCCAAAGAAAAACTTGAGCTCACCCGAAAGCTACAACACACCTTCGACAAGCACCTCCGCGCCCTCGACAAGCAGATCAAGATCCTCTACGACCGCGGCGATCCCGGCTTCACCGACCCGGACGAGCTCCCCTCCCTCGTCCGCGACAGCGCTGCCAACATGACCAGCACCCCGACCGTCCTCCGGCCCGTCAACGGGAACCACCCCATATCCACTGCCCTAAACGGCCTCGCAAACGGCGCCACTGGCCCCAACGGCGGCGCCGCTGGCCGAACGAACCAGCTCCGCAACGTCCCGCAGCACGCCTCAGCCTCGGCGCCCGCCACGCCCGCCGCCACTATAATCCTGAACCAGCAGCGCGCCCGCGAAAACTCGGCCGGGCCAGGAGGAGGAGGAGGCGCCGCGCGCAAGGGCGCCGTCCGCAGCCACAGCGGCCTGAACCTACAAACCAGCGGCTTAGGCCGCCACTCCTCTCTTGGACCAGGCACGCCCAAATCCTCTGGAGGAGCTTCCGCCGGCGGCGGTGGTCAACGAGCCGGCAGCGCGGGCCCCCGCAACACAGGCAAGGCTTCAGGAGGAGGTAGCACAAGTCGCAAGTCCGTACCCTCTGGTAGTTCGGCCGCCTCCCGTAAGAAGGGCAGCAGCGCGCCTTCGGCCGGCAGCGGTACTGGACCCGGCGGTGTTTCCGCCAACGGCGTCTCTGGAAGTGGTTCAGGCTCAGGCCACAAATCCTCCCTCTCCCGCGTGCTCAAACGCGCCGGCACCGGTGGAAGCGGCACCGGAGCAAAGAACAGTCCCAACTCGACCTCCCGCGCCAACTCAACAGGGGACAGCGATCTTTCGGACGCGGACTCCAACTTGTCAGGTTCCGAATCAGGTGTTGATCACCGTCGTGTCGGCGGCGGCGGCGGCGGTGGGACAGGCCGTAACACGCCCCTCGGTGGCCACTCTCGCTCCGTCTCCCATCATCACACCAACTCCTCCTTCAGTCACAAAGACGACGTCTCCCAAGGCCATCACCACCCAGGCCACCACCACCACCACCCCTCTTCCTCCCTCGCCTCCAACGGTCACGGCGGCGGCGCAGGCGGAGGGGGGGGACACTTCCAGGCCCGCACCCAGCTTCCCCCATCCCATCATGCCCAAAACATGTCGTCCTCCAACCATAACCGTAACCGCTCAACTGGGCATCATCACCTCCAACAAGAAATGCACCGCTCTCCCTCCCTCTCGGGCCGTAACAACAACAGCAACCACAACAACAACCCCAATATTTCGGACGACGAGATGGACCTGGACGACAACATGGAAATGGACCTGGACGACGAAGAAGCCGGCGACGACAGGAAATACTGTCTCTGCCAAAACGTCAGTTTCGGCGACATGGTGGCTTGCGACAACGACGAGTGTCCTTATGAGTGGTTCCATTGGAGCTGTGTCGGGTTGAAATCGGAGCCGAACGGGACTTGGTATTGTCCTGTTTGTGCCAAGAACATGGAGAGGGGTCACGGTGGTAGTAGTAATCAGGGAGGGGGGAATGGGAGGGGGGATGGTAATAATAACCAAGCCAAGAAGAGTAGTAGCCAGGGAGCGGGAGCGGGACCAAGTAGTCAGGGGGGAGGTGGACAATGATGTAGAGAGTATTCTAGGGAGTATCATCACAATTGCATTACCAGAAAGGAACAAAAACAGTTCCAAACAACAAAGGCTCTTCTGCCTCTCTAATTCACAAAAACTACGAGCAATCTCAGTCTCTTTAACATGACAGCTTGTGTGACTGTAACAGCATTGTGTATTTGTACCTATCGCCAAAATCACCGCTAACCTCCATCCGCCACCATCGTCATGCTTCTCTCCTTCTGAAACCATTGTCCTTTAAATGGGGACAGACGATTTTGATTACAAAAAGAGTTAGTTGAGTCCCTATCCATATCCATTGGTATAAATTAATCATATGTCCGTGCAAGCAAACAAAAAGGCCCCTAAAGCGAGGCACGTGTCTAAATAATCAAATATTTTTTGAAACAAGAAACGAACGAGAAAAAATCGTCGTTTAATGCTCAAGGAGACGCAAGCTACCCTGGACGACAACGTTCTCGAGGATGGATCCGGGGGGAATGTCAATGGTCTGACCCTCAGTGGCCACGATAATGACGGTGCCCTTGAGGGTGACGCCACGGCCGAGGTTGACGGCACCGGTGATGGTGAGATGGTCAAGCTCAATGATCTTGGGGATGCTGGGGATGCGCTTCTGGAAGTCCGACACCTTCTTGAAGTCGTTACCGAGCTTGATGAGGGGAGCGTCACCGAAGCGGGCAGTGCTCATTTGGAGCTGGCCGTGCTTGACGGTGTAGAGATCCGACTTGACGAGCATGAGATCGGAGCAGGTCTTGACGGGCAAGAAGCGGCGACGGGGCACGTTGACACCGTGGGCGTTCTTGAAGTGCTTGATGGCGGCACCGACGGCGGTCTCGAGCTGGAGAATGCTGATGTCGGACTCGCCCTTCTTGTCGCCGGGGATGGTCTTGCCGTTGGGAATGATCTCGAGCTCGAGCTCGTTGTTCTCGACGACGCGCTTGACGGCCTTGACGTTCATCCAGATGTTGTTGGTGTTGAAGTACTTGAACTTCTTGATGGACTTGAACTCGTTGACGTGCTCCTTGGGGACTTGGGCGATCTCGAGGAGACGGACGGAGCCCTCGTAGTCGATGATGGTGCCACCCTTGACATCGGCCTTGGTCTTGTTGGTAAGCTCCATAATGTACTCGGCATCGGTCTCAACCATGTGCTGGAGGATGCGGAGATCGACAACGGCGCCGAGGTTGTCGGCGTTGGAGAGGAAGATGATCTCGATACCACGCTCAATAAGCTTGTCGAGAATGCCAGAGTTGTAGAGAGACTCGAAGACGTCACCGTGGCCGGGAGGGTACCAGTCATGGAGAGCAGAGTCAAAGGACTTGGGGACGGGGAGGAGGGAGTCCTTGAAGATTCTGGGGTAGCGGGACTGGTTGAAGGTGAGGATGTCGACGTTGTGGCCCTCGTACTTCTTGATGATGGCAGCAGTGTCCTCATCGGTGTTGAACGAGTTCATGAGGAGGATGGGCACGTTGGAGCCATAGGTGCGGTTGAGGTGCTCAACCTGGCGGACGGACATGTCGAGGAAAGACATGCCATCACGGACCTCGATGACGGACTTGGGGCCGACGCAACCCATCGAGGTACCGAGACCACCGTTGAGCTTGAGGACGGCAAGCTTGTTAAGGAAGCCGACCGAGTCGTTGTTAGCGAGGCTCTCGTAGTCGACGATCTGATGAGGGGCAGGAGGAGCAATGCGGTCCCAGGTGCTGTATTTAGACACCAAAGTTAGCTTTTTGTCATGACCACAATGAACAATTGGAAAACGTACACCTCGTTGCCCTTGGCCTTGTCGTTCAGGTAGCGACGGAAGAGAGAGAAGAAGTTGTCCATCTCGGTCTCAAAGAGCTTCTTCTGGCTGGGGTCCTTGACCGTCTCGGCGAGCTGTGTGAGGTGGTTGCGCATCTGGGCGGCGGCAATGCTTGTCGAGGTGTTCTCGAAAGCCTTGGAGGGACGTGTTAGTTCTCGGACTGTCATCTTGCCGTTGTCTCTTCGCTGTTGAACGACGGAGAGAGAATGAGGGAATACTGACCATGTGGGATCGGGTCTTGCCATGGTGCCTCTGGGCGAACTCGGACTCGTCGCCGTTGGAAGGCTTGAGGCGGTCGGGGAGGGCGCTCTTGATTGCTTGGGCCATTGTGTCGAATTGTGTAATTACGTTGGTAAAGAAGGAGGTCGAAATGGTGAAGGACGTGTTGGAGGATTAAGTAGGTATAAGTAGTAGTAGTAGTAGTAGGAAGATGGTGGGAAGGAAGCAGCTTTCTATTTCTTTGAAACGTGTTAAGGTGTGTGTTAGCCTGGACGCTCTTGACGTAATGAATGGAAACCAAACGACTAATGCACAGCCAGGAGTCGGGATCGGCTGGGTCTCTGGCTTGAAACGGACGCTGGCAGGCTGGATAACAGAATGGATCCGCCAGTGTTCTCTAGCGTCTTGTGGACACGTTGGGGATCGGCCCAGTTTGCGCCAGTCAGAGAAGCCCAGAGGGGGGAACGAGAGCAGGAGAGAGAACGACTCGGTGAGGTTGCCGCGAGTCGTTCGTTCCCCTGCCAGTGTTTTGTTGGTAGGGGATGGTGAGGGGTGGAAAAAGGAGGAGGGGTAAGGTAGGTAGAGGTAGCCAGCCACTGCCAACTGCAAAGTGCAGTCTCAAGCTGCCATCATCTGTGTATGTATGTATGTAACTTACAGCTTAAACTTCCAATGTGTATTGCTAGGAGAGAGAGAGAGAGAGAGGAATGAAGAATAGAGCAAAACAAGCATCAAAGAACTCGAGGGTGGGCATGGGGATCTCGATGCTTTTATCTTGTTCATGGAACTGGACATGGCCCATAGAAAGTCGGAGCCCAGCTGCTCGTAATGATACTGGGCCCGTACTTGGGCGCGCCAAGAGTGGAAATTGTTAGGGAGCCATGTACCTGAGTAAGGTACCCCGTGGGTTCACCCCTCGACACTCCAGTCCTCGACCACCCCTCGACCACCCCTCCGATCGGGCCCAGGCTCTTAGGTTCTTCAACCGTGGCGTCATTGGACTACTTGGGGTCTGACTGTGAACATTTTATCTACAAGCAGTGCAACTCCAAGTTTGGTTTCTTTTGTCTGCTTATTATTTCACGATTGGGCACTCATTGGCATGTGTCAATGTTTAGGTGCAGTGCAGTGGTGAGCTTGCTGTGAGAGCAAGGCATAAACACAACCCGGGTAACCCCGTCTCCACTTCCATGCCAACATCACCGTCAGCATGGAACCTGCCAACCTGCCCAAGCAGCCGAACCCAATCCGTAGAATGGATCCCTTTTGAAGACGAAATGTCTGCCTTGATCAAGTCTCTTGCTCAACTTGAGGCTCTTGGATTGTTATTTTACATCATGTTTTGGCAGTCAAGAAGGGTGCTTGGAGACTGCCCACCTACAGCTAGCCAGGGGTAAGGCATAGCTCTCGGTACATCCAAGCTGCTGCATCGCCGCCGTCGGCTTCGAAAACGGCCAGCCAGCAGTCAAAGAGCATTGTAGAAACTCGGTGAATCACTGGTCAACCGGTTGGTTGAACTTCCTGCCCAACCTGCGACTCTGCCAACCATGTTGCCCTGACGTTTCCCCCTTTCGAGAGTTCGAACCTGAATCTAATAGGGGCATCCACCCATCCACCTCCCTGCCTGAAAGCTCCCAGGACGAGGTGTTGACCGTTGACCGGGAAAAGATACCTCGAGAACTATCTGGCGTGGGTTAAACTGGAGACGGACCCAGCTCCATCTCCCACATCCCCCGGTTCATGGATTAGGGGGGAGGGGGAAAAGAAAAGCTCCCATCGTAGGCCGTTCCCGATGCGGTTCCTGACTGCTGGCTACAGCTTCCTTTTGGCAGTCTTTTGGAGGGGCTGCTACTTGGTTGCTCTCAGCCCCGGCGGGAGCTAAAAACAGAGTGGTGGGACCAGCGAGAGACCACGATAGATCCACCGTGGGCTTGCTGGTGGACATGGCCGGGAAATTTGACACTGGGACAGGAACCACAGCGGGAGATGTCTTCGGATGGAGTAGAGGCTTCAATATCTTTTGCTTCTTCTGATACACATCACGACATCACAGAAACGCCACCGGCACAGCATCTGGGCCTATGCTGTGCTCCGGGCGATAGGCGGCTTGTTTGTGCACAAAGTAGCAGATGGTATGTATAGAACGGGTAATTACGGCTCGACCTTAAATTAAGCGAGACGTCAGAGTTGGAAGCGCCGACTTTTCCATCATGAGATGCTCTTTCCAGTCCAAACTTCAATGGGCAAGATTCTTCCTCTTTCTCTCCCAACGTTGCATTCTTCAACCCAAAATCAAATATTTCTCATTCAACTTTTTTTTTTTTTTTTGTCCCTCTTCTCGACAGCATCACCGGGCCTTCTTCCCACCAGGTCTGGTGCTTCTCTCCTGAGATTCCGATTTTCCGTTTGGCCAGACAGCCCCACCCTGGTGTTCTTTTTTCGGCCATCGTCAATGGATAGTACAACAAATACAAGAGCGCTGCTAACTCTCACTCACCTCACCGCAACCACCCACCGCAACAACTACACTAAAATGTACACCACCACGAGGCCATCACCGCCGCATACAACAGGGTACCAGGCCTAGACTAGACGCTGTTAATGTGGCAGTCTCGGCCAAGAACAGGTCAGCCGCTCAGGCATCCCCCAGCAGATGGTAACTACAGCGCTCGTTAGCACCCCAGATTCCCACGTGGAAAGGGGAGCTGCCTTGTTTTGCTACTCGGTACCTTACACCGAGTTCCCTTCCCAAATGTCGGAGCGAGGACGGTGGAAGGGTTCGTTACATGTCGCTTCTCACCCTCACCGACACGGACCAGTTGGGGTGAATCCGAAAGTGTGGATTTCTTCATGATTCCCGACCCGCCCGCTCATTCAACAAGGGAAATGGAAAGCAGCGGAACCAATCACACCCCTGTCATCCCCCCTTCCCTGCGACTTATAACCATTTCTGCCCCTTCGGTACAACTCGGCTGACCGTGATAGCTTCACTCTTCGGTCTCCAGTCTTCAGGGTTCGGGGTTCACACGTCTACCGTACAAGCATGCAAACAAACAACGTCCATGACCAATGTGTCCCTGACTCCCTGATGAAGATCATGACCACCCTCCCCGTGTTAGACCACATCTGTCTTAGACCACTCAGAACCGTTCCTATTGGCACATGGGCTTGTTTCTTTTGCCCCTGATTTTACATCCCGAGTGGGACTTTTCTACTGTACTATTTTGAGCACAGCAGAGTGACAGTTGTCCTCTCTTCATTGAAGTCTCGCGGTTTTGAACCAAAGAACACAAGGGATCCATACAAGTGTTGATTTGGGAACAAAAGGAAAATCAAAGAGGTCCGCAACACAGCCACCGTCAGATGGAGAGGATCGAGTCCATAACATGTCAGCACGTGCATGATATAGGATGGATAAGCCTGTAACCAATCCTCCTGCTCTCCATCTCTTCATCATTGCGGATCGCGGCCAAATTGTTGCTCTTGCGTATTCAAGTGGCAAGGCACCTAGAGCTACCTCAGGAGCAAACATATCACCACGGTGTACCCAGCTGAAGCCCAAGCACCTGTCATCCCATATGAGGCTGGACGAGGCTTGCGCAACAAAGCAATTCCAGAAAGTCTATGTGTGATACCGGCAATATCTGCAAACATGGCCTCACGTTTGTCGTCAGTTTTGCTTTCATCTCAAAGTCACCAGCCGCGGAGATCAAGTCACTCAACTCATGCGAGTTACTTTGCTATAACTCCTCTTCGTCATAGCCGCCGTTCAACATCACATCAGCCTTGTAAGACTTTCAGAGCCCAACCTCCCACGGTTTCCAGAACCGATAAGACGCCGCACACCTTCGGAGATATCTTCCAGAAGGGGGTTGCCTGTCTCCCAAAACAAGCAGTGGCTACGGGGGGCTCTTACTCAAAGGAGGAACCCGGACTCTTCTGAAGGCACCAAAGGGGCAGGTCAACAAAATCCAGCTCTTACAGGGCTGAAGTGGCTTGTGTCAAGGAACTCTCTTACTGTCGGCAGTGGGGTTGGCACGGTACTATCAAATGGATCTTCACAGGGTACCATGAAGATACAGTACCGCTTGGAACAGTCGGTGCTGTGAAGATACGCCGATCACGAGCGGGAAATAGAACCAATGCTATGAGGCTTGGTGAATTGCGCTTGCGGTTGGCTTATTCAGCTGACGAGTTTGGCGGCTGGATCAGCCACGGTCAAACATTGTTCATCTTGAAGGGAAGGTACAAGCAGTTAGTTGGACTTTGATGGCTACCACCCCCCTTCATTGATTATCATCAATGGTTTCGTCGGAACTCGATGTTTGATGATGACGGGTCCGGATAACGGGCCACGTTAAATACATTCACTCACATGGTGCCATTATCCTCTTGGTGATGGTCTAGACATTGTCAAAATGATACGGGCTTACAGTATTTATTTGCGTTTCATCGATTGCGGCCCTCTCTTACCAGATCACTCAGTTTTCCAAACATAGCTGATTCTTTGGTCAAAACAAGGTATTTTGACAGTCAGGACAGTCAGCCACCAAACGGAGCTACCACTTTCCTATCCCATTTATCAACTCGGTAGACGGTGTACATGTCGGATTGAAGCCGATCGGCAAGTTCCGAAACGGCTGGTTGGTAGGTCCGGACCACAGACGTTCTCCGTCAAGCGCGACTGCCGGCCGGACCCCCGGTCTTGGCAAACCTGCTTTCATAACCACAACTCCTTGACTCCTTCCGTGCTTCACCGTCTCTCCTTCTTTTAAGCACTTTCTTATCAGTTCAAGCCCATACAGAACATAATCCTCCTCACAACATTCTCTCTCAACACCACCACAATGAAAAACCAAAAAAACCAATAATAGTACCTCACACCAACACCAACCCAAAATTGCCAAATCATGGGCAGCCTCAACCCCAACCCGGACCAAACCGCCTCAACCCCGGCGGGCCAGCCCTACTGGCAAATCAACGCCCCGCCTTCTTCTCCCTACCACCCCTCCCATCCCTCCTTTTCTCCAGAATGCTGCTGCCCCCCCTTCCTCGTCAAAACCCTTCTCTCACCCAAAGACCTCGTCACAATCTGCACCCCGAACCACGTTTATAAGCGCGACACGTGGTCCGAAGTGGTGCAGCGCGTGCGAGAAAACAAGCTGGCAGAGTTCCAAAGGACGCCGGCGGATATGTGGCGGTATTTGGAGTTTTGCTGGGGGATCAAGCAGAGCTACAAAGGGGGGGTTAAGGAGTTTATTTTGAGGGAGAGGTTGAAGTGGCATGATGATGTACCAGCGGAGGAACAGGGGGGTGATGATGATGATGAGGTGGTGGTGGGAACGGAGGAGGAAAAAAAGAAGAAGGGGTTCTACGAGGGATGTGAAGAGAGGGGGGATGTCAAGATTTTGTGCAATGATTGGCCTTATGGGATTGATGAGAGGATTGTTCACTTGGTGGTTTGGACCAAGTTTGAGTTGGAGGACGATCCGGCGACGGGGGATCTGACGGAGAAGGCGAGGGGGGAGATTGATGAGTATGTTAAGAGGACTTTTGGCGGGAGGGTGCCGGGGGAGAATGTAAGTATTTGTCCTTCTTCTTCTTCGTCTTCCTCTGTATTGAAGAAGAAGAAGATTCCCCGTGGTTATTGGAAGCCTGCTGACAAGGCAATGAATGCACCTACAGATCATCTGGTTCAAGAACTGGGCACACATCAAATCGGTGAAAGCCGTCGAACACTTCCACGTCATGCTATTTGACCCAGACCCCGAGTTTGTAAAGGAGATCACGAACGGTGATGTCCCCCTTGGTATCATACAGACGAAATAACGAACCAAAAACCGCCCCACCTTTCCGACAACCGGAGAAACTAACTTCAAAAGATGAGAGGCTCTGAAAATACATGCGCAAAGAACGGCTATCATGTGAAAGCTCCGAATATCTAGCTGGCATTTGGCCTTCCAGGCGCGGGAAAGCCGTAACCAGCGCGCACCTCGACAATGGGGCAGTCGGCCAGAGGCACTGCGGTGGGCTTCTCCATCCGAATGTGTACCTGCCACTTTGTGTGGTCTTTCTTGTGATCCGGCTCAAGGATCTTGTCGGCCAGGTGGGCACCGAGAGCTTCGAGAGTCTCATAGGAGGACTCGTCAAGAGCCTTTAAGTCTTGTTATTAGCGCTGCCTGTTTGAAACAAGTATTATGAGTTGGAACGCAAACAAACCTTGACAACAAGACGCTCAAGCTCCGAGTAATAATCATCCATGCGGAAATACCTTTCCACATTCACGCTCGTCGTGACAAACTGCTTGGCCCGTCTCTCATGGGGATTCACGCCGACCAAGGTCGGCACCTTGAGGTTATGAATCTTGAGCGACGCGCTGATGGGGTTCTCCCTCATCTTGTCGCCCGGCCCGTTCTTGAAGAACTGGCTGCACGTCATGCTCACTCCGTCACCAAGCAACGACGCCTTGGGAAGCGTCACCGTGAGCGACAAGAACTTGACAGTCGAGAGATCCAGGAACGGCCTCTCCTCCTCCTTTACCGAGCCAAAGTGGGCCCACCCCGTGAGACCAACCCACAGGTCGTGGATGACGTACGCCAGCGTGAAGGTGCTGCTGTCACTGCCGCCGGTACCGCCACTACTTGTAGACTGCTGCTGCTGCTGCTGCTGCTGCTCCCTCGGCACGGTGAAGCGCTTCATGCGCTCCAGAATCGCCTTGCTCAGGTTGCCGTAGTGCACCGTGTCGGCTCCCAGCTGGTCGTTGGCGGCGGCGGTTCCGAACGGCTGCTTGAAGTGGACTTGGGCCGAGATGAGGCATGGCTGGGGAGCGGCGGTGCACTTGCGGCCCCAGGCGTCCGAGGCGGCGTACAGGTTTGTCGAGAGGTTGCGGACCGAGACGGCGGCGCAGGGTTCGCCGGCTTGGGAGCGGACGTGGAAGTCGCTGACGAAGGTGTCGGCCATTTTTTGGGTGTGGGGTGAGGGGGGGGGTTGGACTGGATGATGAGTTAGTTAGTGGTCATGCTTTCTTTGTGTTTGTGAATGGAAACAAAAACTTGCATGGAACTTTTTTGAGGTGTGATGATTGATCGAGTGAAAAAGTATGTGAACTCGAGCGGCGACGTCGTGATGGGATTCACATGGAACCTTTGTTGCTTGGCTCCACTATCGTTGTATTTGGACACTTTTTAAGTTGAATTGTTTGAAGGAGAAATTCCACAACACAAGAGTGTTGCACGAGAGGGTATAACCACCTTTTATACAATTACATGCACAATTGAGGAGGGGAAGGAAAAAGCTCCTGATCCTTTTTCAGCCCGAACCAAACTACGGTCTCGTCGCGGCCGTCAGAGGGATCGGACCACTGTCACCTTAAGTTACGTCACGGTCACGTTGGACCCTAACCCTTTTGTTTGCTTGGCGTTAACATCCAATCGCTCACAGACCTCGACGTCGGACCTTCTTTCTTGACTTGGTCGACCTACATTTCGAGGACTTTTGCTCACATGCTCCGGCACCTAGATTCATTTGAGGATTGCCGCCCATCACTTGCTGGCAGGATAACGAAATAACAAGATGCTGAAATGTGGGATTCCCGCTCCATGTATGTGTCTCAAGCCTTTATGTTCCTAACTCACAACCCGAGTTGACTACTCGACAGGTTAGAGGTTTTGGTTAAGGAACAGGCCATCTATAGTGGCAGTAGGATGACTGGGCATCCTGGAGCAATGTATCACTGCCACCTTGCCCTTGGATCTTGCGAGGTCGTTCTTTCCAGTGACGCGGATATCCCCTTGCCAGTTCCTGCCCACGCACATCTGCTCCTTTCTTGAAAATGAAAGACACTTACTCGTGCTTGAGTTTGTGTCGGTGCAAGTTACGGTCGATGAAAACTGGACCATCTTCAACATGTCCCATGGCTTCTTACCGCCCAAAGAAACTCTTGAAAAACAATAACACTGCACGAGCGCGAGTGTACGTCCTCGCTATCTACGCCTTAGATCACTACCCTTCTTCTCTTCGAATCAGAGTGTGAGTGTTGTTTTCTATCCCCAATGAAAATCTGCATATGCGGATGCTGACAGCAACAGAAGGCTTATCAGACTTATTCCATGCTCCGTACGAAACCAAAAAATGTGTCTACAAGTACGAGTTTTTTATCAATGCGGATGCGACGTCCTCCCTACTCAAGGCTACGAAACGTGGTCTTGCCATGGGTATACGCCTGATTGCTACAGAACTCCGAACGCAATATTATGCTTTTACATGCTCGCCAACGACTGTGGCCGACCGACCTGCCAATCCGTGAGAAACTACTGGAGCTGGCAAGTCCATGTTGGGCTCTGTGGTCAAGAACTCTGGCGGTTATTCGTCCAGAGTTACGGCACTTGGTGTGCCGCCGGCGGCAACAACCAACCTCCACCCATATATGTCGACCATCCACAAGCAGTTCTCCCTTATCGATGGTTCCCTGGGTACCCCCGCTACGACAGGCCCGGATTTCGCTTCATCGTCTTCGAGGACTCGTTTCCTCGGTTTAAAGCAGAAAATCCCATGCCGCCGCCGTGGCCTGTTCTCGATGTACCCTTACAGCATGTTCAAAATCACGATCAAAGCCATCCACCGCTCGACAAACGAAAATTCGAGGAGGAAGAGCAGCTGGAAGGACCTCAACGCCTAACAATAGAACAAGTTCACCTCCATTTCTTCTATAGGAAGGCCTCTGTGGGGGATGTGACCTTCAGATTCAGCGTACCTGACAGGAGATGGAACCCTACTCTATTCGGGGTCACGTCGGATAATAATCAAGTATGAGCGCAGCAAGTAGCCTTGATGGGTGTACAAGTACCTATGTATTGGCGGGAGACGGATATTAATAGTGTTATCGGCCATGCGTTGTGTGCATAGGTGGGAGAGGGTGTGCCACCGGGGAATGGGAAACGCGGAGTGAAGGATTACATCTGGTTTTTTTTTTTTTTTTTTTTTTTTTTTTTTGCAGGGGGTTAGACGGGAAAAGGGGACGAATGAGTAGAGATACCTAGGATATCAGCTGTTTCTTGATCAATAGTAACAAGAATAACAAAGATACACTGACACAGCGAGGTAGTTACATTCCTCCACTCCCATGACACCCAAATTATAACTCGAACACAGGTTAACCTGAAGAAATAGACTAGTCCTTCCGTCAAACTTGCCTTGTTTCTCTTCTCTTCTGATCTACCTGAAATCAACCTCTTCTTCATTCTCTCCGAATAACCTCCTGTTTGACTAACTGCAAACTAGTATCTCCAACTCATCCCCTTGGTCTTCCTAGGTATACAAAACAAGTCTCAAATCGCTTCCTTCAACTCGATTTCTCCCCCTAGTATCATCTCTGCCTTTTTCTCCTTCCCTCCCGCCCTTCCTTTATCCTCCTCATCTCTCTCCCTCTTCTTCTTGTTCTTCCCGTGTCTACATGCATCTCCGCTTCCACTGCTGCTGTTACTCCTGCTCCGAAGCGGAAAAGTGGTACATAGAATCGCTGTATGTGGCAAGGGGAATGGTACCCATATCATAAATATTCAAAAAAAAAAAAAAAAAAAAAAAAAAAAAAAAAAAAAAAAAAAAAAAAAAAAAAAAAAAGATGTAAGGTTATTAAGAGATACTATTAATAGTGCTGCCCTCTAAACATTAGATAGGTATACACATGTATGCAATGCTTCTAAGTATTTTGTTCGGCCTTGAATGTTGAATCTATACGTGTCCTATGTCTACATATATACGTACATACATTTGCATATATGTATATATGTGATGGTAGGTAGGTAGTTCTAGATAGGTGGATGCGCTCCAAGAACCGCCCTAACTAAGAAATCTATTAATTTATAACACGTGTGCCTGGGCACCTCAGTTGTTTCATTGATTATCCTAGCTTGAACAGATACTATCAACGAACTTTAAATTATCAGAGTCGCTAGGTACGAAAGACTAGTCTTGTACTTTGGGACGAACAAGGCAGAACAACAACAACACCAGATTAAGAAATGATATGCTTGCTTGCTTGGTATTGACTGATGCTTCTCCAAAACATGATATGATTGATGCTGAAGTACCTTGGATACTTTCCATTACTACATACTCACTTACGTCTGTCCATCTTTTATCTATTGCTATCTTTGTTTTTTTTTTTTTTTTTAAACTCCTCTTGCTTGCAGTATTCCAGCGGCAGGCAGTTAGTTCTACAAGACTTCATTGGAAGACATAGTTCAGAAACACTTAACCAACTCTTCAGAAACAACAAACATTCTAGAAAAAATACTACACTAACACGAACAAATCTTGTGCCCAGCCGGCTCACGGTCAGCCGTGCCTGCCGGGCTGGGCCCACTTCTTCCCAGCACCACCACGCTTAGCTAGCTTTTTCCCCGCGATCGTTCGTAGCTCTGTTTCCTTCTTCAATACAACATCTTCTCTCTCTCGCCTTCTTTGTCCCTGTGGTCCAAGAACAAACATTTTATAAACCACTTTATTAATACTTGAGCAACACTTTGGTCATGGCTTAGAAGTAGTTCAACAACACTTTACCAACACTTGATCGACGCTTTACCAGCTATTGTCCAATAATATAAATACTTCAACAGCCGATCCTCATCTATTATAAGCCCACTTCCACTTTGGATAATGATGCTATTCGCTACTACCCATAAACAGATGCTAAGAATGTTCTCCTACAACTTGCACATTCTTTCCTTTTCCCTTGCTTTTTGAAATGAAATATGAAACAAAGTCAAATGCTGAACTCATATGAACTCCGATCCCAAACGCCCGGCTGTCCGGCTAGGTTGCTTGCTTGCTTGCATCAAAAAAAAAAAAAAAAAAAAAAAAAAAAAAAAAAAAAAAAAAAAAAAAAAAATAAACAAAAAAAAAATCAAAAAATTTACCATGGAAAAGGACAAGCAAATTACTTTACAAAAATGAAAA
>MU859108.1:0-200829 GCA_033297205.1 Pseudoneurospora amorphoporcata | reverse complement strand
ATTTAGCCCTCCAGACCTTTCCACACAGTTTTTCCAGACTTAGCAACTCAATACATCACATCACAGCTTCCTTTCGTTGCCCTGCACGTCGCACAACATAGCAATGTCAGAAAGTAGCCCTCCAACAAAAGATACTTTTCATGATGATCTCCAAAACCTATCCATCTTCCTCGCGTCCTCTTTTAAGCCTAGCTTCTTTATCCATTCATCACGTATCTCCCGTACGTTTGAATGTTCTCTACACGGACTTACTTCGCCCCTCTACAACAGCTGCCGGCCCACACGTCAACCCCAAATCCAGGGCGGCCGATCTGATAGGCCTTCATTCGTTGGTCTTCAACATCCAAATCCCAGAAAGATGAAACCAACAAACGAGAGAAACGGAAAATGCCACACATAATCTACGGCCAATCCCGAACTTCCAGGGATTACTTACATGCAGAAAGGTGCAGCGGCCGCCCTAAAAGGAAGCCCAACCCCGCCTTGGACAAGGATTGATGTCGGTCCATATGGTGGGTGGATGCATGTTATATTCTATATATCAACCTCACCTGCTCGTCATTGTCACTTGATCGCTGGACTTTAATTTTTTTCATCTGGTCAATGATTACACTACATGTACAAAACCAAATCTCAGCTTCAATTTTATCAAGTCAAACAACATCGAACAACAACTTACTCACCTACACTCATAATAACCACCCCCAGAGATAGTCAGTCCAATATGACCTCAACCCCACCATACCCACCCGTCATTCCCCTTCCCATCGATGCCTCCAACGCCAACTCCAACGACAACAACGACAACGATGATGCCCAATCAGACATCAGCATCCCCTATTCCTCCCTGACCGAAAGCACCATCAGCACCGGGGCCGGCAGCGATTTTCTCACCCCCACCGCATCATCAGATGCCCAATCTACCGCTGCCGGTGATTCTGAAGGGGTAAACCTACAGACCATCACCTCCGTTCTGAATGAAATGGACCCCTCTTCTTATCAAGGTCATGACGAACGTATTGATGATTCTCTGGCGCAATGGAGATCTTTGTACCGCGAGGAGATCGAACAGCAAATTGTCGACAACCGAAACCGAGACCGAAGCAGGACGATGATGACCACCAGCAACGCCTTGAGCGCTGGGAACCTGCAGTTGCATACCAGCCAGACGAGTGAGACCTTGACTCGCGAAGGAGGAGGAGGAGGAGCTGGGCTCGACGGCAACGGACAGACGAGAAGAAGAAAAGGAAAGGGAAGAGAAGAAGGACCAAAGTCGAGCCCAAGCGACTCCTCCTCCTCCTCGTCTACCTCCTCCAATACGCCTTCATCCATAAAGTTCGTCTTCAACCTACATCCCAACTTCATCACCATCCGTAATCTCCTATTCATCTTCATTCTCATCTTCATTTTCATCTTCTCATTCGCTTGCTTACACATCACCGTCTCATCTCCTAGTAGGTCGACCACCAGTCCCTCCAACATGTCCCATGATGATCACGATGACCAGGAATTCCCACCATTAACCATCCTCACCCCCGCGCCCACAGAAATAGCGAGTCACACCCGCTCTTCAACCCCCACGCCACAAGCATACGAAAGTGCTCCATCGTCTCCTTCCGGAGCTGGAGCTCAAAAACCACGCTACATCCGCCACGCCGCCCCCTTCCCAGGCCAAACGTACATCCTCCTCGAAGCCTCCACGGGCCGAGCCCTGACCTTGATAGACGGGAACTTGCGGCTGGTTCACGTTCCGGATCCGGATCTGATAAGCATTACTGATCAATCCCATATTGACCTAACCGACAGCAGCGTAGCTGTGCCAACTTGCGCAAAAGGTCAATGCAACTGGCACTGGCACTGCGTCGAGACCGCGGGGTGGTTGGGCTTCCGCAACGCGGCGAGTGGCACCTTTTTGGGACACGATATGTGGCAGAACATCGTTGCGAAGGCGTACAGGCATAACGGGTGGGAGTGGATGGCTGTGAGGCCGACGCCTGGTGGGCCGGAAGGAAAGGGCTGGCATTTGTTGGTGACGCATTGGGAGAAGCTGTACAGGATCAAGTTCTTGGAGGGAGGCGCTTTTGTAGCGATGGATTCGACGGAGGGGACGGTTTGGGAGTTTGTTGGTTTGATTTGAGGAGTTGGGATCACGTGTGCCTGTGGCCTTGGAGACTCTTTTTTCTTGGGAGGATAAGACTTTTGCCATGGCTGGTAAATGGCTGATGATCGGTGACAATTGTCGTGGGAAAAGGGTGTTTTGACATGTGTCTCGTTTGGGCGCCTTCCACGCCATCACGGAGGTCGGAGTTAAGGATCACATACGACTTGTTTCCATTCAGAAACCACATCTAAATAGACAGCTGTCTCTCTACCTAAGCGTATGGCTTCTGAGTCCAGACTGACTTCCTGTAGAAGACTATAAGTTAGCTTATCAGTGGTGTTTCAAATCGTTCCATCAGTGCTTACAAAGGAAAATAAGCATGCAACTTTGGGTCGTTGACAGCCACCCTCATCCTCTCTAAGAGGAGCTGGATCTCAGCATCATGCCACCCCAAAACCATCTTACAAATGTAAGTCGCGAATCCTTCTAGCCCTGTCTCAATTGAAAGACGGTTCAACAATCCAATCTCCTTTTGAATTTTGTTTTTTGGCCAACCTCCGATGGGTAACCTGACGTGGTGAGTGTGGATCTTCGTACAGCCAGCTCTTCGCAGCCATTCCTTCCAATGTTCCGCCACCCTCCACGTACGACCTGTTACTTCTCCAGTCTCGTAGTATATGCTGGCCCAATCATGATAAATGCAATCCTCGGGGAGCTCACTCACGTTAGCACGAACAGGAAGCGCAAACTCTCGCTGCTCAAACCAGCCCCCGGGCTTGAGGGTGCGGAGAATTTCCTTGTAGAGTTTGGGCCAATCTTTGATGGAGCCGCCGAGCGAGCTGATGCGTATGTAGTCAAAATCTTTTTCTGCAAAGGTCCATTCGAGCTCGCAGTTGTCGATTTCAAATCTACAATTGGGGCTGATCCAGGGTGGTTGTATGGGGGAGATGTCGATGCCGATGACTTGGGCGGCCGGGAACTGCTCTGCAAAATCACTGACGTGTTAAGCTTTGTCAGGATCAAACAGCGAAGGAATCTGGGAAACAAAAAGGAATAACATACAGGCACCAGATGCCAGTTCCGCATCCGACGTCCAACACCCTTTGGGGATTTTTCAAAGGAGCAAGAAACAGCTGATTGTCGTAAGCTAGACACATCATATGGTGACTACAAGGGGGTTAGAGCCAAGCTAAATCAAGGTATTGCGGCTGGTAGTATGAAAAGGAACATACAGCATATCCAACACTCATTCTACATGTCGTCGTTTGGTGCCCTTTAGAGTGTATTATTTCCCGTACGTCTTGTCTTGTTGCGCTAAGGAGAATGGCTGTACAGTAATAGGCACCGTCATAGTTGTGATACGACCGGCCGTTTATCTGGCGGTATTCCTGAATCGCTCTGTTCAAAGAGGCAGTGATCGAGCGATAGCTAACCTTTGATCAACTTAAACATTCAGATGTAAAAGTCAAACGGTGATGCATACTCGCCATCTTCGAACCCAGGGTCAGACTTTTCGTCGATATTATCAACCTCAAAGATAGGACCGACATTGTGGTTCTCGACCTTGTTGATATTAGGGACCTGGATGCCGCTTATCTTATATTTAGATCGTTGCGGTGCTTACTGGTATGATACGCTCCTGGAACGGCCCTTGTACATGCTCCGGTACAGGCGCAAATGTGGACGGCCCGGCTACAGGTTCCGGTTCTGTCGTCATCGTAGTAGATCCTTCGAGTCGTGGCGCTTGGGTAGAGCCCCTTTGAAGAAGCGAGTTTGGAAGATGTGATCAACTATTCGTAGTCACAGCCAAGAGAGTGCGTCTTCGAGGCAAGGGGGGATTTGATAGGGCCAAATGAGGAACCTGGAGTGTCCCGCGAGTTCCGGATGATTTTGGATTGAAAGATGTCCCAGCGAGACTTGGCGTGAATTCCGGGGAATTCATCGAGTGTGTGGGAACTGGCGTGTCAACCTCATTTTGGCCGCCTTTACCGCGACCGCCGCTTCTGTGGGATGTTCGTCCTGTCTCTTGTCGGAGATCTGTCAAATCGAAGCCACTGGATTAGTTGACGGGTAGGACGGTGAACGACTTGACCGACTGACTGTCGCAAGCTAACGCCACAAATCATGACCGGCGAGACCGGGTGCATTCCGCGGTACACCTATTCCCCGGTGCAGCCCCAAGCGTGCATTACCGAACGGGGGATGACCCACCGGAACAACCCGTTTCTTGCCGTTCGGCCGTTGATGGCTTGATTAGGAAAGTCGCTGTTGAATGAATCGTGGCGACATTGCAGCCTTGTGAAGCTATTCCGATGCATCGCGAGAAAATAGCAAAAAAAAAAAAAAAAAAAAAAAAAAAAAAAAAAAAAAAAAAAAAAGGACTGTATGGTATGTTGAGACTTCGAAAGGGTTCTCTCAGTTCCTCTCGCGGTGATCCGATCAAGTCTCGGTTGGTTGTCAATATGTAAGTCAACCATCTTCCACTGCACTGCTGTGACTTTGACACTTGCGGCGTCAAGCATCACCTCGGTATCGGACTAACGGGCCATGCGGATTGAATAGTCCCTGCCACAGCTCCTGCCGTCCGTTACTAGCCGTGCCTATGCGCATTCCTTCCACTTTCAACTGTCAAATGAAAGACTGGAAGCTGTTCATCTGACTGGAAGGAGTGCTCGCCGAAATCGTTTCTGCACCATCGCGTCACCCGTTTGTCAATATCAATAAGAACGAGAGGATGATGACGCTAAAAGTTCACGTCGAGGAAGTGTAGGTGCTGCTTACATATGATGGACGACGTAGACCGAAATCTCTACACAGATTAACTGGATACTGCTTCATGTCGCTAGATGACAAAAACTGAAATCAGGAGGAGGAAGATGCAGATTGCCAGTGAAGAAGTTGCTGTATTTTCATCATTGAAGACTTCGCTGAATCAACCGTCTACGGAAAGCATAACTATGACTATGTCCCAACGAACAAAGCACAACACAAATACCTTTGTGTAACACAAACCGCTAAGCCTCAACACCTGTCACGTACTGTAGAGCAGATGTTAGATTCGCCATTGCGCTTAGAAAAAGCGAGAGTGCTATGAACTTCAAATTCAATGGTGTAAACGCATCGAATATTGTCAGCGTGATCAACAAAACGCCAGCAAGTGCGGAATTGAACATGTTCAATATCATGATGAACATCCGCACGGATGTCTCCGCCTTTCCGTCACTCTCTTGGGTCTTTTCACTGCGGTTTGCCGGGGCGTTCTATGCTGTTGCCGATTTCCTTGCAAGTTTTTGTCCCGTCCACATCATCACATATTTCCATCTTTTGGACAGGAGCGTCTACCTCCTGGGGTCCCCGGTACTCGGCGTGGCCAGCGATATCCCCGGCCGGGATGTCATATATGGCTTGCTGTCGAATTATAACGCCTCTGCTGTTGCCGTCGCCATTCCGGGCCACGGTGATGTTTGAGTCAATATCTAGATTGGCGCTACCGTCGGAGTTTTGTGTCCACCTGAACGCCGTTGACGCAAGGGCAACTTCACTTCTGCTTGCATCGTCGGCTCTCCGGACTTTGCTCGCCCCTTGGTATTGGCTGTAGGAAGCTGGAGTGGCCTTGTCGTCCGACTTGGTGTCCGTAGAGTTCAGAGGAGGCAGGACACATTGAACCCAGCCGGTTGTGAGGAGATTTGTGCTGTCAGGGGTGGAGATGGAGGCGTGGCAGTAGGCAGCGGGGGCAAAGGGGCCTGCAGTCAGGTTGAAGTTGTAGCTGGTGTTGCCACTGGGTCAGCAAAAAAATAACAGCTTCGCAGGACTGGGATGAGCACGGCTTACTCAACGAAATGCCTGTTGGCAGAGGCAGAGGCGGACAGGCCAACAATGCTAATGTTCCGATGAAAATCGGCACTCCGGCGATTGAGCAAGTGCAAGACGTTGGCGGCAAGGGCATCGTGGTTATTGTCGGTATGGCAATCGTCAATATATTGATGGGGAACGA
Organism: Pseudoneurospora amorphoporcata; assembly: GCA_033297205.1. NCBI lineage: Eukaryota > Fungi > Ascomycota > Sordariomycetes > Sordariales > Sordariaceae > Pseudoneurospora > Pseudoneurospora amorphoporcata. Next base: position 194,734 of record MU859108.1, on the reverse strand, counting down.
CACGGGCAAGAGAGACAGTCCAGAAGACTGCTCCAAATATGTAGAGCTTCATGATGATGACCATATTCTGGACTTTGGGGAGTGATTTGATCTCGGGTGTGTTCGAAGAATGTGCGGATGTGATGTGGTGGCAGAGGCACCAAAGGGAATCAGAAAACTCCCAATTTTTATGGATCGAGGAGGTGACCCAAACGCGATCAAGAGATGGAAGAGAAGGTGCAACCTGCCACACGATCATGCCACCGTCTCTCATCATCCCTTCCGTCGTTCTGGTCCTCCACTAGGTTCTTTCATGATGTTCTGAATGTCGTTCGAGCCTGCCTTTTTCATCCCATACCCTACGCCACTCCCGTCAGCTTTCACGGCACTCGCACCTGCCGCCGCTCCTTCCTTTCAAATCACGGCAGGTGCCTAACGAATATATAACTTACCAGATTGGTACCGATTTCACCAACAACCGCTTGGCCCATGGCGCAGTGGCCAGCCGTCCTAACACCTCAAACCTCCGAAAAAGATACCTGTCGGCCGGGAACGATGATGTACATTCAAGTAACCCAAAGAGCCTTCCACATCGTAGACCGCGACCACTTGCCACCAATAAAGTGGGATCTGTTAGTATCTGCAGCGACAGAAGAAGGTAAAAACACACACCAAAAAAAAAAAAAAAAAAAAAAAAAAAAAAAAAAAAAAAAAAAAAAAAAAAAAAAAAAAGGGTTGAGGTGTTGCGATTGTTGATTCTGAGCAATCGGCTGAGCGGTTGTTGGTACTATTTTTTTCTATCTTTTTGTACCTGTTTCGGAGTTGATATGTAGGTAGTAAAGGAGGTGCTGGGTTCGAACTGTGGTCGTGGCTTCCTTTTTTTTTCTCTCCTTTTCACTTGGAGGTTGATGTTGCCCTGACATTTGTTTCAGTTAGACATTTGCCGCTCCCTCACATAGTCCACGAGTGCAATTGACTTGAGGTTCCAGCCTCCTTGACGATGTTCGACCGAGTACTATCCAGGTTGTGGGATTTTCAAAGGGCGCGAGACAACACCAAAGACGAGAAAGGACCACGATGGAGATGATATTCATCATGATCGAATCAATTGATGCATTACTATTACACATTATCACCCCTCGCAGGTGACTTAATCCATCGTTCCAAATTTACAAGTGTCAAAAGTTTGTTTCATCCTTCCTTCATGACTCAACTCGACCACTGCAGCGCAGCATTCCATCTGTCGCGCGTTTTGTCAACCCAGACCTCGCTTTGCTTCCTTACTCCCAACTCCCATCCCGTATCTTACTACTTAGAGACCATCTAATACCCCCTTATCCTCGCATCATCCTCACTCCTCCTCCCCTCATCCATCCTCATCCTCTCCAGCCTCTGCGCCAACTTGGCAAACCTCTCATCCTTCCCACCCAGCCCCTTCAACGCCTCCCTAATCTTCTCTATCGTCTCCTCCCTGAGAGGACCACTAGGACCGAACCGATCCCAGATCTCAATCGTACCCTCGCCCACATTCTTCAGATTCCCCAGATCGTTTCCGATATACACCACCACATAGCTATTCCTCCAATCCGGCCTGGCCTCCCCGCTGTTATCCACGATCCACCCGGACCCGTCCTCAGTCATCCACTCCTCCAACTGCCCTTCTTTACCCCAAGCAAGAATCTCCCACCGCTGCCGCATGATGGGCCCGTTCACTTGCGTGAAGCCCTGGTCCAGCTCGTCGAGGAACAAATCGGTTTGCCCGACGTCTTGGATGGCGGGAGATGTGAGGTCCTGGTACGAGCGCACGGCGAGGATGCGGTCCTTGTCGGGCTCCATGTCTGAGTCGGAACCCTCGGAGTCGGATGACACAGAGTTTGAGCCGCGGATGAGGGACAGGCAGATGCGCGCGTTGCGCTTGCTGGATTGCTCTTCGGGGTTGGTCGAGTGCGTGGTGTGCCATGTGCCGGTGATCCAGGGCAGGTTGGAGGGGGTGAAGTGGGAAGGGGTGGCGCCGTCGCGGAGGTGGTACGGAGGGTTGACGGTGATGTTGGCTTCGGTTGAGAGGGCCATCTTTGATGTTGCGTTTCGACTTTGGAAGTCGTAAACTTGTATAGGTGGATGATGAGTATGAGACTGGAAGTTCAGTCGAATGAGAAAGTTCCCTGTTGTTTCTGGACTTACAGCCCAGGCCCAACGGTTCTTATACACGCAGTCGATCCGGGATATACCGGTAATGATGGGAGGCCTAGAGTCGTCGATTTTTTTTCTTTCCCCTCTCCGTGATATTCCAGGCCTTGCTCACAATCAGGGGCGGTTGGCGTGGACCAGTGACCAGCACAGGGTTCTGGTTCGAATTGGAAGCACGTTGGTTGTCCAGCCGAAGGAGGAGAGGAGCTTCTCCCGCTAGAAACTAACTCACGACACACGCCCCTGCACACCGCCATGGAACGTTCGCTTCTATCCAATGGCAACAAGGGCTGTAAGCTGGGGTGCATGTGAGCCCCATTTCACCGATGATTTGCTCAAGATCTCATGTGGTTTATGTTTGGCCTGGTTCGCCCACATGAGATGCGCTCTTGGGATGCGTGATGGAGACCACGTGAACAGGTTCTGGTTCTTTTGATCTTCACCTCCCCCATTCACTCGCCTACATTATCCACCCAAAAAGGTTAGCAATAAAACTGACTCGTGGAGCACCGGTGGCGAGTGGTTCAATTGTACACTACAACCCTACTAGCTCCGTCCTGTAGCTCTATGTTTGGCCCCTTCGTATGAAATCGCTTTTTTTGCTTGTTCGCCAAAACTCTAGGTACAGTATCGTGCAATTTCCACAACTGGGCCCTGGGGCCGGTCTGGTTACCTCGCTTTTCTGACAAAGGGGGTTTCCTAAACTCCGGCACTCGGCGATGCTGCGAATCCATATCCATTGCCGATAGGTCTAAACAAGGGTAATTGCCGAGTCGGAGAAAAAAGGTCGGGTTGCAGCAAGGAGCCGATTTCGATGCATATAAGATGGGGTGTTGGACAAGGTCTTGGGGTCATTCTTCTGTTGACATGTTGAGTCTTGGCACTTGCTTGTTCGGGGACCACTTAAAAAGGGGGGACATCCCGTTTGAGAATAAGTGGCCAGCAAGCGGCGGGAATCCTGCACTTGCATTCGAAATGTCAATTCCGGTCAGAGTTCTTGAAATAATCGGTCGAATGTTTGAAAGCAAAGAGTTAAGTGAAATTACTGGGGGAAATTCATTAGAGCATGTGTAGAATTGTATAGATCCAAGCTAGAGTTGTCTATATTGGAGCAGCTGACGTGGAAGGGCGCTGTAGAAAAGCGCGCCTCGGAAAAGCGCCAGAGGGCTTCAGACAGAAGCCTCTATATATACGGACCGAGAGGAGAATAAGTCCTGTCGATGCGCTGTTTGGGGATATATGTTGGGATTCGGGTCGACGTACGAACTGACGCTGCTGACATGGTCTCAAGTATCAAATGATGGAGGTCGAAGGTCGACAGGTATGCAAGTGAGGTTTCAAGAAGATGAACTGCTTCTGCCACAACCTCTCTCATTAAGTCTGATTAGACCCAAAATATGGATCACTCAGCAGCCTTTGTAAGCATGTTGTATCCTACCCATGCCCAGAGATCCATCTCATCATCCACCCCCCATTGCACCCCCGAATTTGATACCTACCAAGTACCCGAAAGGAAGATCTTGAAGCGGCCGTGGCCGCATCTCCCACATGTGAACACCAACGATGACGGAACGGTGCGGTGCGGTGCGGCCCTCCGCCCGCGCGCCCGCAACTTCCACATCGCTCAGTGGTTATGTCCTTTTGGAAGGCTTATTCATGTTCGTGCCCTGAGTAATCGCCAGCTTTCAACTTCATCTTTGGATCAAGATTGAAGACCTACTCGTCAGGTCTAGAAGCGCTCGGCTGAGATCCGTTCGCGTGTTGGCAGATTCGGGGATTATACAACCACGCATCTTCCAAACCAACCTCTTCGCCCCTCTCACCCTGACTTGACTATTCCTCCCACTCCTCCGATCCCGTGCCGCCTCCCTCGTGAGCAGCACCAACCCCCACCCAGTCACAATCGCATACACCTCGTCGACAGCCGCCTGGACCTCACTCCCTTTCATGGGGACCTACAGCGCCTCCAAGGCTGCTCTTTCCAGCTACGCCGAGTCCCTGCACAAGGAACTCAGGCCTCTTGGAATCCGGTGCGTCTCCATTGAGTGCGGCGGGTTTTCTACCAATCTCGGCCAGCCGCGGCCTGAGGCAGATTCTGCTTTCGGCACAGAAGGGACCAGTCTGCCGGAAGTATATGGCCCGCTGTTGGCGAAGGTGGGAGGCATGTTCATGAGCGATCGATTGAAATTCATTCCGGGAGATTTGGGTAGGGTGGGCACAGCAATCGTGGACATTGTGTTGAAAGAGGAGGGAGTGGTGGGTGATAAGAAGAAGTGGGTGGCCAGGGGTGCTGCTTGGATCGGATGCGTACGAAAGCGTGGTGCAGAAGTGTGAAGAGATGGTGCAGGTTGCGGCGGAGTGGAAGGCGGTCAGTTTTGGGACGGATCGAAAAGAGGATTTCGATGGGAAAACGGATAGTAAGAGGTACTTGAAGCTTACGTCGATTGTGGAGGGGGAATAGATAGTAGATACAACCCGGTGAAAGTGATTTTATTTTCGGTCCTTCGCAGATCATCTCAAAATTGAAAAGGAGATCCATTATTGACGTTGCCAAGTCATTGTTGGCTGAATGTTCATGGTCGATCCTGTCGATCAACCTTTGTGTTTCTCGGATGCCGTTGATGCTGATGGGATGAATTTGTATATTTGGAAGCACTTCTTGGTGGTGGTTTCGATGGTGTTGATGAAGAGGAAACACGTTGAATTTATTTTCTCATGTTATGTTCATCGACTTAGGGTGCGGCTTTTCCTATTTGCTAATGATGTTTCGGAATGATGAAAGGTGAAAGTTACGACATTGATGATCGAAAGCTTCTTGGGTTGAGAACCTCTATGGCTGCAGTGCGGGGAAGGGCCCTGGGGAATGCAATGGGCAGGTCGGGACCTGCCGCTGTGCACTGACGCGCCTGCCGCGCTAACGCAGCCCTGAATTGCCCTGAGCTTTAGTGAGGTTCCATTGCAGCATGAACGCTGGGGTAGCCTCTTCAGCCGCAACGAACCTACCGATCGAGTGCTGAGGTGTCAGGGGATACCTAACGTTGGTCAGAGCTCCACGTCATCCCCAGGGCATCACAATTCCATCGCCAAACTTCCACTTTCCATCTCATCTCCAGCATCACGATACCCCTCTACCGACGTAGCTGTTACACTTTATCTCGGTTATTACCAAAAACCTCTCCGGATTTCGAGCGATATCGATCCATTATCGACTCCTAATCGACCACGCGCATCTCCACCCCCCGCCGTTCGCACCCGACCCCCATCTCGGACTTCAACCGGTGCCAGCTACCTTACCTACCTAAAAACACATCCAACATGTCAACAATAGCCACCCCGCGCGACACTGGGACGCCCCTCTCACGGCGCATCAACTCCACCCAGGCCCTCTCCAACTCCAATTCAACCCCCACCTCTTCCACGCGCCCGTCGCTCGACGTGCCCCGATCCGCCTCCAGCTCGCCCAACCTCTCCGCCGCTCCCGTCGCCGCCGCCGGCAAACGCGCCAACCGCGCCGCCCTCCGCGAGTACTACAACCTCAAGAAAGCCCAAGCGGCCTCTGGCACGGGGGGCACCTCGACCCCGATCCTCGAAGTGACCTCCACGCCACCATCGCCCGACCCGTCATCAACCAACAATGGCAATGGCTTCCAGCAATCACTCTCCTCCTTCGACTCCATCCCCGCCTCGCCCGTCCTCGACTCCCCCGACTTCTCGGCGCAGCCGTACCTGTCCGAGCTGCTGCAGTCGTCGACGCTGGCCGAACTCCTCAAGACGTACGCCCGCATACTGCAGGAGATCCGCGCTCTAGATGCCGAGAAGAAGGCGCTGGTGTACGATAACTACTCGAAGCTGATCAGCGCGACGGAGACGATCCGCAAGATGCGGACGAGCATGTTCGACTCGAACTCGTCGACGGCGGATAAGCTGGATCCCATGACTAGCACGCTGGATGCGGTTTTGGGGAAGGTGTATCAGCTTGCTAGTGGGATTAGAGGCGAGCTTAGGCAGCGGTTGTCGGAGGGGGGTGAGAGTGCTGCGAGACGGAGGGAGGCGGAGCAGGAGCAGGACAGGGATCTACTGGAAGGGATTGACGATGAGGAGGAACGGAGGAGGAGGAAGGACAGGAGGGATAAGACGAGAGAATTGGCGAGAGAGGTGGCGAGGGTTCCGGAGCGGTTGAGGGGGTTGATGAAGGAGGGGAAGAAGGAGGAGGCGGCGAGGGAATGGGAGATGCCCAGGAGGTTGTTGGAGCGATGGAAAGAGAGGGGTGTGGGAGGAGAGGATGTGGGGAGGCTGTTGGAGGAGGGCGATGCGATAGTTAAAGAGGACGACGAGGGAAGTAGAACGTCAACATAGGGGTCTGGGGTGTAGCAAGGGATTGATGTATCGTTCTTCACTTTTTAGAGCTTGTACTAATTACTCAAAAAGACCTGCATAATCAATAAAACCCCGGCCCAGCGCTCCAAGTCCCGTTCCCAAACCACGTCCCAACCCCAGAGTAATCCATACTCCTCCCATCCTCACCTAAGAACGCAAATCGGAAGTACTCGGGCGTCGTCACAACCCTCGGGTCTCTCTCCCACCTAAACACCTGATCCTCCAGCGCTTCTTCCGCAAAGAACTTCCTGTGCCTCTCCACATCATTAACCATAACACTCACACCTTGCAACTTATCCGCCTCTTCCCTTCCCCTTTCCCCTACCTGCGGCATCAGCGCCGCCAGTGTATCATTAACCTCCTTCCACTTGAAAGCAATACTCCACAACTCCGACACTTCAGTAGCAAGATAAACCAACGGCTGTCCATCCACCGCCGGCACCAAGCTCGTCCCAAATAGCCCATCACCACGCCTCAACGCCTCCGCCGTCTGTATAACCGAATCGAACCCCCACCTCGCAATGCCGTTGATAAACAACCCCAACAGCAGCCCCTGATACACCAGCGCCGGACGCGTTTGTATGCTCGTCAACGGCAGCAAAAGTAAAGCAAGAACGTAGTGATGAATCCTCAGCTCCAACGTTCCCAACCCGCTTATCGAGACTATCGCTCCCACCGCAATCCCGCCCAAAATGAAGCTGTATAGCGCCAGGTAAGGGAGGACGCGTCGCTCAAGCCAAAAGGAATAAGCCTGGTAGGCCACCGTCACCGTAATAACGGCCACGATCGCGACGAGCGCAGCCACCGCGCCCGGTTGTTGGGAAAGGTCATGCGCGCTTAGACGGGAGAGGGGGATCCAGGACTCCAAAGTAAAATTGGACAAGGCGCCGATCCACAAACTTCCCAACCACAGGATCGTTTTTTCTAGATTCCCCGAGGCGGGGATGGCGCGCAGCGTGGTGGAGCGGGAGCAGGTCCAGAAGAGGACGGCTGAGACAAAAGTTGCGGGCAGCAAGCGCTCGAATAGGATCGATATCAACTGCGGGAGGATGGTGTCCGAGGGCCCGGCGACGTTGGGCGGGTCCGAGACTAGGCCGACGTGGATGAAGATTGTCAGGAAGCTGGTGAACCACAAGATGGTGGCCGAGGTGGTTAGGAGGGATATCCCAAAAGTGAGGAGGACGGTGGGGAGCAAAGAGCGGAAGGTTTTCATTTCCATTTGGGGACATTGCCCATGGCCGGTAAGGGCGGGATGGATGGTGAAGGACATGGGGAAATGGGAGTCGAAGCCGAGGCTTTTGATGTCTTCGCCTCCACGGCCGGGGAAGAAGGAGTAGTACTCTCCTATTAGTGTGACCATCCCGCAGCCGCCGCGGGCGTCGGAAATCACACCGGCGTGCATGGCCGCTTGGCAGATGAAGGAGTCGCCTCTGTATACTCCCGTCCCCGTCCCTGCCTCCGTCTCCGTACCGGTGCCAGCAGAACCATCCCCGACCTCCCCGCCCCCAATCACCCAAGGCCTGTAAACCACCTCCTCCCGTCCCACCCACCTCGGATTCAGCACTTTAACCTGCCTACAATCCGCCGGGCACCGAAAGGCAAAACTGACGTTTCCAAAGGGTTTGCACCGCTCGCCATCTACGCCGCACTCGTTCCCTGGTCCTCCCCAGAGCGTGGAGACGCAGTCTAGGTGTCTGACTACCTCCCCATCTGAGTCAAGAAGAGTGCCCTTGGAATGGATGAGAGAGAGGGAGAAGGTGGTGAGCCAGAGAGCCAGGCAGAGAGAGAGGAGGGTGGTACGCTGCCATTGATGGGGGAGGAGGCGTTCTAGTGTACGGCGGGGGAGGGACTGAATGGATGGGAAAACCGGGTTGATTGTTTGGCGCTGGGGACTTGAGGAGGAGCCAGGTATTAGAGAGAGGAGGCGGCGGTGTAATGGGCCTAGCTGGCTCTTTGAACGGGCTCGGGGGTTGGGTTTGATCGTCGTCAAAGACGATGATGGCGTGTCGCTGTCGTCGATCTCGAATTGCTCGATGTAATCTTTGTTGGTCAAAAGTTGGGCTTCTTCATCCCCTTCTTCCGGTGGGTGGTCGTCGTTGGCTCCAGGTGAGGTTGCAAAGGCGAGATATTGTTGATAGACTTGGTCATCTTTTTGTTGTTGTAAGCCGCTGTACTGGGCCCGATCGGGATGTTTCATATCCATATCGTATTCATATCAGGTATAAGGCTGAGTGTTGTCCTGAGTCCTCGTCTGCTGTTTAATGGAGTTTTGAGGAAAAGATGTTACCCACAATAAGAATGCTGTCTCGGTGACTGCGTGATTTAAGGGCGATAGTGGCGAGTGAGTGTAGCCGGAATCCTCGGAAATGAACGATGCGCTTGATGAAAAAGAAGGGATATCACAAGTAGAGTGTGATAGAGTAGGTAAGTTGTTCTTTCAAAAGATGTCAGACGGGGAGCGTTGAAGTTGTCAACTCAGCTGGGCTGAAAAGTCAGTGACTGCCGTTCAACCAATGGCAAGGCCGCTGGCGTCCTGGGGTAAAACATAGTAGACATGACTTGGAACTGGCAGGAGCAAGCTTTGCTATACCACCTCATTGACTTGGGCCCTTTTCAGCCGCACTTCTCGTGCCTCAATCAGCTGGAGCTGTCTTGTCCACTTGGACTTTGACCATCTCAACCAGTAGCTTCATCCGCGCCCAAGTTATTCCCGCCCGGCTTCGTTGCATTATACGAATTGGTATTGAGTCGTGATATAAAACGTGGGATATAATTACAGGTACATGTCATACATCAGCGGCGGGTCCAAAAAGCCGTCCCGGAGCTTCAAATCCTCTCCTTCTTTTCCATTTTTCCGTCCTCGTCGCAGCAGCTCGTCTCTCCCCATTTATTGGGCATCGACGAAGCCCTTGAGGTTGTTGAGCCACCTGAGGTACTCCTTCTGCTCCTTCATGTCAAGGTAATCGGGAACGAAGAGGGCAAGGGTCTGGTTGATGCCACGGTCCTCGAGGTAGCGCTCCATAAGGACCTGGAGATCCTCATCGAGGGTACCGAAGGGAGGGCCGGGGTAGACAGCCTGGGAAGCGTGCTGGGTCTCGGCGGTGGCACCGTGAGCGAGCTTGGCGTCGTGGTAGTAGAACATGTTGTCGACAACGATGGAGCCGTCCTGGGCAACGGCGTCGATGTTGAGAGCACCCTTGCTGGGCTTCTCAATGACGATGTTGAGGCGGACGGGAGCGCCGCCGTCGTCACCCATGTCCTCCTCGTTCTGGGCACCCTCCTCATCACCGAGAGCCGGGTCCTCGTCGAACATGCCAGGCTCGTAGTTCTGGAGGTCGGCGATGGAGAAGGAGATGGTGATCCTAGAGTATATTGGTCAGCGCTTGGTTCTTGATTGTTGTTGGACTCATGTTGGGGGATTCAACTTACTGCTCGTTGCCAAAGGTGCGCTTCAGGACAACATCCTCCTTGCCGGGGGTGTCGACAACCTCAAACTGGCCGTTCTCAAGGAAGTCCTTGACGGTGGCGGGAATGGGCTCGTTAGAGGCAATGTCCTGCTCATAGCCAATCTCGGTGGAGAGCTTCTCCGAGAGCTCAGCGTCGATCTCAGTGGCGGAAGCGCGGAAGACGGTGGTAGAGAAAGCCTTCTGGGGGAGCTGAGTCCTGAGGACGTTGCTGGTAGCGCGGACGGTGGCGCGGCCGAGAGTGATGGGAGAAGCAGAGACGGCGCGGAGAGCACGGGGCGCAGCGGTGCGCGCGACAGCACGAAGAGACATCATCTTGACGAATTTGATGGGGGTTGTTTGTTGACTGATTGTATCTGATCGTGTTGTTGCGCGTTGGGGGAAAGAAGAGTTCCTTGTTGTCGAGGACGGAAGCTGGGGGGTTGTAGAAATTCGATGACAATCCACGATGGGCTGGCCGCAATGGAATGGGACCCGGTCGGAGCTCCAGAGAGCAGCTGGTCCCCAGTCGCTGGCGAAGAAAATTCCGAGCACAGACCACGCATGGATAGGTAGCGTGAACCGATAAGCTCTTCACTTCTTGGCGGAACCTCAAGCTCCCCCACAATGACGCTTTGGACCCACTAAAACTTTTTCGTACTGTCCTTAACACACTTGTAACCTCTACAGTAGCTGTTCAGCTGTTCTACCTGTAGGTACCTAAAGCGTCCAGCATTTTCAGGGTCCAGACCCCGCGCTCTCTCAGCATCTGGATTGCTTCCAGTGATAGCCAATGCCAGCAAGAGAATAGTACACACAACACAAGAGAATCTCATCTAGATGATCATACCCAGTTCCTCAAATCAGCCTTCATCTTCCCCATTCTCCTCAATCTCCTATCCAGATCCTGCTCAGATCCCGATAATGGTACCGGCGGCACTGGCATATATTCCCTTGCTTGTCCTTGTCCCTGTCCTGACACTGAAACCCGTCTCTGCTGTTCCTGCTGATGTTGATGTTGCCCCCTCCCATAGTGGTAGTTATATCCCCCACCATATACCGAGTTATTCACAACAGGCACCGCCGGTGGTTGTACTCCAATGGGTACGCTAACACTGCTCCCTCTTCTCCTTCCCCCTCCCCCGACTGTGCCACTACCACTGCCGCTACTGCCACTTCGAGACCGGGATGCCGGGGGTGTTGTTGTTTTCTCCTGGCATTGCCAGCACTTGTACCCCGTCTGATCCCGTTGACTGGAGACACCAGAGAGACAAGAGCCAAAGATGCCACTGCCGCTGTTCTTGGCCATGGAACAGAGTTGTTCCGAGATGAGGACTGTGTCCTCGCTGCTGCACCGGCGACAGACGCGGATGTGGGTTTTGTAGGTGCACATTTTTGGGCTTTGGTCTCGAGTCTGGGGGATCTTTGTGGTGGTGTGTGTCCTGGAGAAGTCAACCGAGTTGGTGGTTCACAAGAGGTTTGTAGAAACTGAGAAAGGCAAGCAGTTAGATGGATGATTGGGAGGTAGGTATGGTTGTTGGGGAAGAGCTAGTACCCACGTTGATATTGTTTGGAAAAATGTTTGGCAACAAAAGCTGTAGCTCAACCTTGACAGTCCCAAGTGGAATGTTTCTTCCTTACTTTTCAAAGTCTTCGTTTCAATATTCGCTGACGTCTCCAAATAGTAACGGCGGTTTTCGAACAATCACCGGCGCATATATACATATACCGGCCCAAACCGCCCTCGTTCGGTATAACCGATCCTTGAAAAGCACAACTGGCTGAGACAAAACCAGCGTCTAATTCTCTCCGGTGCAACAAGTATGCTTAAGGCGAGTGCCTCTCGGTGATGGGGAATCCTCAACCAAACCAAATATGCATGGAAGATCGAAAGGAAGATTAAAAGAACGATTTAGCCTGTTTCACACTCAAGGGTGGCCCATGGAGGTTTGGTTCCTATTCTACCAAAGGAATAGGGGACTGACGTACTACTTATCATTTTGAGAAGCTGTCTGGGGTTTGCTTGTCAGTTTTGTCGGTTGTCGGTTACTTCCAACTTGGAGCACTCGATGGACTCGACGTCAGTCCAGTCCAGGGTTCCATTCCCGTGTGTGTCTCTGTCTCGCGCATGTTGTCCGTCATGTCGTGGTTGTGTAGTTGGCCATTGGGGGGGAGTAGGCAAGGTAGCAGTGCAGCAGCTCCGGCACGCCATACACATAGTGTTGTTTCACGATTGGTAGACATGTTGACTTGTTACTCCAATCGCACGACGAAGCTTTTGGGAAGGGGGATGGATGTCAGCATGTGGCATCGCAAGTGGCTGTATGGCGTAGACGGGCGAGACGGGAAAGGGTCTGTTAGGGTCTGGATTGAGCAACCATCGTGAGCGTTTAACATTGGCTGTTAATGGATAGAACAAGACCCTCTTAAGTCTTGTGTAACCCTCAGCTTGGAAGAACCCCACCGCTGGCATGGCCATGGACGTTTTACTGGTACAGAAAACCCTCGAAAGCATCAACCCACTCTTCCCTTGCCAATTAAGTCCTTACCGGTCAGAGATGAAGCAGATTGCCATCCGTTCTGTTGCTTCTTTCTGCTGTCGAGAAGAGGTAAAAGCAACCAAACGAACACTCGTCACCCTATCAAATCTGAGTGCCCGGCTATTTCGTAGCAGTTTCCACCGCACATGTCTGTCTCATGCAGAAAGCCTCGAGCTTCTCCGAACAAAAAGCTACCCTACTCCCCAAGTTCCAGTATGTTATGTAAAATGTGTCATTGCGTTGCGTTGTGCCCAAGTCTCTGATCCAGTCGCGCTAGCAAGAGATGTTCGGGTCACACAGGACAGCCGGGGAAAGAGAATTGCCATGACATGACATAGCCATGGTAAGTAGCCTCTCGTCGAGAAAGTCTCAAATATCCCAACTTATACAAAACCGCCATCTGTTTTGGGAGCGGGTTGCAGGATTGTAGGCCTGGTACTTTCATTCATCCAGAGCTCTTCTGCCCCTCCTTCTCTCCTCATTTAGTTCATTCACGGCAATTCTATCGATTGGTTCGATCTTTCACATACCTGGACCAACTCCATGTGCAAGTAGCTAGCCGCGGGGACATCAATGGGATGGGTCGAGGAAAAGGAAAGAATGGAAGCACGAACCCTAATGGACACAAAGCAGCTAACCCGAACCTCCAAGGCACACCAATAGCTAGGTTGATTGAGCAATGTGGATCAGTAGGGAAAAGAGTTGTGTTAGGTTGTACGATTCCCTATAGATAGAAAGGAAAGGGGTATACAAGATGAGGGGAAATATCAACGACAGACAGGTCGTCGGGTAGTGGTAACAGAACATAATATTGATGGATAGATGGGGGGACGAACCTGTTAGCACGGGGAACGCATAAACGATGGTAAAGAATACTTGCTGATGGATTAACACAAGAACAGAGAAGAGACCCTAATTCCTCCGACCTTGGAAGTAAACCTGAAATCACAGCCAGAAACCAAATCCTATCCCCCCCCCTCGCCCCATCACATTGCACACCCTAACGGGAAGCACAACAACCAAGCCGCCGAGTCCAAGATTCCCAAGGAGAACCCCAGCCAGGGCTCTCCGAACTCCGGTGAGACTGCCCCCGAACCCGGTCCATGGCAACGTGCAGTACATGTGGAATACCGGTAAAGCCGGGGGGCAGCCACGGGGAGCCGTTCAGCCAAGATATTACCAAACCGCCCACGGCTACCTGCTTGTCAGATTCATACCGATGAGCCCCCTCATTCCTCATCCCGTGTGGTAAGCGGAGACAGTCAGAGTGGGCAAAGGTAGGGTCTAGCTTAGCGTCTCGCCGGTGTGCGTTATGCCCACGAGGACGTAGGTTGTACAGCATCAACTGGCAGCTTCTCCCGAAGAGAAGGCGCCGAACGAAGAAGCACTAGAACACTCGGGGCTCGGGAATGCTGTCGATCACTTTTGCAAATGATTGGAAAGGTGCCGGGATGAGGGAGGTAAGCAATCGTCGAATCGGGCGTTGCCGTCGAGGGAGTGTAGAAAAGACATTTATTGTATGGAGAATGGGTAGGTATGCAGGACTTATGATTGGGTTTTAGGGGAAATGCATCTCTTTAATTTCCACACTTCCAACTTTTTCTCTTCATGTTACCGGTATGTCTCTTACACGTGGTCTCACGGTAGGAGACATGCAGCCCTGTAAGCAAGCCTTCCCTGGGCACAGTCGTCGGCTGGTCTGAAACATCGTTTTCCATCCAATTCCCATGAACTATTCTCATTTCCTAACTGGCGAACAGTCCGAGGCGACGGGGACGGTGGACTGGCTGGCTTGGGCAGGCTGTTGGTAACTAAACCCAGCATCAAATGGCGTCCTTGATATGTTGCTCCCACCTCATCCACCTCTTTCTTGAGTCTTCTCCCTTTCAGCCCTCTTTTGATCGGTTCGGGCCCGAGAGCCGTTTGGTGCCTGGTGCCTGGTGCTTGGAGAAGGTGAAACTGCAGTTTATATGCACAGCGATAATGGAACCGAAGGGTCACGGCAGCAGCCACTTTTCCTCACGGTGTCGTAAGCAAGCAAGGTACGGACTGCGGATAGGGTAAGTAGAAGGAATAAAGTGGCTTGTGACAGGTTGATTGATGAGGCTCGTTGAGGATGGATAAATCTCTGTCTTGCCCATCTTTCGACATCGTTGGCGGACGGTAAGAACTTGAGGCTGCAGGTTGGCGGTTTGGAAAAAGGTGCAATGCTGTCTGATTTTACAACATGACGCACGGCATCCTATCAAGATGAAGAGCGAAGCGGAAAACGGGAGCAGCAGCCGGTCAATGTTGAACGGGTGTACTGAGACAACCTAGGACTGGGACTGGGGCTAGAGGGCTGGAAAGGGTATCATTATGTTGGTTGAGGTCCAGCTGCCTCGCTCATTCTGGGTATCTCCTTGGTTGTGTCGGAAAAAGAAAGGGCGATGTGCTCTCAGTTAGTCTGAGGAGGGAAGCTGGCAGGCGCGGATCTTCCTGAGGCCTGGATCTTGATCCACGTGAGGTTGGTGAGAAAGGCCCAGTTGCCATCCCACCGATCCAACATCGCAGCGGTCTTTTCATTGGTAAGGTCGGGAAGGTCTGTGAAATGGTCAGTGACAGGCCATTTCTTGTAGAGAAGAGAAGAGAAGACGACTGACAGAAACCATCACGCTCCTCCTTGTGAAGGGCCTCCATCTTCATCCTCAAAAGATCCTCCTTGGTGCTGGGCGCCCTGCCCTGACGACGAGCCTTCTTCATCTCGTGGTACTCCTCATCATGCTGATGGCAGAATCTGGGCGAATGGTTAGAGATGGTCCTGCTAGTAGTACTGGCACGGTCACAGCCATCACTCACTCGGCAATCTTCTTCTGGATGGCAGGGAGCTCAAGCGGTTTGTTCTCATTTTCACGAGTAGCCTCTTGGAAAAAAGCAATACGGGTGATCAAAGGCTGGTCCCTCTTGCGCCTGGCCTCGGACATCTTCTCGAGACGATCATCGCGGACCTGGGCCTTGTGAAGACGGCGGGAATCACGACTCTTGGCGTGGAGGGCTTCAATGGCACCGCCTCTCTTCTTTGCAATGGCCTTGCGTGCCTTTTCGAGAGTCTTGGGCATGATGAAGGAGATGGGTCGATGATTGTCGGAAAGAGGAGGATGATGGTTATTCTGGTGTTGATGAAAGGAGGGTACGTATATCGGCAGCAGGTGAACTGCACGGGCGGGACTTGCTCTTGGGCGGTTGGGATGGAATTTTTCGATAAGCGGCCAGCACTGGGCACGGTGGAGGGGTCCTCGGCCTACCGATAAGGTTTACAGGTCAACACCAAGGTAGGTAACCTTGGACGCTGTCAACCGTTAAGTGGTTGCAGCTAGGGTGGGGTACGATTGGAGAATTCAATGCCTTGGCGGGGAGCTTTGTCCTCGAGCTGTTAGTGTAACTACAGGTAAGTGCTGCCATCACCAAATACATAGAGGTAGCCCTAGAGGTAGACAGTACCTACCTCTACAACATAACCCGCTTTGAGTAGGGTGGCTAGTCAATGTGCTTGAAGCAGACTGAGATATTGTAATGAAGACTTGTAGTATTGTAGACGGGAACCAAATCATGGGCATTCACAAGCAGTCAGATTGTTGAAAACCACATGGGATGAAATCATCGTTCGTACGTAGTCAAAGTATGGAGGTACACAAACAGAGCCACCTGCAGTGTAGAAATGTCCCCCGCAATGGATTAGATGGATCAGCGATTGACAGGCATGTCGCCTGGCAGTTTGGTCGCGGGGGCAACGACGCGGTACGCGCTTTCCATTTTCTGGAAATGGAAAATCTGCCACCCCAGGCGATTTTACGTCGGGTGGGAAGGCGTGGACCGGCTCCATTTTCCATTCTTGCAAACTGGAACCTTTGGGGACTGCGTGCAGTGAGGTGCCTGCCACTCACCAAATTTTGCCTGCCCTTCACCAGCCCCATCGCCTAAAAGTAGGTATCCAGACGGGACCGCAGCAGCCCTTGTCAGTTGTCAGGTCGTCCCCGCCCAGATTCACAATCCCATTGCAATTCACCTTGAGGTTGCCTTTTCCGTGCGCAGCAGCCAACTCGAGCTCACCTTCCTCCCTCGCTTCAAATTCGAGGTCGTTGCATTTCCGTCCTCCACACTCCCCTCCAGTCCTCCAGTGGTCTGGTCAGGATTGCAGGACACTCAGTCAACCATTCAGCAATACCTTATCGGATCTGCGCCATCGTTCGTTCAAGTGCTCTCGTCCATCACTCATCAAAACAAAACAAAAACATCAACAAAACAGTGGGTTGGCACCTCGTTTGCAACTCGCATTAACGCACAGCATCCTACCACAGTACGGATTTATACACGCGTCCTCGACTGCAGGGACTACGCCAACCCTTACATATTTACCCAAACCACCCAGCACTCGATATCTCACCGCAATTGCCGCCACTGGACCGGGAGGAATACTTCATGGCCTCGTCAGTTGCGTGAGCCTTCGTTCAACTTGTCGGTTGTTGCAACCTGCCGCGCTTGTCGAGGCGTCTGTGACGCGTTTCCGTCACCGCAGCAAAGATGGGTATCCAGGGTCTTCTCCCCCTGCTGAAATCCATCCATCGCCCTGCCGAACTCAGGAAGTACGCGGGTGAAACTCTGGGCATCGACGGTTACGGATGGCTTCATCGAGGTGCCATCGCTTGCGCCATTGACTTGGCTCAAGGCAAGCCGACCCGCAAGTAGGTTCCAATCCAGGCTATCATACACTGTCTGGACCCAATACTGATTTGTAACACCTGAAAAAGATATGTCGACTATGCGATGCACCGCGTCAAGATGTTCAAGCACTTTGGCGTGACTCCCTATGTTGTCTTTGACGGCGACTATCTGCCCAGCAAGGCCAAGACGGAACAGTGTCGCGAGGACAGACGAGAGGCAAGCAGGAAAACGGGCCTAGAACTCCTCAAGGCCGGCAAGCCGTCACAAGCCCACGTCGAACTCCAAAAGGCCATCGACGTCACACCAGAAATGGCCCGCCATCTGATAGACGAGCTGAAGAAGGCCAATGTTCCATATCTCGTCGCGCCGTACGAAGCAGATGCACAGCTGATCTACCTCGAACGCCAGGGCATCATCAGTGGTATTGTCTCGGAGGATTCCGACTTGTTGGTTTTTGGAGCTAAGCGCCTCCTAACCAAGATGGACCAGTACGGACATTGTATCGAAATCAACCGCAGCCAGTTTTGTGCTGTTCGAGAGATCTCTTTGACGGGATGGACCGATGCCGAGTTCCGCCATATGGCCATCTTCAGCGGCTGCGACTACCTCAAAGGCCTTCCCAGGATGGGTCTCAAAACGGCACACCGCATGATTCGAAAGCTCAAGACGCCTGAGCGTATCGTCAAAAAGCTGCAGTTCGACGGCGAAATTCGAGTCCCCGACAATTATCTCGAACAGTTCAAGCAGGCCGAACTGGCTTTCATCTACCAACGCGTGTTTTGCCCAATCAAGCAAGCGGTGGTGTGCATGACAGAACCCGACGAGTCTATCAATGTGGACGATATGCCTTACATCGGCGCACCCATCGATGCCAAGTTAGCTCGCGCCATCGCTGCTGGTGATGTTAACCCGATCACCAAGGAGCGGATCGTTGTCACAGCAACCTCCCCCAGCAAGAGAAGGATCAGCCAAGTCTTCGCTTCTGCTTACGGCCAAGGCAAGAAAATGGGGAAGCCTATCGACCAGTATTTCAAGGACCGCCGGATTCCGCTCGGAGAGATGGACCCCAACTGTTTTAACGTCGAGCCTGACAATGGTGAACAAGAGGCGACCACCGAACCTCGCCCTATCGTATTTCCTTTGCCGAGGCCGTATGTGGAGGATGTGGGAACATCGACAACTCCTTCTCGCCGCTACGTAGCTCAAAACAACCGACGCAAGAGCGAGCCTATCTCGAAACTTCTGGCATCATTTGATGACACCACCAGTGTGACATCCCGACGACAGACAACCGGAGCAGGATTCGAGATATTCACGGACACTGACCCTGCGATCTCCACAAGACCGCCAAAGAAAGCGCGACTGTGTGAAGACGCAGTGTCGGAAGATGCCGTCACTGCTACCCCCGAGAAAAGTAAGTTCTTCCCTCAAAGCAAGGCGAAGAAGACGGCAGCTAGGAAGTCAGAGTCTTTCATCATGTCGGATGATTCTATCGAGGAAGCTTTCCGGAGCGTCCCGGATGCTGTGTGGGGTTCATCAAAGGCTCGTCGTCGGAGCGGAAAGGTTCAGTTTGTTCAAGAGTCACCGTCCTCTGAATCGATGTCTCGGGAGAAGGAGCACGAAGAGGTGGAGGCGCCAACTCTCCCTGTGATGCCAGTTGCCATTCTTGATGCCACTAGCGATCCCACAGACGAAGTGGAAGTCCCTGGCTCGTCACCGCAAGAGGCCGTCGCCAAGAATGTGAAGACCCAGACCCCGCTGGGCCCTCGGCTCCGGCAATTCTCGTACCAACCAGGTAAAGCCGGCGCTCGCATTGTCAACGGTCTACCCACTCCTTCTTTAACCCAAGACAGACCTGCTGCGGTGCGTAGATCATCGTTGAATCCGAGCAGTCCCATGTTGACTCCCTTGCAACGCATGGGAGTCCGGGCTATGAAGCAAGTCACGCCCCGCGCTACGCCTCCTAGCAGCGTCCGCGCACGTAAACCAAACAAGCCCAGAGAATCTCTCGGCTTCCCCCAGGTGGATCCCTCCGTCATTCCATTGCCGTTGGTCGACTTTGCTGAAGTTAGAGCCCTGAACATGCCGCTTCAGGGCAGCGAGGATCAGATCATTCCGGAGAGTGATGGAGAAACCGAGTTGGGCACAACAGCCACTCGTCCGCGACTCAATTTGTCGCAGTTCCTATATTCGTGAGCCCTCAATCGTGCTTTCGGGTGTATATAAGGAGAAGCCAGATATGTGTGCATAGCGTTGGGCGTACCAGTAGGGAAGAAACCCGCCTGGAATATGGATCAGTTCGGACGGGATTATGGCTTGCTGTAGGAAACACAGAAAAGATGATGGATTAGGGTATTTCATGAGGAAAGAAAAGGGATCATGGGAAGAGCAGGCTAGGGTATATCGGGAGAACTTCTATCCCTTGTTATGCGGTATCATTGATGGGCCATTTTGTACATGGTCCTTGTCAACAAAGTAGTTAAATCACCCAAGTTCGTAGGAATCAAGCAAATTATGGTAACATAATGAAGGGATACTATCGCGCCAGTCAAGGCTTCTTTGTGAGACATACACCATCGGATTTCACTATGCAATCTACCTGCGTTTTGAGGGTTCTGCCAAATCAAGCAGAATCTGTAAGCATACTGCTCGAATATGTGCTTTTTATGCCCGCAAAAGATAGTGGAGGAGACAGCCAGAGAGCCCCGGACACTGTAAATTCGAACCTTCTAATGCCCTGTCTTTCCCCCCTAATAAAGACAGCGAGTTGGAGGGTGGGGACATTCAGAATCACCGTCTTACATAGGATTTCTGGCGGGCATGAATGTTGGAGTATGCTTGCAGACCACATTTGATTTTTAGGGTTTTACTTTACTAGGAGACCTAAAAACGTAGCCCCCGAATTATTACGGTACGCGTTGACGATACATGCAAGGCGCTGGGAATGGTGACTGCGATAAGATCGATAAGATGCACAATTTCACCGCCTTTGGCAGAACGGAATTGCAGAACCACAAGAGTGAAAGTGTGGGGCAAGGGACTGGGGGAAGCTCCACACTGATGGAAATGATCCACTAAAATTCCACTGCAATCCACTGGCGACAAAAATTCATCGACAAGCAGTCGCTCGACCACTATCTCAATTTTTCCACCTGGGTTTCGTTTCGATACCTCGACATACCTCGACCATTATTCCGCCCCTCGTCATCACCACCCTTCTCAGCGAAATATCGGATTCGCATTTCTATCATAGATCGCCTCTGTCTCTTTATTGGCGACCCATAATCAAGCGACAAGCGAAAACAAGCGTGTGCAAAGATGGCGGATACCGATTTGCAGGTAAGCAGACCGGCGCTGGAATGCACACCACCGATACGGTGATACCCATGCCGATGTCCCTCAAGCCTGTCTTGGTAGTTGTGGCCAAGCTGGGATGGCGATAGTTCCGACGCTGACCATGCCCTCTTGCGACTACGAACAGGAGCGCCTGCGTTCTCACGCCCAGGCCTTTGACGGTCTACTGTCGCTGATCCCAGCCAAGATGTACTACGGCGAAGACAACAGTGTACGTTATTTCCATTACCTCACTATTCTCAAATGACCCAACCGTTGGTGCTGGTGTCAAATGCCTTGGATCACATTACTGATCGCAAGTACCCCGCCAACAGGATCAATGGAAGAAGAAGAAGCAAACCAAGGAGCAGGCGAAGGCTGCTAAGAGGGGGAAGCTCGATCCCGACAGTGAACTCAACCGCAACGCCAAGGAGGTCATGGAGGAGCGCGCCCGCAACAAGCGCAAGCTGCAGGAAATAGAGGAGAGCAGCACTGAAGACAGCGACATCGACCTTGAAATCCCCGGTGTCGAGAAGGAGAAGCCCCTCGAAGGACTGAAGAAGAAGATTGTCAAGGAGGATGCCGAGAATGGAGAGTCTGTGTCCAAAAAGCAGAAGCTCTCCGAGGAGGACGACGAGGCTGCCCCCGCCGCCGAAGAGGTTGCCGACGAAACCCCCGCCGAGAAGCCCTTGAGCAAGAAGGCGCAGGAAAAGGAGGCCAAGCGACTCGCCAAACTGGCCAAGCAGGAGAAGAAGAAGGCCAAGCTTGAGGCGAAATTGGGCAAGGGTGGAAAGACGGAAAAGAAGGACGGCACCTCTGAAGAAGTCAAGCTTTCCACCGAAGCCGATGAGGACGACGAGAACGACGATATGGCTCCCATTGATGTGTCTGGTCTCGTAACAAAGGAGCACGAGCCCGAGTCCCAGGAATCTGCGCAATCTTCTGTTTTCGACAGCCGCGACAAGACCGGTTCCGCCGAGCCCGCCAGCGCCAACACCTCGATCTCTTCCGCCATCCCCCCATCGGATAAGCCCAAGTTCAAGCTTCCCGCCGACACCACCGTTCTCCGCGAGCGTCTCGCCAAAAAGATTGAGCAACTCCGTGCCGCTCGCAAGGTTGAGAAGGACGACGAGGGTAAGCCGATCCGCACCAGGCAAGAACTTATCGAGATGCGCCGCGAGAAGGAGGCCAAGCGCAAGGCCCACAAGCGCGAGCAGAGGCAGAAGCAGAGGGAGGAGGAGGATCGTAAGCGGTCAGAGGCTATTGCCAGCTCACGCAACTCTCCCCTAAGCATGCTCAGCCCCAAGGACGATGTTGAGACCAACTTTGCTTTCAGCCGTCTCGGCTTCTCCGATGGTGTTCAGCTTTCCCGTGACGCCGCCTTCGTCAAGTCCGACGGAGCCAAGAAGAAGGGCCCTCTGGACCCCAAGTCCAAGCTTGCCAAGCTTGAGGCCCAGAAGAAGCGCCTCGAGACCCTGCCTGAAGATAAGCGCAAGGAAATTCTTGAGAAGGAGACGTGGCTCGCTGCCCGCAAGCGTGCCGAGGGCGAGAAGGTTCACGACGACGAGCACCTCCTCAAGAAGGCTGTTAAGCGCAAGGAGAAGGCCAAGAGCAAGAGCGCCAACGAGTGGAGAGAGCGCAAGGAGGGCGTCGCCAAGGCCCAGTACGACAGGTCGAAGAAGCGCGAGGATAACATCCAGAAGAAGCAGGATGAGAGGAAGGCTCGCAAGATGGGCATCAAGGTCAAGAGTGGTAAGGGCGCCCCCAAGGGCGGTAAGGGCGGAGGCAAGGGTGCTTCCAAGGGCAAGAGCAGACCCGGGTTCGAGGGCGGATTCGGTGGTAAAAAGAAATAAGCGTCGGTCAAGGTGTTCAGCAAGGGGTGTTTTGTCTTTTTGGAGAGAGATGTTGATACCACTGCTGCTGCATAGCGGCAGATTGCTCGGGAGGCTGGCATACCCATATCCTTTTTCCCATTCTTCTTGCCATTATCGCTACGTACATATTTCTTCTTGGGAGGCGGTCAATTGGTGGTGTTTTTGGCGTTTTTTTTCGTTCATGAGGATTTCTTTTTATGTTTAACACGGTCGGAAAGGAAAAAGAGATCATCTCACGCACGTACATATCACAACTGGACCAGATCACAACAAGCGGTTAACATCATGGCAGGAGGCCGGGCAAGCCTCGTCTTTTGTTCTTTTATACTTAGCTAGCTTTTAGTAGTGGTGGCGAAAGGGAGGAGGCAGGGACGGGGACCGGAAGTCCCCTTCTTCTTCTTCTTCTTCTTCTTCAGCGAGGCAGCATCTTCAGGGAGTCAAGCAGTGATTATTAGCTCACTAAGTTGTTCTGGTTGTGTGGTGACTTAAATCGGTGACAAGACATGAAAATGAAGGCTTTACTGCTTGACAATACCACACGATCTATCAGCGACCAGCATCTGATGCCGAGGTGCTTTTTGGCATTGTTCCTGGGACTTGGCACGGAGAACTAACCGAGATGCGATTGTACCTCGAGCTTTCAGACAACCGTGAATTGAGGTGCTGTTAGTGCCGGGTGGTTGGTTCCGTGGTTCCTATCGCATTCTTAGCGAGAGCACTAACACGGCATCTGGAAGCCGACTTACTAACAGCACCCGATCTTATCATTATCAGAACTCTCCGTGTCTCGTCGCACCAGCTTAGAAGGAGTGAGTTACACTACTCTCATCTCTAGCATTGGACAAAGAAACAGCTGTCTTGAAGCGGGTGTGCAGGGCAAATCAAGAAAATCCATAGTTTAACCAAAGCCATCACCAACTGCATCGAGTTAAGGTTTGGTAGAGCCCCTTTGCGCCGCAGGTGAACTGGACCCTGAGATTGGCTCTTGCCCCCCTAATCAGACTCCGCCGCCTGGACCGGGATCCCTCCTCTGCCGTGGAGTCTGGACTTTCTTTGACCGCTGCACAAACCGAGTTCCTTACTGCGCGCTGCCCGTGCCAACCAAAACAGGGTACCATCGACACCAACCCGTTCCCCGAATACAACCACTCAGCCTCAACCAAACCCTCCCCCTCCTTAGCCAAGAGAACACCCACTACACTAACTAACTAGCGAACGACCAACACTCCGCATCATCATCAAGAGCCGCGCCGAAGAGCGGTTTCCAGACGACGACAACGAAAGACGGACCTCCACGTCCGGGACGGCCGACCGATCGACTAGTTTACCTCTACACCCTACTAGTCGCCTCTCCCTCCCTCTGAAACAACAGGCTACACCCAGGGTCTACCGAATCCCTATCTCAATCCCCAATCCCAACCATCCCCACGTGTTACCGCGAAACCGAAATTATTTCAATTCCCCCTGTCCGCCAAAACACGGGGAAATAATACCAAGCACGCATACACGCCCACCCTCGGCCGACGACATATCCGCTTCGTGCCGCCACCAATCATCAGACCAGAAACAGTCCCTTTACAAAAGAAGATGGCATCAACATCAGGCTTGACCCGGCGCAGGGGCGCAGGAGGAGGAGGAGGAGGAGGAGGCAGCAGCGACGTCGGCGGCGGCGGCAGCAACACTCCCGACACGAGGGACGTTGGGCCCGACACGAGCTACGAGACGGGCGAGAACGGACACAGGATCGCCTTCGACCCCCGCGACCTGAGCGAGAGCGCAGAGAGGAGCAAGCAGCCCAAGCTAACGCTGATGGAGGAGGTTTTGTTGCTTGGTATCAAGGATCGCGAGGTTGGTCCCACCGTCCTCCACGTCTTCTCTTTTTCTCAGTTTTGTCTTGTTACACCATCCCTTTACATGTCTGTAGGCGCCTACTACGGGGCTGGCTATCTTTTGACTTTTGGCTTGACTCGACATTTGTAATGTGCCAC
Organism: Pseudoneurospora amorphoporcata; assembly: GCA_033297205.1. Taxonomy (NCBI): domain Eukaryota; kingdom Fungi; phylum Ascomycota; class Sordariomycetes; order Sordariales; family Sordariaceae; genus Pseudoneurospora; species Pseudoneurospora amorphoporcata. The sequence goes on along the minus strand of MU859108.1, from coordinate 170,312 downwards.
GCGCTCCTAGACTGTTTTCACGGTTTGGAATTCACCTAGGCTTGACAAGACAAACATGGCTAACCAGACACCACCACCCATCAGGGCTACCTTTCATTCTGGAACGACAACATCTCCTATGCTCTTCGCGGATGCATCGTTCTCGAGCTGGCCTTCCGCGGCCGCATCAGCATGCAAAAGGACTCGTCCAGGCGGCGCTTTCCCTTGGCGGACCGAGTTATCGAAGTCATTGACGACACTCTTACGGGCGAGGTGCTGCTGGACGAGGCCCTCAAGATGATGAAGACGAGCGAGAAAATGAGCGTCAGCTCTTGGATTGACTTGATGAGCGGTACGTTTACGTTTTGCGTTACTTGCCCCCGTCCTACTTGCCGTCCACGTTCTCCTACACGCATATCCGCCCAAGGCAAACAGCTAACATGACATGATTACTCCCAAAGGCGAAACCTGGAACCTAATGAAAATCGGCTACCAACTCAAACAAGTCCGCGAGCGTCTGGCCAAGGGGCTCGTCGACAAGGGCATCCTGCGCACGGAAAAGCGTAATTTTTTGCTTTTCGACATGGCCACGCACCCTGTGGTCGAGGGCGCCGCCAAGGAAGACATCCGACGGCGCGTGCGCAACGTGCTCACCCAGCGCACCGTCGTCATCACCCCGACCCAGTACCTGCCCGAGGACCTCGAGTTCCGGTACGTGCGAACGATCGCTATGGTGTGCGCGGCGCATGCGGCCAACGTGCTCGAGAACGCACTGAGCACCCTTGGTCACGAGGCCCGCGAAAACGCCTTCAGCATGGCGGACGAGTTGCTCCTGCAGTACAGCCAGTGGCCGTTTGCGCCGAGGCCGTTGCCGGGCGGGAATGGTGGTGTGGGGGCGAACTTGCCGCAGGTTATTAATGAGGTGTGTTTAAATCTTTTTCTCTTTGATTTCTCGCCGAGGGGGCATTACCAGACGGAAAGAAGCAAAGCGGAGAGGGCTGTTCAGACGAGGAAATCGAGCTAACACATGGTCACCAAAAATAGGAGGTCAACAAAGCAAAGGACAAAGAGCTCCAGCTTGAAGTCGTGGCAGCTTGCTTGAGCGTATTCACTCGCCTTGACTCCCTGCTCTAGATGGCGCACGAGCGTCGTGAGAAATCACACAACCTAGCGCTAGTAGCGGACGAGAAAAAGTGTGGGAGACAACCTGAAAAGCGAGAATAATGCTGTTGTGTGTAGCGGGTAGGAGGCGGGGGAAAGTGCTGCACAAAAACCCTGGACTTTTGTCTTCGCAATCACGAACGAGGGTAGGCAATGGGCGTTAACTGGGTGTGCAAGCGAGCGAGCAAGCAAGCAAAGGAAGCGTTGTCAATTCAAGGCCGGCAGTGATCTTGTGCGAGGTTCGAGACGAAGGACGCAGCACATTACCTCTCTCTCCCCCTCTCACTCAGTCACACACTTATCTCTCGTTCGCAGCACCTGCTCCGCCACCAGCCAAGCAACCGCACAGGGCTTACTATTTACTTAATATCTTTACCCCGTCTCCTTGTACGGTAGGGTAGGGTAGGTATGATGATGAAATTTTCAACTGCTTACTCTGCTTGGGGTGGATGGGGAGGAGGGTTGGACGGTTGGAGGGTGCTTGAATGGGATGAAGCTGGATGACTGGTGAAAAAAGAAAATATGAGAATGAAACGAGGAGGGTGGAAGGAGCGCAGTGGTTTTCCACATTGAAACGTTTTTTGTACGTCTAGCAATTTTTACTTTTGGAGAAAGAACACGAGATACGAACTTCGACGACCTCCAATGCGGATCACAACCTAGCATCATCCACGTAAGTCGTGAACAGATACACACATCTGATTCCAAAAAGCTACAACCCAGTGAAAACATATATGTCCTTTGTAGTAGAGCAACCTGTATATCTCATCTAGTCCACAAGATGGTTCAAGGGCCGCCTTTCGAAGCCGTCTCAGCTAGACTTGGGCCGACTTTGAACCCAAAAAGCGCCTCTGTAGTTCCAGTTCAAAATAAAAGATAGTGTAAACTCCAAAACCCGTTCCAATTATCCCCCGAAAAGCAAAGCGAGACCGATGAAGTGAAGAAATCCAAGCAACAGCTTCCAATGCATCGACGACGTCGCCCTCTTCTATACCAAAGCACATATAGCCAATCATGCAACCCCTCTTTCTCACTCTCCAAGCATACATACACACACATCCCAATCCCAGACCATGCCACACCATACTACACACACTCTCTAAGCCACACGAAGCTCAGTGAGAGAATTCCTCCCCCCCCCCCCCCAACGCTTACCCCGCAACCTTCGCAGCCTCTTCGAGGATACCATCCATACTCCAATCCCCCATCTGCGCCCTCTTAAGCACCTCCCGTCCCTTCTCCGTCAGCGCCGGTTTCCCAGCCTTATCGGTCGCCGTGACGAAGAAAACGGGCTGCCAGCTTTCCCCGTTGCGCTCGCGCTCGCGGGCCTTTTCTCTCTGGGCTTCCTCGAGCTCCTGCTTGAGCGTGGTAGCGCGAGAAAACTGCTTGGCGTGGATTGCCTCGGTGACCTTGCCCCAGAGGGTGAGGGACTCGTTGGGGAGCTGCTGCTCGGTGGGCGGGAGGACCTTGGGGGCCACGCTGAGAGGGGCGATGTCGATGATGGTTGTTTGTTGATCAGCGGGGTGGGAGTCCTGTGGGTTGGGAAAGGGGTTGTCAGTATGGTGGGATGCGGGAGGTGAGGATACGTTAGGTGATAACAACTTACCAAAGGCTTGGGGCCAACTGTAAAGACCACCTTCTCCTTCCAAGGACCACCGAGACGCACGAGGATGTCCTTCACCGGTACATCCTTGATCTGCATCTTGTCGTCGTTTTCAGGGTCATACTTGAAAATGATGCCTTCAACCTTGTTCGTGGTCCGGCCCAGCCACCCGTCGTCGTAGTAGCGCAGAATCGCCTTGAGCTTCGTCTCCGGGCAAGTGACGTAGGCCATATCGCCGACCGTCACGCTTAGCGCACCACGGAGAATACCGCCAAGGTGAGCGGGAGGGTGTGTCAGCTGGTATGTCTCGTGGTTCCTCTTCTCCAGCGTGATGAAAATTCCGAGGTTGTGCTCGCCGGGCATCACCTTGACCGAGGTGCCGGTGAACTTGGCTGTGATCTGGTCAAATCCCTTGGCGTGGATCCCCTTCTCTGGGCAGTCGACGTAGAATGCGCTGACGGGAGGGTGGTGAGATGTTTGTTCGGTCAGGTACGAGATCCGGACGGGTTTCGAGGGTTTCGGGTTCGTGGCGGGAACGGATACTGTCGAGGCGGCGCGGGAACTGCCGGATTTGAAGCTCGATGGCCGGCTGATGGTGTCCTCTAGGGCCTTGGTGTTGATCCTTGGGGCATCATCTTCGGTTTCCCAGTTACACTACGAACCCAGTCAGCCGAGCTCTTCTTCTTGTGCCGCCCCGATCATTGGAGAGCCTACCCTGAAGAACTCCCCCAAGCAAGAGTTATATGGCTTGCAAGGCTTCCCCTTTGCATATTTCAAATCCTTGGACAACCAAAACCGCAGCACCTCCAGCATACGATCGATCGGCTCGTCCGCGGTGCCAATGGCAACAAAGGCGTTCGGCGCATCGAGATAGTTCCAGTATTCGAGGTTGGGTGTTGGTTCGAGGAGCTGCGATGGAAGAGAGAAGCGTACGGAAGCGAGATCGGCGACACCAATGAACCTAAGTTGGGGAACATACGAGGTCAGTAACTATATCGTCGTACGTGTGTCTTATACCGAAGGCCGCCAAGACACCGCTTTGGGCAATGACACCAACACCGCCGGTGTTCGGCTCGCGCATCCGCAATCTTTTTCACATAATGGCAAGCAGCGCTTTGCGACCCTTTGAGGCCCGAGGTTTTCCCCTGCGCGCGTCTGGTTATTACTCACTTTCTCAAGATACCGAGAAAGGTCGATAGCTTGTTTCCATCGGTCGGATGCTCCTCCGCTACGGGAGCACTGCCATTTGCGGGTGCGGCAGCGGGCGCGGCAGCGAGAGCTGACGACTTGCCCGTGAATGTGGAAAACATGTTTTACTGTTTCCCAACCGAAGGGTTTCCTCTGCTTGTTGATGAATGGTGATAATGGATTCGGGCTTCGTTTTCAGGTCTGACACCGGACTGATCTCGTTCGATGGAGCGGGGCGTAGAATGGGCAACCAGGAGCCTGCGGTTTTGGAACTCTTTCGCCGTCGCGAAGAGGTTTGGAGAGGGTATTTGGCGATCGGTGAGAAAGTTGCTAGGCGCTTCTGATAAAACACAAGAGATGTCAGCTGTTGGGAATCATGGACCGAGGATACTGTAGAAGGCAGAAGGCAGAAGGCAGAAGGCTGAATGCACTCGAAGACTGCAGAAGAAGAAGAAGAAGAAGAAGAAGAAGAAACGCACCTCTTCCAATCGGTCGTGATGACAAGTTGTTGGAGTTCAGGAGTCAGAGTTCCGCCACCCGGTGTTCTTTTTGGTTTTAGCGGTGCAAGTAACAAGAGAATCATAACCCAAAAAAGATCCAATCCCAAGCACCTCGACCGCGGCGCCTTTGTGATTCACGGTCTGTCTGGATAGGATGGATGGTCTTCCGTTAGACTTGGGGGCGGTCGATGGGGGGCGGACAGCACGTCGCCCAGGGGCACCAATGTGCTGACGTCCTGCGCTGTTAGCGATAAGCGATAAGACAGGCGAGACAGGGGTTGGTCGCTAGCCGATAGTGATGACCCCAACTTTTCCAGAGCCTTGACTGCACTTTCTGTCCTGTCTCACAGGGGTCAGGCACCGGGAAACCAGGCACCACTTCCATGGGACAAGCCTGAAGCGGTCAACAACCAAATCCCTTTTTGATCTATCCAATGATTTTTGTTCGAGTTTGTGGATGACGAGTTATCTTTACTGCTTCTCTTCACCGTCTATTATGGCCTGTTTCTACCCCCTATCTTGCCGGACGAGGAGCTAGCGAAAAGGAGGCGGCATATAGTGATCTCATACCATTAAGTCTTCCATATGAAAGCGATATAACCCACTTCCTCTGATTATCGAAAACACTCGCAGAAATGGACCTTCTCAATGATCGATTAGCCAATCATTTTGTCACGAGTTGGGCTCAAGGCTGGTCAGTGGCAGGTGCCCGTTTGTTTGGGGGCGGCCATGCTCGTCGCAAGGTCAGTTACATCCGCAAGTCCATCATGGGACGGCTGAAACAGTTGATATTGTACACGTGCATGCCATGGATCATCCGCGAGGTTCTCGTAACGCTTTCTGTATGGGTATAGGTTGAACCTCGTCTTCCTATCCTTGTCCTCCGGCAACTATGAGTGTTACCAGATAACCTTACCTTCACACATAGGCTCTTCGTCCCAGTTGGCGTCAATTACCTCACAACTCCCTCGAGCTTCAATTCAATGTGACCTCAAGAGGAACCCAACAGCAGACAGCTTGCTCTGGACTCCAGAGCCTGCAAATAAGAGCACTCTTTAATCAGCTCAGGCAAAGTCTTCCTCGTCCGTTTCCTTCTCCAGGGCAGTCCGAGTAGTTTCTCTAGCAATGGCCCACAGTGTGGTATCAACTCAACCCCTCCTCTCCATTCACATCTAGTCTTCCAACCGTCAGCCTTTGCCTCCAACTCATCATATACTCCTCATGACCCCATCAAAGTCATTGATCACCCCGTCCCGAATCACACGAAACACATGAGTGATCAAAACTGCCACCATGAACCACAACCAGCACCGTATTCCCCAAGGCCCTTGAATGTCTGATCACATAGTTTGGCAGTTCAAGCACCCTCGCACACGAACTATCGCCATATAACCATCCGCGTTCTGCTCAGACTTCGCCTTACAAACACCCCGCTCAACAGGTTGGTTGCCATGGTAAACTGTATCAAAGGAGAATGGATAAGTTGAATGCTGTGGCTCCTAGACCAGCAAAAGCTGGGCCATGTCAAGGGCCGGGGGCCAATGGGTCTCAGCCGGAGGTAAAGAGGAGTGCTTGAACTGTCAATAAAGGAAAGAGCAGAGCCACACCGAGAGGAAAGAGCAGCGCAGCGCAAGGGCTCGAGAATTGAAGTGAGACACACAAAACAACAGGGGGCACTAAAATGAAAGGAACGAAGAGAAGGAGAGAAAAGCATAGGGCAGACACAAAGAGGAAGGAATAAGGAAGGAGCAACCATGAAAGGGGCAGAGTTTCCATACAGAGGTAGTTAGGACTGGGGAATCTTCGCGAACACATTGGAATCAACATGAGATACGAGAAGCCACCTCTAGCTGGGCAAGGATGGAGGCACTAACCTAGGCGGCTTGCACGCCACATGCGCTTTCAGTCTCCTCGGTGATGGATGCAGAAGGAACCAAAGTACAAACGGAGATGCTGCCGCTGCCGTTTGACGCGGACAATGGCATTAGGTATGAAAGGAGTGAGACGGAACTGCCGTCGATGCATAGGTAGGCGGTGCTTTCGGCCTCCAGCGCCGCGGGCAGGGTCAAGTCAATATCCGACACTGAAAATTGCTGTCGGCTTGGGAGATTCACAATTCGATTCTGTCGTTCTTTGTTAGCGTGGTGTTTCTGCTTGAGAACAAGGGCAGAATAGAGGCAATCTTCATGAAGCATTCAATCACCTCGAAAGAGAGCAGCTGGTCTACGTTTGCAGAGTCTTCGACAATGACCATGGCTCTCAACGTCACAGAAGAGAAACTTTTCCGCCCTCTCAAAGATTGACCTTTACGGTACTAGTTCACAGCATTTATCAACGAGTGTCTCGGCCATTCTACCAAGTCAGGGAGTAAGTAATACTGTCTGTCTTTTTCGTACCAAGCTAACGGACAAACGAGGGCTGGATTTGACCGATTCTGTCATGTTCACTTCAACCACACGTGCATTCAAACATGAAGACTGCCCTGCACTGCTCGAAGCTTTGATCGGCTGCTCTCGAGTCCCAATGTTCTCAAGCATCATCGCGGTATATTCCATACCTGATATCCCAAAAACCCTGGTTTTCCCGCCTTCAAGCGCCAGGCAGCATAGGTACGCAGGGCAAAGGGGTATGCATGCATGATATTCAAGATCGGAGATTTTCGACATATGACAGCTGATGGTTTTCTAGGCCAGGCTAGATACTGTAGAAGCTCGAGAGGATCCGTTGTGGGGGTTGGGAGAGGTAAAGCCTCACTTCTCGCCTCGAAGCATATGTAAGGCATACCAATTTATGTAGTAGGCTTGCAGTTTGAGGCTACTTGAGTCTTTTTAATCCTCCAAAAGCCTTGGAGCGTAATCGGACTGGGGCTGTGTCGTAGTCACCGTTGGTTGACGCAGACCTGTCTATGTACAGGCTGCCTACAGGATCCCTTCGGTTCCTGGTATCATCAGAAGACGCGCGGCTGGAGTTTATATACGTACCCCTCGGGTTTTTCATGATCCAATGGGGAAGTCCCGTCTGACATGTGTAGGCAGAATGCTTCCAGGAGCAGACGTCTCACACGTCGGAGACATGGACCCTGATGGCATATGTAGGTATGTTTAGCCACATAAAGGATACCTTATCAAGCCCTTTCTTGCCCCCACCTCCTCTCAGGCTAGGCATCAACTGCAAATGCACGTCACTGAAAGCAAAATTTTCTGAGTGTTATGAGGGCCTGGACTTGTTGTGTAAGTCAACTTTCCTATTGATCTTGACTTTATACCTCTATGCATATGTTGGGGGACTTGAAGTGTCAGAAGCACAGCACTTTGCCACACAACTCAACGACTTCAACGCACACCAACCTGCAAGGCGGGATGGACGGGTCCGAGGAGAACTTCCCTTCCCAAAGGATCGTGAATGCCACCGACAAATTTTCGGAGGATCACATGGAAATTGAAATTCTTGAAGGCGCGTGTAAGCACCCCGGAGAGCATAGCGCAGGGAAATTGAGGGAAGAGCGTCTTTGCATATGTAGGTTTGAGTTCAGTTTAAGTTCAGTTGAGTCAATTAAAAAATCCCTCGGGCTTTTTCTTGCCAACCCCAAAATATATCACCCTGGCGTCCTTTTTAATAAAAATTTATTTTTTAAAAAAAAAAAAAAAAAAAAAAAAAAAAAAAAAAAATCATCCAAGTTCCGTAGAGGTCAAAGCTTGTAGGAGTTGGGGGATTTGTAAGCATATACGAAGCACTCAGGGACATAATATCATGCACGCACTGACATTCATATTTAGGTAGGTAGAGTCCGGGTTGGGTTGAGTCGGGAAATCTCACGGGTAGGCAACCCGGAGACGGAGTTTGTTCCTACATCGTATGTATTCATGAACTGACTAGATATGTTATACTCATGCAATTTAGCCTCATTGCATCACTCGATCTTCATGAGGCTCTCACAAGTTGTGAGATTCAAATAAAGAGACGTGAAAACAGAGCGTCTAGTATCATATTATCTCAGACTAAGTCGTATGCATAGGTTTTGTAAACACTGCGGATGGAAATTCGCCGTGAACCGGCATACAAGGCGACAGACATGTGACGAATTAAACCGCCAAAGGCAGAGCATCCGGGGTCTTTCCAAAGGTTCACCCGCAGGTCGAGGTAGCAGGTGATGACGGGCACACAGAATGACGACGTCAACAGACAAAGTCTGATGGCGATGATGCTGCAAAAGCAGCAGTTACACGTGGACGGCTGGATGACAACATTGTCGCCGCTACACTGTGTTCATGAAAATTTCCAACGAAATCATCAAACATATCTTGCCTCTGAACTCACACCCCTGGCAGAGTTCTCATATCACCCCCGATGTGTCTTCAGCGTATTCCGCTGCGACGACGACGACTCGTTCACTCAGCCCAGAGAATGTGGGAAGAGGGGAGAAGGCGAAAATGCCAGGCATGCACATAAAGGTACGCACCGCAGTCCTAGTGATATCCTTGACGCAGAAACATAGCCTTCAAGCCTACAACAGAACATCCTTCGGAAGATATCGTGAGTGGCTCGTATTTTTTCATGTCGATGGTCGCTCGACACTCGAACAGTTTAGACGCTTTCGTGCATGTTCGATGATATCAGTAAAGGTGTGTTTTGATTGTCTCAGTGCATCGGAGTTCGGCCAAACAAAACGGTGAGAGGCTCGTCACAGTTGATCTTCTCGTGATGAAGATTCTAGAGGGAATAGCAGTGAACTGTCTGCTGTGTAGTAGTTCTGCGTGTGTTCTTTCCATCACTATCTATGCATAAGCCACTGAAAGAGCCACTGAAACCGCAAGTCCGTTGTACGTAGGCATGAACAATGGAATGTGCTGCCATGTGCTGAGTAGTAAACGCGAATTATACGTACCTACCTCATGTGTATGTACAAGCAGTAGTGGCAGGCAGCTGCGTCCGCCGTCCTGCGAGGCACCATGGTAAAGTGGAGAAAGTCCATGTCAAGAAAAAGATCGAATCGGAAAGTTTGCAGAAAAAGATGGGAAAGTTTTTTGACTAGAAAAACGTTGCCGAGCCGAGCAACCACTCAGCGACAGAGATTTCACAAGAGGGGAAAGAAAACCCAGATCTCCTCCTCCATTCCGTTTGCCGATCACCGCCTTTCTTGGCCCTAAAAATAGGACCCAGCTCCCAGGCTCTTATGCTCGAGGAACGGACGAACGAGCAGAGTCCCAATGGGATGGATACTTGTAAGTGCAGGTATGTGCAGGTCTGTAATGTACACCGCATGCACGGTTGAGGGATAAAATGACTTTGTGCTTTATGGATACGTATCGTGGCTTTTATCGGTGTCGAAGATGGACACTTGTCGGCTACGAAAGAATGGTAAGGTACGTTGCCCGTGTTGATCTTTCCCCAATGAAACCGTCGACCTTGATGCGCCCCACTTGTAGCCTTAAGATAAAGAAGGTAGTGTAAAAGTAGCCGTTGTAGCATGATGGAGGGCATCATAGAGCTTTGAACAGCAGCAGGAATGTCGAAGGTGAAGCTCGTCGAAAAGGCAATGTAGAATGAAGAGATGCTCGTAGGTTACGACCTCGGTAGAAGTCGAATGGGAACAAGAGCCGACCAAGTTCAGTTGCAATAAAGCATGTCAACGCACCAGTCTCGTGAGGTGGTCTGGATGCCTCGGACAGAGTCGAGTATCCACGATGTTACTCATGGCTTGACGAGTGTCGCATCAGGAACGTGTTGTCCGAATTTTCCCTCGAAATATTGGGGGGATAACTTCTCCATTTCTGTAAGGGGCCTGCCATCCCATGTTTTGCAGAAAACATCAGCAGAATCCACCGGATCTCGATTTCGATAGCCTCGGGCCGGTATGTTACTGCCACTGTGTACTGTGCTTTCCGAGCCTGTTGAACAGGCAGACAGGGGACGGCTGGTGAAATCTCCATGCAACAAATAGTCTGGTTTGGGAAGAGATGAGAAGGGATTCGCTATGGACCCGTAAATTGCAAAGACGCAACAGTCCACGCGAGCGATTCCCGGTCACCTTCTCGTCCGTAATCCGTACTGTAGCGCTAACATCGACGGTTCCGGGCGAAGGATTTGAGATTCCAATATCCGCTACTGGTAATGTAACACTTCATAATAATGCCCGTTTTACCCCCTTGATCAGAGGCCGGCGGACCGTATTACAGCCCAGAGTATAATACCTATCTAAAAGGCATCCGAGAACCCGAGTGGTGAGTGTGTAACGTCTCTACACAGTGACGGAAATGGGAAAGAGATCGCGGTAAGGCTGACCAGATGGGCCCCTTCGCGCTTCTGCTAGCCCTGATGCTTCCGTATCATGTACCTTGTTCCTTCAAGACCCAAGTTCTATAGATCGAATGTAGGGATTATAAGCGGCCAGGGAAGGATATACATGGTATAAATGAAATGAGGTGAGCTTCACAGACTGGGAGAGTGATCCTTCAGCTCGAACCGAAATCAAAAAAGAGGCGAACATCGTGTGGTGTCGGTGGCTGGGCCTAACCTCCGGAAATGTGGACACGGGACAAACGATAAGACGGAGAGAGATCGAACATCGCAAAAGAGAGATGAGCATTGCGAATCAGAACTGACCAATCACAAGCCTGCGGGAACTTGTTCCGTAGAAGAACATAGTGTAACCTGTTCGCAAAGGAAGGCGATTGGAAAGGGGGGACCGTGCGCTTTGGCGCTCTGGGCCACTTGGGATTAGGCTGTCGTCCTCGTGGGTGTTCTCTCTCGCGGCTTCTCGGCTGGATGATAAAGACGGAGCCGATTCGCAAGATGTGACAGATGGTGAATAGACGTGCGTCTGTCTGTCGCCCGCGTGCCCCATTCTCAGGCAATCGTGCAACATCGCACCAAGACAAAATTGTGCGCGCGCGGGTCGTGAGAAGCTTTACGAGTACCCTGATCGGCATGGAGAAGGCTCAAAGAGACAATCACGCCGTGAGTGTGCACAGCGCGTTTCCGTTGTGTGAACTTGTCACTTCGAATCAATCCTGCGTGCAGTGTGTGAGAGGGGGAGGGACAAGGCCTCGAGCTTACGCGGCATCGACTTTGCGGGCCACATCCTGGTGGGACACAGTTACACTTCAATGACCGTACTGTACGCCAATTTCCAACACAAAGGCGGCACCTGCCCTTCAAATTGTGAGATGCCATTCCCAATTCGCCCAAGCCCCATGTGAGCCGAGCAAGCCCAATGCAGGCGCGAGAAACATATACCCGGCGCTATTATCACAATGACGTCATGGGCTCCAGCACAAGGGCCCCGAATTGCTTCGGAAAAGGCGGTAAACTTCATCTGCCAAAGGGAAGAATGTTCAAATGAGTTTAATGCGAAAGTACAGAAATGTCTTTTGGAGCGGAACTGAACATGGGAAAAAGCGATGCTTAACACGTCTGAATCACTGTATGTGGCACTGTCAGACAACGAGTTGGGGCGCGAGACTAAGGTAGGTACGGACCTACCTAGAGATGGGATGAAAATCGGAAATGTGAACTTGGCCTTCTCACCTCGCACTCATTCGAAACATTTCAGTCTGATGGATCCAGAAGGGTCTCCCGCAGTTACCCTAACCCCAAAATACACATTTGGCACAGACACAACCGCGCTACCTATCCCCAGCTGCGCGTCAGTCGAGGATGACGTCAGTTGCGCAGCCACATTAGCCCAGAGCGAATGAGAGGGTCGGCCATTTCGAGCCGCGGCTACGCTATCAGGCGATGCTGCTGCCGCCTCAATTCCTCACTTTCGGGTCAGGTTCAATCTCACGACCCAACCTCTCAGCACGATGCGGGGAACAAAACCACGGCTCTGAATTCTGAAACGATTGTTTGTTCGGTAAACCATACTTTACACGCTCGTCCCGTCCCCTCCCCGTGACCCGGTTTTGCGGGGGGTGACAATCGGACGGCACGCGGGCATTCGGGCTGCACTGCTCATAGTTATGCGCCAAGTGATGGCGCCAAAGGTATCTCTTCACATGGATGCTTTCTTTTTCTCGATCCACCACTCCAATACAATGCCGTGATTTCTTCCGCTGCCACGTAGCGATGCTTGAGGAGGTTTTTAGCGGGCCACTTTGTTTTAACACACTGCGAGCCCGCGCAGTGGACACAACCCGGAGCCTTTCTCCTAAAAGCGGGCCTCTCCCAATCGGTCCCCTCAACGCCCTTGCATCCCACATCTGGAGGTCCACTCACTTGGCGTTTTCATCCAGCGGAGCCGACCGGTGAAATTTCGACTCTGGAGAACCATGACGTCATGCTTGGTGCGAGGCTACCACAACTTTGGAATGAACCCGGTGATTGGGACCGCGCAAGGAGGGGCGTAGGGACGGCATTTTTGCACACAACTGGCCACTCGGCCCTCTGTAGCCGAGCTGGGCGCCGGCCGGCCGACTGACCGCATCAGCCGGCCCATGGAGAGTCGGGCGCCTTGTGGGACGGCTCCAGACGGAGTTGGCTTTTCCGTAAGATCGGGAGGGTTGAGCAGAAATCTCGGTATACCTATCGAAAATCGCGGAAATCGCTGGGCGTGCCCGTGGTTCATCTCATATTAGACCCTACCTGCAGTAACCTTGCACGAGCCCTGCTTGCCGCCGCTCACCTGCGTGAACCCTCTCTTTGCCCTTTAAGCATTGTGCTTTTCTCTATAAAAATCTCTGGCAAGCCTGCCCATGACTCGGGAGTATCGTGGTGCCGGCCAAATCCACCAGCTGTGCAGCTCTGACAGCAAAGCAAAAAAAGCGAGCGAATCCGAGGAAGCCGTGAAAAGTGTCTGATTCAGTCGTCCGAACGGCGTTGGTAGATCGGTAGATATATCGAGATGCATATATGCTACATAGAGGGGAAGTTGAGTTTTGCCGGTGGATGCGAGATTGACCATTCGAACGGTATCCAATATCTGCCCAGAGTACAAACCTTCTGGAAGCGAGACACTGATCGTAGATTTTTATAACGTTTTGCGCACGGTCATTTAATATCCCATCTTTCTGCCACAACTCACAGGCATTGTTGCTTTTGACTCCGGCCGAAAGGGTCGCTCCCGTTTCGAATTTCGCATTTCTGTGAAGAAATCGGTGGCAGCCGCAGAAGACTTCCAGAACCACCTGCGAATTAGGCGCTCGTCCCCAAGACCCCAACACGGACGGGTCTTGCCAAGACGATTGTCAATGCTTCCCCTAACCTAGGTATAGTGTAGTGCGATTTCGGTCAAGTCCCGGCCCAGCGTGTTCCCCGTGGAAAAGAGGGGAACAGGGAGACGGCGGGCTAAAAAAAAAGAAAAATAACGCCTGTGACGTCATTGAATTCTTGTCGACTTTTGTCGTGGTACCCGTTGTGGATTCCCATCTCCGCTAGGCTTGTCTGTTTTGGGCATTCAACCGTCCAGCCTACCCCTGGGAAATGTGGACTTCAGACCAGGGCCTATTGTTGGGTTGACTCCTCTCGGGCCTTTGAGAGAACTCACGGTGTATATGTTGTACGGTTCCAACGGTGCATCGACGATGGCGGAGGGAAATTTCGGGGGAATCTCGCTAATGTCTTTTTCCGTCCGCAAGCAAATCCCGACTTACGGAGGGAGCAGCTGTGCAAAATTCGGCTGCCGTGCCGCCACACTGAAAGGTGTTGTTGTTGTTGTTGTTGTTGTCCGTGGCTGCTGTGTGAGTGTGTGTGTGTTGGTTGGACGGGCTTGAACTTCTCGAGACCATTGCGGGGTCTAGATTCGGGATCCAGATACAGTAAGAACCCCTGCAGTTGCAAATAATTCCGACAGTCCAAAATCTTTGCAAAAGGGGGAGTTTGGCAAAAGAAGGTGCTGCTGCACAGACCACATCTAGGTCTTCTAACCACTGGATGACTGGCAATGGACCAAAAGAGTGGGCCACCTGAGGCAGCTATCCCCTCGGTACAAGGGTATAAGTGTCCTCTCCTACCAAAATCAGACCCCTGTTTTTACAAATCCGAACCATCACCGTTGCAAATAGCAGTTAGCAGTCTTCACCACCAGAGTGAATGCAGGCAGCCCAAATCTTTAGCAAAAAGGGGGTGTTAGCAACTGCAAGGGTTCTAACTGTATCGCGGTGGGCTTTCGTCCAGGGGATGTGGGATTTTGGAGATCGGAGAAGGCCATCCAGTCGTCGCGGTTTGTACAAGGTGGTGCAGCGGAGAGATAACAAAGCCGGACGACATCTGTGGCGACAACTTTCAAGCCACAGGGTCCGGACTGATCTTCTAAAGGGACACATCAAGGGACTTTCGCTGGACCAATCTTTGCGTGCCTGCATTCAATCGGGATCGACAGTTGAACAGACGGAGATGACTGGAACCCAGAGGGTCCAGCACAGCCACGTAGTTGCAACGGTCCGTCGACCATCAAAAGTTTGGCTCAGTTGTGAATGTATCGATACCTGCATCCCGAAGAGACGGGATATCAGACGGCGGCTCAGTGCCCGCACCTATCTACACTTCTGGTGCGAGTCCATCACTTCAGTCCTCTGCAGTTGTTTGATGCCAGACAAAAAAAAGAAAAAAAGTATTTGGACTTCACTGCTGCTCCCGAATTGGAACCTCATCACATGTTCCCCAGGGTCGTCCTCACCGCCGAAATGCGTTCCGTCGTCCATGTCACGGTGTGGTGAAGCCTTTTTCACTGCAGTGATTTGGCATTTGCCGTGACAGGTTGACAGTTGAAGGCGCCTGGACTCCACTGGAGCCCCTACCTGATATATCCCCTCGCAACTCGCAACATGCGAAAGACCATCGGCATCCGAAATATTCCCGCTATGTGCTCGGTTAGAAGGGTCAATCCATACTCACCAAATGCTTATGCCGCTCCACTATATAGAGACATATGAAAACCCGAAAAGATCGTCTTCGTGTCATCCACATGCTTCACTTCAAAACATCCCAGGAGGCACGAGAAGATTGGTAATTGCTGGAGGCATCTGGAGCATCGCACGTTGAGTTGCCGCATAACACCACACAGCCCTTTGGCAACACGTGTATGCAGCAAAGGTGCCAGACCACATGGTCCGACTCTGTATCAAACCCAGAGGCGCGAGCCAGCTGTCACCCAGAAAAGAAAGAAACCAAAAGATGTCGACCAAATCGACCATCCAATTCCACACTTTACCATGCATTGGCCTTATGGATGCTCCGTGGTGGGGGAGGGGGAAATTGCTTGGCCCTCTCAGCCCGTCCACCCGTCTTTCTGTGTTCCGCAAGAGTCAGCCACCAGACCCCCGTTGGCTGCCACAGCTCCCTTCACACCATCGCATTACTTCTTCTTTGGGCTTAGCGACGTGTGAATGCGAGTGTGAAAGCGACTGATGGAACTGATGGAAATGGGACCGGTCTCGAGAGAGGCCTGACCCCGTTCCTGTCCGTTCACACATCGGCCACCCTCCGTCGCTCTTGCTCGACCGACGGGTGTCTCTTCACTCTACAGTCCCGTGGCGTTCATTATGGTGGCTACCAGATGCTCCTCCCGAGTCGAATCGCATTTGGTGTACTATATTAAGGTAAGTTCTCTTGACTTTAAAAAGTACCGTATTTCGCCTTCTACCTGTAGGCGGCCTCTCAAAGTCTATCACGACCTCTCAAGACAAACTTGGTCGTTGGACGTTTCTATGAATATCTCTTCTATCTTTTAGGTAGCATACTGGAGAGGGGGAATGTTATGTGCAAAGAAGATGGCTCCTGTCGTGTCCGCTGACTACCTACCCGAGTACGGTACTTACCAAAACAGTTGTGTACGCACTGTAGAGGTACCGTAATAAACCCCAGTTGTACCCCTCTGGCCTGGAGACGTAGCTACGGTAGGGTACCCACACACAACCCCTGGGCTTTAATTGATGGTTGGGAATGCATTGCCTTAGCGGCTGCTGCGTGTTGGGGTTACCATCCATACAGTGTACGGAACGACGACTTCGAGGGCAACATGGAAGAAAGGAAAATGGAAGTCCTCGTCTCAGTTTCTCAGTAGTAGAGGTATATACAAGGCATGCTCGGCCGGCCACCCACCCGTTCGCGCCAGCCTTGAGGTGCGGAAGAAACTCCTAGTCGCAATAAACGAAGAAGGAACCGACCGACCAAAAATTTCCTCTGCCCTCCTATTGCTTCCTTCTCCCTTCCATTTCTCTGGCGCATCTGCCGTTTCTCTCTTTTGACTTTTTCAATCTGCTTGCGCTGCCTCTCGTTTCGTTACAGAAAAGGTGCACTTGCTTCTGCGACCTGCCTGACCGACACCGACGCATCAACCAGCAGCGCATACTTTTTCGGCATCCCCCCATCTCCGGCTTTGCTCGCGATACGCCCACAGCACCGAGTCGAATTACGAATTCGCCTGAGGCCTCACATTTGATACCCACAGCCTGCGTGCATTGCGCGTTCAAATCTACCTGCTTGCCCTTGCATACTTTTGGCATTCGTCTCATCTTTCCACGCGAGTTGACGACGACCACCGGCATAGCGGAGCTTTTGCCGGACCCGATCCAGCTGGAGTCACAACCGCGCCCGGACCCATACGTCAAATCTGGCATATAAATATCTTGTCATTTCGGTCTTCCAAGAAAGAGGGGGCAACGAGTCTCACCCGTTGCGAGCAGTTGACCCGTCAAGAAACCATGTTTTCCCAACGGTCAGTACCTCTAGTTTGCGTTTTCTTCTTTTTTTCTCGAAGAAAAATTCTTAGACTGGCGATGTCTGCCCGTCGCCAACAACCCTCTCTATAAGCACCGGACCCCGAGCCGAGACTGTCATCCGCACTTCCCAATTTCCTGCTTGTCCACTTTCTCAACCTTGGCTGATTTTCTGACAACTTTTGCTTCACAGAACAAGTGCGCGAAAGCCCGGAGATGATCTGCTGGCGAACTTCAGGCAACAGTTCCCTGAAGTAGCCGCCGCCACATCTTCCGGGGCCACAGCGCCTGCCCGAACCGCAACCACCGGTCAAGCTTTTATCGAAAGGTGGGTGACTCTTTGCCCAAGATACACGTTCCGTTGTGTCGCAGCTGCTGGTCTGGGGTTTCATCCTTGACTTGGATGAAATACGCTCAAAATAAGCAAGCACCTCCCAGACTTTGCGGAAACTCGCATGTGTCATGACCTCTAGCGCCGGCAGCCGTCCGGCGGGCCGGTCATGCCATACGATCCCATATCGTCCATTTGGATTCCCTGGGTTGGGTTTGGCTAACTGTGGTAAAACTTTAGGGCCCAAAGCCTTGGCCATGACGCTTTCCGTGACCAGGACCCGACTCCCCGGGCCAACAACGAGCCGTGGAGGTTCACCCCGTCTGCTCTAGATGCCAACCACTTTGCCTTCGCGCCATACGGCGCCGGCCACCATGGTTTATATACCCCTACGCCGGGTGGAACGAACACCATCTACCATCCCACGGCCGGAGATCTCCATACCCCGACGCTCGGCCTAGGAATGGGCCTGGGCACGCCGCTGTCGATGCCCACCGCCGACGCATCTCTGCATCCCGGGCCAGCGCATATTGAATTGGGTGGATTTCAACATGGATTTCCCCAGTTTCACCATTATAACGCCTTTATTCAAGCCGCGCCAGCCCAGCCGTCCTTTGCGCCCTCGACTTTTCTTCACCAAGACTCAGGGTTTGAAACAATGGACCAGGACGACTCTCCCATGAACCATTCCGATCCGACTGATGAAAGGATGGGCAGCATCGATAGCAGCTTCCAACCGTCCCCAATGATGGGCTTCCAAAGGCAATTCGGCATGGGTCCCATTTCCATGCAGCTACCGCCATCAGCCGAAAGGTTCCGTTTCCACACCACACTCAACGCACCGACGGCCATGATCAAGAGCTCGGACGAAATCCCCATTACCTATCTCAATAAGGGCCAGGCCTACTCTCTGTCCGTCGTCGATACCGCGGCTCAGGGACCCATCGCCCCGGGGACCCGGTATCGCACATTTGTCAGGGTATCTTTTGAAGAAGACCAGCAGCGCCAAAAGCCCGGCGTGTGCTGGAGCTTGTGGAAAGAAGGTCGTGGTACCAATGAAGCACACCAAAGAGGCGGAAAGTTGCAAGCCGTTGAATTTGTCGAGGCTAGCCAGCCAGCAGAGGGTGACGACAAGAGGACTCGCATTGAACTGGAGAGCGCTTCGTTTGACGGTTTCTCGGTCATCTGGACCCCCGGCATCAACGGTTCGCTCGATTGCAATATTGCCGTCCGCTTCAACTTCCTCTCCACTGACTTCAGTCATTCCAAGGGTGTCAAAGGCATTCCGGTAAGGCTCTGTGCAAAGACACAACCATATCTCCCGAATTCCCCCCAGTCACCAAACACCAACGACGGAGCCGAGCTTTGCTATTGCAAAGTCAAGTTGTTCCGCGATCACGGTGCCGAGCGCAAGCTGGCCAACGACGTTGCGCACGTACGAAAGACCATCGACAAAATTAAGCAACAGATTCAGCAAGCGGAGAGCGGGATCAAGGACTTTGGCAAGAGGAAGAGACCGGGGGTAACGCAGATGAAGACTCAGAACAGCCACCGCCCTGGGAAGATCCAAAAACACAAGCGGACATGGTCCATGTCATCCGCTAGTTCCGCTGGAGGAGGCCCTCGTGTACAGCTGGAAGAGGATCTCAACGTAAAGCTACAGAGCTTTCAGGACATGTTCACCAGCACCCGGCCTATCAGTGTCCTCTACCTCCGTGGTGAGGCACTGGACGACCCCGACCTGCATCCTGTGGCTCTTCCTGGGGAGTCCTTTGACCTTACCAAGATGGAGTCCAGAGAAAGTAATGCTTGGCAAAGTGAGCAAAGCTCCGTGACTGGATCTATGGTTTCCCCATCTCCAAGCTCGGCCTCGGTTGTTTCCCAGATGTCCGCCACTGGATCGAAACCAAACTGGGGGCAGGAACTTCACAGGTTCAACTCGAGCGATGCTTCTACGGGACTGTCCGGCCAGCCAACCAAAGTCAAACAGACCACGGATGATGATGGAAACTTGAAAGGCTGGATCGAGTCCTGGGACGTCGACACGGGCTACCGCCCTCCGCCAGAAAGGGCGGCCAAGCCCGTGGCCTGTTTCTATGTCGCTCGCCTAGATCCTGGAAACCCACAGGGCCAGGCAACTTATCGTGCGGTCTACCTCATGGAACGGAGCCTGCAAGAATTTGTCAAGCGTATTGCACAGAAATGGAACATGGACCTGAGCAGCATCGTCCGTACCACCCACGTTCTCCCGCGCGGCATTGAGGTAGCAATGGACGATGACGTTATTCAGGAGCTCCCAGAAGGCCAAGATATGAAGCTCGAGATCCACGAAGTCAATGGCAACAACTCTGGCGTCAAGCGAGAATGGGAGATGGCCGTCGATGGCCCCGAGGCCGAGTTAGCATCACCAGCAACGACGAACAGTAGCTCGCAGACAGCATATGAGTTGCGACTGTTGTACTAAGATAAACATTGCAAGCCCTGGGAAGGAAACATCTACACATTTTTCAGGGTTTGTCTAATCTAGTAGGCGTCAAACGTATCATTGGATGATCAACAAAAACTACAATATATGGTACACGACCAGCGATTGGATAAACACGACGTTATGGGAAACAAGGCAAACGGACATGCGATTAGCTATTATGATTCAGGAATGGCAGGTCTTTAGAAGGCTGGGGTCGGGTTTGATCTGTCTGTTTGTCTCGTCTGGGCGGGTTTTCCGGGGCGCCAACAAAAAAAGCGGCGTGGACACATGCTTAGACACATGAGTCGCATGCCAATGGGGTAGGGGGTTTGGCTATGTGCTGTTTGGCGTTGATACCTGATGGGTCTTATTTTCTATTCTTCTCTCTTTCTTCCTGTTCGAGATACCATGACCCATGGCGGTCACAGTTCCTTTTATGCTGCCTTGTTCGCTTCTTCTCTTCTGTACGACTAGCCTGGCAAGTAATCGGGCAAAGCCAGTGGTAACAGAAGGATGGGGTTTACAGAGCGGTTTGGCTGATTGGGTACGGGTCTTTTTTTTACCTCTAGACTTCTACACTATCGGTTTGGATGGGCGGCCTGGGGAGCGTTTTAAACCCCCTTAGTACTTGTGTTTATCTTCACTTCTTTGGGTATTTCTAACCATTACCCCTCTTCCACTATTGGACAGCGAAATACACACTTCTTGAACATACCTCTCGCATTATCATGATGCACACTGTCCTCAGTGTTTGGTCCTGGGATCATCTTGTGTGCTTCCAACGACTGAGTGTATCTTGAAACCAATCCTCTGTGGGTTACAAAGCCAACGTAGCGCGTGCCTTGACAGCCTGAAAGTAGCATCATTCACCGCCCAATAGGACAAGATCTCCCTTTCCTCATTCTGTTTGAGCTTGGGTTGCGGCAATCCTGACGTTCGGCCGCAGGTGTCTCCTGGGAGCGGGAACGGCTATCCAGGGTCCAGGTGGCGAACAACCGTTTTTCGAAAGCAGTCTTTCTTGCAAAGCCATTGGACAAAAGGCTCATGCAGCTCGTTCGGGAGTAAAAGCACCCGGGATGCAGACAAAGTCTAGAAAAATATACAGTAATAAATAGTGTTCAGTCAACGGGTAGTTCTAGTGTTCCGCGCCGAACCGCCAGCCTGTGACAGCCGTGGCAACGGGGGAAGGCTAACAGCCACGTCGTCGACTGCTTGTCCCTACTCCGAACTGTTCACACGGACACCTCATTTCCAGCCCACGCACACCTCCAGGGTCCCTCGACATTCACCAGATCTGTAGACGGAAAATAGATACCGAAACAGTCCAGAGAGTGATGATAGCACTGGCTCCGGCGGAAGAAGACGTTAGTCCCAAGATGAAACGAAACAAAACGGCGGCCACCCTAGGGCCATAACCACTCAACAATTTCCACCCAGTTAAGAGGTGGAGAGGATCCGTGAGACCATGACGGCAGGGAATAAGCAACGCATGTCGTGGCTTAAAAGCGTTGGCTCGTTGTTACCAGGGCTCAGGGGGTTGAGTTCCTGCAATCTTAGGGCGTGGGTGACACTCTCCTAGAACTCACCAATCTCTCACTAACTTCGTTTCTACCAGTTGGTACTTTTTGACCCTCGAGGAATCTACACAAAACCATCGTTTTCCTCCCACTCAGATACACGCGCATATGGGAGATACATCGTGTTGGAATTACAGGATGTAACAAAGCCCGACTCCTTTTTCACGCTGTTAAAACATGACTGCCATTACTACCAACGTCAGGTACCGGGGGCACTGTAAGTCTCGGTGGTAATTAAAGGAGACAGGAGCCACAACAACCACAGGTACATTCCGCGCCAACATCTCACCTATGCGTCCGTGCCATTTGTGCCATTCAAATTGCGAGAAATGGAAAGGTTCTTTTTTAGTTTTTTTGGTAATCATCCCCTGAGAGGTGCAGAACAGCTCATCCGATCGAGATGGGCTAAGTGAGCGTCTGTCCGGCTTGGGTCGTTGAGTGTCCCTTTCCAATTCTGCGCCCTTCCGTTACCTTGGCGTTTAGCAAAATCAGCCGTCAAGTCCCCGAGGTCCCCTACTTCCCAATGAGGCGAGAGCAAGTCCATTGGTGGATAGCGGAAATGTCTGATTTCGATCACCACCATTGTTGTACTGGTTGCTCATCAACAGTTTTGCCAACGCTTCCTGGAATCCCTGGGTCCAATCCCCGGAAGACGGCGTATGGACGGGGAAGAAGAGGGTATGCGGAGACACTTCCCCGGCAAAAGCGGTCCCCCGGTCCTGCCCGGGATTCGACTCGGAGATTGGACCTCCAACCCAAGTGGATGAGCCGAGGGCCGATGCAATTTCGACTGTTGCTATTGAGTGGCTGGGAAGTAGAGACGGTAGAGACGAAAAGAGAGACGGTCGTTCTGATCTGATGAGGCGCATGCAAATGAGGCACGCAACCATGAAGTGTGGCGATTCAAGCTCTTTGAAATGCGATTGGTCAATTCGGCTTACACGCACTTTCCTTTCATCGACCTTGGCGCATCGCACTTACTTTTGACCATTGCAGCAAACAGCAAAAAGAGAAATGCCCCGTCATGTGAAGATCACTTTCCTCAAAGGGCTGAAATCCAAATACCCTCTCTATGAAGGATTTTCTGGACAGTGCCGGTGCCATTTCGGCGTTCCTTTTACTTTCGTTCTTCTTGTCCTTATTTCGACTTTCTAATAATAAAAGATAGGCCATCCATCATCAAGGCGATCTTTCTACCACTGCCGATCCTACACGCGTCTCGATTCCAATATCCGCCGAGGACCTTGAAGCGTGCCTGGGCGTGCCTGACACTACTGACTGGTGGCGATAAACCTGAAGTTACACGACCGCGCCACAACCCCCCCGGCATGCGGAATGATGCACACGACATCTCACCAGCTACGGGTTTGTCTCTGTCGCCCATCTTTCCTTCGGCCATCTATCCCCAGCCACATTTCAAAAGATGGCCATCTTATCAGTTGATAACCATGTCGCTATGTCAGTCCCGGTCACCAGGCGAATGTTAGTACGACAATCCAATGGACGTACATATGTCCAATGACGGATACAACAGACCTTTCCAGGAAAATGATGGATAATGCCGAACTGTGGCTGGGTCAGTTCTTTCTGCAACTCACACCGTTACGGGACCAGCACCCGAGATAGTCGTCAGCAGACCGATGCCCATCACCAGCCACTTCCACCTTGAGCTTCGTCAGTCGCCATCATCCTGTCCTACCTACCAGACGGCAACTATAACCGAATGAACCTTCCACATTACGCTGCATGAGGAGATCGTTTTGCATCGATCAACTCCAGACAGGAGGCCTCTGAATCTGCAATCGGACAGTGGGGAGAAGGGAGGCGTCTGTTGTCCTACAACAAAGCTTATACAGTTCCAGATCGTCCGATTATCTGGTGCGGATAGGCAGTTTCGTTTCTGGCTCTGGTCGTACAAAGGTTTTGTCCGCGTGGGGAATTCTGAAGGAAATGTCGTTGGAGGGCGCGGAGGCATTTACACTGGCACATTGATTGTTGTGGCTTGTGGCTGTGTTCTATCTCACTCTCGCCTCCTCTACCCAAGAGTTGAGTCCCTAACTATCTGCTAACGTACGAGTTACTTGAGACCTAGGCATGTCGATCCCCATGACCTATGTCGTCGTCGTCCCATGTCAGATGCCAGATACTACCGGACCGCATATACCGGCAATGCATAACTGAAGCAGGCCACGAACATCACATCGCATCATAGTATACATACCACTTGTGCGTTGTTCGACGTCGGAGGCTGCATGGACCACCGTGTTTCTCGTTCCCGAACGGAACGGCGGAAGCTTAAAGGTTTCATAAACGCGGACGACGGATACCGACCTCGCCGTCGGAGCTGACATCAACATGTCTGGGTCTACCTCGTGAGGGCCCGTCCCGTTTTGTTTTACCGTCTGCACTTTGCCGACAGAGCCGAATCCGCACCTCACCCACACGCAGGGTGCAGACAATGGGCCCTGAAGATGCCAATTTCAGTTTGTCCACCTTCCTCCAGTCCGTCGACCGGGGCCAAAAGTGATACGGGAAGAAGCGTCTGCAGAGTGGTGCAGTGCAGGTTAGGGCAGGCGGCACACTACTATCATGCAGTAGCGGAGGGGAGGTAGGGCAGGGGAGGTTCTCCCAGTGGAGGAAGTATTGCATCGACATCTCGCACAAACATCTCGCAACCTCTCTTTCCCTGATAACGAGGGGTTATGAAGAGGGCTGGAAGTACCGGTACATACTCTACTGCCCTCTGCCATCTTAGCCTTTTGCCCCAGCTCACTCGCCACACTTTGTCGACGATCATATCCCGATCGAGTGTGGGCGGAACAGGTGAGCCCAATCGTTAGGGTTGTGCAGTACCGTATGAACATGTCCTATGGTATGCAGTTACGGTTACGGTTACGGTCACAGAGCCCAGTCTGGCTCAGTGGTCTCCATGATCCATTACTGCCGTGAAAAGGAAGAGGGGGAGGGGGTCTGTCTGGTCTGCAATGGGGGGTCTGCGTTCGTAAAAATACCTACTGTGCTAGGAGGTATAAAAAATACTTCATTACTCCATATTCGCGTATCTACCGTAATATCAAATTCATCATGCTGCCGTCCACTCACACTATGTACATCCATCACACTGGCCCTGTGAGGTACATGCCCTGCGTGCATAGGCACGCACGCAATATTTCCTCCCGACCACATGGAACTATAGTCCTGTCCACGAGGGATAGCAAGCCACCGCCGCTCCCCTGCAGATTCCCAGACTCCCAGGTTGTTCCCTTGCCCATCCGATCTGGCACATGGGACACATGGGCGGCGGATTGACGATCACACAATGCCGAAGTGGTTTCAGAGCTATCTTATACTGTAGTGTAGATGATCTAATAATCCAGTACAGTACGACAGGACCCCGAGGTGCAAGGCTGTAGTTGCAGTGAACCAACGTGGCTTCTTTTGTATCCGAGCGTTGTCAGGGACTGTGTGGTGTTTCGATGACAATCTGCCGAAGCCAAACTCATCCCTCATCATCCCAATCATCCCTCCGACAAGCTATCATATTAGAAAGAAGGAAAAGAAGAACCCCCCCCCCCGGAACCAACATCAAGTCTCTTCCCAACGTTCAATAGTCAGCCACCAAACAACTTCTCGTTGATAGGATAAACGCGAACGGGAATCACCACCGTGACTACCTCGGCAACCTTCCGACACACAACACAGCACAAAAGTACAACACACCACAGCATATCGCAATGCTGCGGCCTACTCACGAACGGATACCTGCATCCCGAAGCCCGCCACGTGTGTTTCAATTCATAAACGCGTACCTGCGCCAATAGTTGCTCATTGCCGCCCTTACGCCCTTGACACTTCGGTGAACGCTGTCCTACACTAGACTAAGTCCTAGAAGGCCAGTTTAAACTTGCCGGCCGGTGGCCGCCGAACGGCCAACGGCTGCTGGGTAGCTAGGCTCGGAATTGAATGTCTCTGATTCTGTAACCCTTTTTGTAATGGTTCTGGATGTTTTTTTTTTTTTTTTTTTTTTCATGGGTCGATATATCATGATCTATGGTTCAAAGGTCTAGGAGACAACGGGGAACTGCATTTTCTGAGACGGGCGGTTTCGTGCGTGCGTGCGTGCAGTGATGTTGCCTCGCTCGCTCCGGGATGCCCAGATCACCCCGCGGTAAAAGGGCAAGAGGGGTAGGTCTGTTTTTGGAAATAAAAGTGTCAAGAAAAAGAGACAAAACAGCAATCAAGCCCGTAATCTCGTCAAATCATTACGAGTTCCGCGACCATGGTGTTTTGGAGGCTTTGGTCACCAAAGTTGGAACGTGGTTGGGATGAGTGACGTCATGACCGTTGCCGGCCGGCAGGAACTCAGTACTCCATGCCACTCGTGCCAAGCGCGCATGGACTAGAGCAGGTACGCTCATATTGCACTAACACACTTTTGCTTGGCTACCATGCTAAGCTGATAGTATAATATCCCTCATTGGGCAAGACAGATGCTCTACTGTGTAGGTACCGTGTGGTAAACAAGCATGACATGCAGTATAATGCAATGCACACACGTCATATTCGACAGCCTTTATGATATACCTTACACTTTGCAAGCATTAATCCCATAATTTGATTGCCTATCGCCTTGACTGGTGACAAACTCGTTGTTATTGTCATTGTTGTTGTGTCGTTGTTGCATAAGCAAGCAAGCAAGCAGGGATCCTAGATCAAAAAGTAAACAAAGCATGGGTAGCGCTCAGGGGTAAACAATTCACAGTGACCCAGGGGCACTAATGACGGGACAAACCTGGGGCAAGAAAGTGGACGTTGAATAATTAATTATTGAATTTTAGAGACGATTACCGTAGGTCGTAAGTATGGCTTGAGTGACAAATTAGGATTGCAATGTTCAGTTTGTAATTGGTGAGTATTTGACTGGGAGATTTATCGTTGGCGATGCGTTTTTCTACGGGTGACTACTCACAAGAAAAAAATTTTGGTCTGTTGATGACAAGGGCAGTCTAAGATACTTCAAACGAAAGAGATGGCACAGTGCAGAGTGACTTTGTCCCGTCTTGCTCGAGACTGTTGTTGAACAATGATAACACACTATTACTACAGTTTCTACTTCTTTAGCCTGAAGCGTAGCTGATGCTATCCATCCATTCTGAAAACCACTAACGCAGATGCAAAGTATCAGTCATCAACTCCAGAAGTTGCGCTCCTTGATGCTTTCGTAACACCTAAGTTTTGTAATAACAAACCCCTGAAGAACCATCTAGCCCAAATCTGAGCTTAATACCCCGTGTGAATGTCCATCTGATTCGCCCATACAGTGTGTCCTTGACGCCTGACCTTCGCTCATAAACACAAGGAAGAAACAGAAACAGCGAAAGAACCCTGTCAAGAAAGGCGCCAACAGAGAGGGCGGAAAGAATCGCAGCCAGACTAGACCCTAGTGCTCTGTGTGTACTTGTAATGCATATCAGAGCCAGTAAAGGGTCCTAGGTAGGCAAGACCAGACTTGTAAGGCATGGGTGAAAGAAGAATGGGTTACAAACTTCTTTTCTTGCCAAAAAAAAGCCTCAGTCCTCCCTTCATACCTCTCCACCTCTCATCATCTGCTCATCGCCACCCTTCAGGTTCACCGCACCCCACGTTATCTCTCTTGTTTCTCTTTCTTATCGGCACTCATCTCTCTCAGCCTTATCTCCTCTCCCTTGACCAGACTTCCGACTCCAGCCTCTCCGCTCGGACTCTTGAACGGGCATCTCTCTAGGAGCGCATCGTCTCCGCTGGTATGAGTCCTAGGGAAACCAAATCCGGTACCGCGTTTGAAACCGATAAACTGCTTGCCGCTCAACAGCTGCCAGACCATCCAGTACACGTCCTCAAGGCACGGATCGCCGAGCTCCCACCATACGGGTGCCGGCTCGCCGTAGTACCTCGGCGGGTCGTCGACGGACCAGTCAAACATGACTGGCATCGCACGGCAGCGTGTCTGCGGCGGGTTGTTGTGCTGCATTTTCTCGTGCTCCGGAATGGCTGAACAGCTTAGAGGTAAATGGCCGTGATCAGCCTTCCACTTGGCTACGCGCTCCTCGAAGGGCGGGCAAACCCACCCGCCGTGACCCAGCAGGGTGGCGTGTCGCTGCGAAGAAGGGGGTCCGTTGAAGCCGTTATCGTTTTGGGAATGCTCGGTAGACAAGGCGACGACGCGGACGGTGTAGATAGAGGAGCGCTTCTTGCGGGCGGCAAAGGAACCGTCCAAGTCGGGGGCGCAGAGGCAGTTGAGGGTGTCATGGCCGGGAGCAAGGGAAGAGTGACGATGGTCCCGAGGGTTCTGGTTCTCCTTGGAGATTGAGGACTGGGCTGCTTGATCCTTATCGCTGTCGGGGGAATATCTGATGGGAGAAGAGGCAGGGGAAGGTGAACGCGAGGGAGTCCCGGGAATGACGATCTCGCTCTGGGTAGTGTCGCCTTCATAGTTTTCGCCTTCGCCGTTATCTCCAGCTTCGTCCACAATGTCATCGCTCATAATGGTGTCGCCCTCATCATCGATGCTGTCAAAGCTGGTGCTATGAGGAACAAGGGGCTTGCTTCGGGGAATACCTGTGCCGACGGGGCGATCAGTGCCGGGCTTGGGTGATCTTGAACCAAAGCGGTGCGGAAAACTTAGAAGCGGTGATAGAAGAGCTTGATCTGTTGACGGGCCAGCCGCAATGTCTTGTTTAGACTTGGAGGTGGCTGTCTTTCTGCCAGACAACTTGAGTGGAGTCCAAAGAGAACTAGGGGGAGAGTTGGCAGCGGCGGCAGGATCGCGGAGGTCGGTATCTTCGGATCCGACATGGACAGTTTTCGGGGTGGCATCTCCATCATTGCTGCTTGTAGACGATGAGGTGTTGGTAGGAGGAGTAGTCGGCAAAGGTCTACGCCTATTCATATTAGTCAAGGTCAGCGTCGCAACGTCTTCGAGCTCCTCGTTGTCACGCTCTTCCGAAGGACTCCGAGGAAAACCAGAATGGGTGCCGGCAAGTGAGGAGAGGAGCAGCTTCTTGGGCTGGGCAGCAGACACTTTGCTGCTGTTTGAAGAAAGCGAGCGCTTATCCCCACCCTGGATCGGAGTGTCCTTCACCATGCCCATACCAATCCAAACTTCGTTAGGATTCATTCCCAAGTTGCGGATGACTTGGTCATCGTCACCAGAGATGTGTTTGATCTGAATCTCCATGTAATACTCTCGCTGGCCGTTGTCGGTATACAACCAGTCACCGAAGAACATGGTTCTCCCCCACTGTCAAGGAGAAGATATTAGCAGGTAATCCCAGATGTGCCAAGGCTGCGTGACAGCAGAACCTCGTCAAATTATTTGCGACACTTACCTCCATCTTAGAAGCAAGGCCACTCCCCTCCTGATATTTGTCATTGCGGGAAGCTTGGGTCTTTTGGATGTCTCCAACTTCGCTTGCCCAATCCAGATGCATGATGCTGTGATTCTCAACTTCTTCATAGAACATGATGTCCTGGTGCTTCCTCTCAAGGAGGGTCATAACCTGTCTGAAATAGTAGCCACCCAGATCGGCGTTACTCTTGGGACCTTTTGATCGCAGACTGATGGGAATCTTATTACTGCCGTCGCTGCCGGGGGTTTTCGCTGTGTACTCGTGATACTCGATTTCAACAGAGGGTTCGGGAGCCGGAAGACGGGCCATTCCAATGTTGGGAAGCGGATCGCCGTCTCGGGTCGGTGAAGTGACGGGCGCCGCGGAAAAAAACTCGTCAACATCGACCCAGGCATTATCTGCACCGTTAGTGTCATTGACTTTGTCTTCACCGTCAGAATTGTCGCGAGGGGGCGGCGTCTGCTCTCTGGTGCGGGACCGCGGGACGCGAAGAGGTGCCACCTCTGCAGGGTCCTTACTCTCCGATGCACGAGAGGACTCCATCACGACTTTGGTGTGTCTTGGGGAGCTTGGGGATTTGAATACGTCAACTCCTTGACGGCTTCAGTAGTGTGGTTAACTTGCGATGTTGCGGGTCGATATCAGTTGAAAAAGTTAAGTAAAGGGCTGGTTTTGTGGCGGGGTAGTGAGGAAGGAAGACGCAAGAAAAGGCGGCCGATGGAAAGCTGGCGCAAACGGGGCAAAGGCGGGTGCCTGGAGGTGAAGGGTGGCCCGGGTTTCCCTCAGTTTCCAGTCACCTAGGGAACGGCTCCGCGCGACTTACAAGGTCCGTCAAAACCCCGTGCCGAACCACCGGCACGTTGACTGAGGACGCGGGTGACGCGACTGCTTGTATACCTGTTTCCTCCCGCCCTAGATACGGTGTGTTGTTGTCGGCGCTGGAAGTCCGCTGCTGGTCGCCAAGTTGTAAGTCAAAGTTGACCCGGAAACTTTGGTAACATATTAATTCGGTTCGATGCCTTGGCTCGGTCTACCTTTTGCATGATCTGAACCCCGTCTTGGCTTGGGTATAAAGCAGCCAAGAACATCCATACCAGGGCGAAGACGTGATGTTCAGAAACCGTGTTTCCTGACAATGATCTGCAAAGGTGAACTTGGGGCATCAAGATCCCCGTCACTCACTCCTGGAATGTGCAGTTCTGAGTTTGCACATGGACGAGAACTCCAGTAGTAGCGATGCGTACACCGAGAACAAATAACTCTGACTGGCCAAGTCATCATTAATAATATGTCCATTGATCCTCTAACATGGCGACGGAGAAGGACATACGTACCTGGGCTAATGGAGTGCGTTTAAGTAATGCTCTTCGAAAGAATATGAAGAATGATGTTGCTGAGACGAGCCATCCGTCATATTCTCAACAGCGAATGGTTTGCTGTTCCAAAGAATGGAGAGCAACCTGAAGGAGGCTTTTTTGCAGAGTTTGATATTGGATCCCCAAAGAACAGTAAGTGGAAGTTGCACCTCACGATCCAACCCAAACGCCGTTCTCCTCGCAGTGAGGAAGGTGCGGTTGGGATACCACCGAGACACCCTCCATGACTACCTTACCTAGGTACCTACCTACCTAGCGTATCTCTCGGCCACTGCAGTTCGCACTTGCCTTCGAAAGAGCTCCATTGGTATCGCTCTTTCCATTCCTCCCATGACTGACAAATACCTTAGTGATGCAGTGTTCTTGACGTTCAGCTCCCCAAGGTAGTCCTCATTCGGACTCCATTGGCGGTCACCAGGGGCAGCCACAACTTTCGCTTGATAGGAAAACCGGAAAGTGTGTATTCCATGCGTGTCATGTATGAGGTCCAACATGATATATGCGCCCGCCTGCAACACCAGGACCGTTTGGCTTGGCAATTGCTCATGGACAGTTTGCTTCAAAAAAGAGCCAGTGTCTGCATGCTGTGAACAAAGTTTAAGACAACTGCCATCTCCCATTTTGTATTTTGGGCAGATAGAAACAAGGAAGAAAACAACAAAGCAGTGAGATATAAAGAATGGATGAGCGGAACACAGAGGAAGTAAATACCTAAGACAGACAGTCTCGCAGGATCGTCTCTATAATACCTAGCAAGGACACGAAGAGTGTACCCAGTGTATCGTACTCTCCAGTGGCTTTCTGATACAGGATCATGGGCCTCGCAATGGCTTGAACGTCTGAGCGTATAACCCGACATGACGGACACCCAGCACCGACCCCACTACCTTGGAGAAGGGAGTCATGACTACCTAGAGATACCTTCCACTTGGCAGGAAAAGAGGAAGAGGAAGTGGAAATGAGGGCGTGTTGTATCATACACGGTTTCTCCACTTCAACAACAACCAAGCTGGAGGTGTACCTAGTACCTAGTTTCACTTGTAACTTCAAGTTGGCCCTGGAACGCCTCAGCGCGATGGGGCATCGAGGGAAGTGGTGACGAAATGGGAACAGGTTCATGAATGTGTGGATGACCTCTGTTAGGAGATACCTACCTCTTATTTCCCTTTGAGTGGAGGTCGCCTCCCGGTCCGATGTCTTCCGTCCTGAGCGTTGACGGGGTTCTACGGGGGTCGTTGACGTTGACGTTGACGACAAGGCGAATCGGGCGGGGCCTTGGCCGTGACTTGGCGTGCCGCTGACTAGGCCATTCCGCGGCTCAAACAAGGGACAACAAAGCCTAGAACTCCGGGGGCCGCGACCTGTTGGAGATGGAGATCGGGTGGCCGCCGTGATAAGGCGCGTTAACATCTGATAGGCTTGTCCTGGTCCTATGGGGCTTACGGGTACCGTCACTAACGACTGTCACCCAATGTCACCGAAAGTTTGAAGGGAACACGGCCCCACGGCGGGGGAGCGCCGTTCGATGTTCGGTCACCTCGTATGAGGTCGCCCAAACAGAAGGCGAACGACTTCCGTCCGTGCCAAGGTATCTTGCTGGATAGACTGGAGACTCAGAGCCTCTACCGGGCATGTAGGTGTTCGTGTACAAAGCCGTAATGCCCAGCTCCCGTCTGCTGGTCGGGTAGGTGGCCAGTGCCTGCCCGTGCCAATGCCCAATTGAATACTACTATGGATGCTGCAGTGATGTTGAAGGGGAAAAAAAAAAATTAGTGTAAAAATTCATGTAGGTACCTACCTTATGAATTAAAAAAAAAAAAACCAAAAAAACGGAAACCACAATACCTGTGGGGCCGCCCCCGTACCGTAACTTTCTTCGCGTCCTTCTCTGCCATTCTCCATCGTCCTACCTACTTTTCCTCCCTTCTCCTAACCCACCTCCCCCCCTCTCTTTTTCCCTCTCCCCCACCCCGTCAACCACACTCGCACCGCCTTTGCCAATTCCTTCCCTGAGGGTGCTTCTCTTCTCCATCGTTCCCGTTCCTGAATTCGGTCGATTTTACTCTTCTTGGATCTCCACCACGGCGTGTGCCTTTTGTTCCTCGCCGTCGTCCAAAAGCAACATTGCATTGTTGTCCCATCGTCACGGTCTCCCTTCGTTGGCAACCTGCGATTCAAGATCTGATATCTTCCGCCTTCCGCCTCCATCCCCGTCCCTGAGTCGCTTTCCAAAACACCAATTACCTAGGACTCAGCAAACAAGCGTCGCTTTGTGTTGCATCTGCTAGTCGAGTTTCTACCTTTGCGCAATCACCATTGTTGTGTTGCGCCAGACCGATACTCCCTCCCCCACTCCGCCCTTCGCCAACACACAACCAAAGCTTACGAGCTCCGCGTCTCGCAGCTTCGACATCAAGCGTGACCCGTTTCGAACATCGAAGAAAGGTCCGCCTCTTGCTCGCAGCGACGACTTCTGTCCCCCGGGAAAAGGAGCCAGGTAACGAAACGAAAACCTACACCGCTTTCTGCACGCCGCGATCACCTGTGACTTTCGCTAGTCATGGCCAGTCCGTTGCAGTTCGCCTACCGAACCCAGAAGGCCATCGGCGTCTTTGATGCCGACCCTGTCTACGAAGCCCTTCCTGGATTCACCAAGCCCGCCGAAGGGAATCTCCGGTGCTGTGTCTACTCGGGATGCGGCCGTTATTTTGCCTACGCCACTAACGAGGGTGTTGTCATTGCCGACGCGTCCGTCGGCCACGTCTTGACTTCGCTGCCCATCCCTGCCGTCTACGATCTCAGCTTCTCCCCCCACGGTACCTACTTGAGCACCTGGGAGCGCCCCGCCAAGGATGAGAATGGCGATGCGACCAAGAACCTCAAGATCTGGCGCACCATCGAGGAGCTTGCCGATGATGCTGAGAAGCAACCCATTGGCAAGTTCGTCCAAAAGTCTGCTAACGGCTGGAACCTGCAGTACACGGAGGATGAGCGCTTCTGTGCGCGCATCGTTACCAACGAGGTCCAGTTCTATCAGAGCGACGACCTCGGTACCGTGTGGAACAAGCTGCGCGTTGAGGGTGTCTCCGACTTTGCCCTCGCGCCCGGCAAGAACCAGAACGTTGCCGTCTTCGTCCCCGAGCGCAAGGTATGTTACTTGTTCTACCGCATGCACCGCATTTTTCTAGATCATCGTCTAACTCTTAGTTACAGGGACACCCCGCCTCCGTCAAGGTCTTCAACGTTCCCCAGTTCACCAGCCCGATTTCGCAAAAGACCTTCTTCAAGGCCGACAAGGTCCAGCTCAAGTGGAACCAGCTCGGAACTGCTCTGATTGTGCTGGCGCAAACAGAGGTTGACAAGTCCAACAAGAGCTACTACGGCGAGACCAACATGTACCTCCTGAGCGCCAACGGCTCGTTCGACGCTCGCGTTACCCTTGACAAGGAGGGCCCTATCCACGACGTGTCGTGGTCCCCCAACTCCAAGGAGTTCGGTGTCGTATACGGCTACATGCCCGCGAAGACCACCATCTTCAACCATCGCGCCGTCGCCACCCACTCCTTCCCTCTTGGCCCCCGTAACACCATCATCTTTTCGCCTACTGGTCGGTTTGCCTTGGTTGCCGGTTTCGGCAACTTGGCTGGTCAGATCGATGTTTACGACCTCGAGAAGGATTATCGCAAGATCACTACCATCGAAAGTGGTAACCCTAGTGTCTGCACCTGGTCTCCCGACAGCCGTTACATCTTGACGGCCACCACTTCTCCCCGTCTTCGTGTCGATAACGGCATCAAGCTCTGGCACGTTGGTGGCGGTATCATGTATAACGAGGACATGGTTGAGTTGTACAACGTCATCTGGCGCCCTGTTCCTGCTGCCAGCCTTCCGAACGTTGACCCGCTGCACCCCATTCCCACCCCCCACCCCTCGGCTTTGGCCTACCTTGGTACTGTCAAGACGCCTTCTAAGCCTGTGGGTGCTTACCGCCCGCCCGGCGCCCGTGGTTCTTCCACGCCTCTTCACTTCAAGCGTGAGGACGAGGGAGGTGTTGCTCACTCGGTTAGCAATGGCGTGCCTCAGGTCGGTCCTAATGGGTTCGGCCGCCCGCGCCGTCAGATTCCTGGCGCCGAGTTTGCCGAACAGGCGAGACCTTCTGTTCCTGGCGCCGTTGTGGACGATGAAAACTTGTCCAAGACTGCGCTGAAGAACAAGAAGAAGCGTAACAAGAAGGCCAAGGAGGGCCAGGCGGGTGAGGGCGCAACTACCCCTAACGAGGGTGGTCTTGCCCCTCCCCGCGAGTCTGCCGACGGCCGCAGCCCCGATCGCAACCACCAGCGTCACCACTCGCGCAGCCAGTCGCGCAGCAACAACCTGGCTGTCCGCACCCAGAACAACCACCGCAGCCGTTCGAATGTGCGCCAGCCTACTGCTCAGCAGGCTGCCCCGGTCATTGACGCCGCCACAGCGGCTGCCCAGAGCGCCAATGCCAAGAAGATCAGGTCTCTCCAGAAGAAGATCCGTGCCATTGAGGACCTCGAGATGAGGCATGCTGGTGGCGAGAAGCTGGAGGATACCCAGCTGAAGAAGATCGCCACCAAGTCCTCCGTGATTAAGGAGCTGGAGGCTCTGGAAAAGGAGGGTCACTAAGCGTAGGATGATTTGTGTGGGGAGTTCAGAAGCTTGAGTGACGGATGGAATTACAGTAGTGGTTATCAAGTTGGGTAGTTGAGACTTGCCTTGCGGAACTCGAAATACTTGTTTTGCTACGTTTCCCCCCGGTCTACTGCCCGGCATATGTGAGCTTCGAAGCTGGTGCTGTGTGGTGGTCATGACGATGATATTGCCAAAAATGTGCTGTTCGGTTACATTTGTCCCATCTGGGGCTATATTGACAGTCCATGTCAAGTCTGTGTGGTGTATGTCGGTGTCTGTTGTCATATGGGTTCAACAAGCGAAAATGCTGAGATGGAAAAGCCTTCACGAAGCAACGACTCAACTGGAAAATGCTTGACTTCCGCAAAAGGAGAGACGTTGATGGAGGACGGTTAGAAAAAAAGAAATCGACAAGACGAACATATCACAGAAATAGAACTGAGACTAGCTCCACGTCGTATCTGTGATACAACTGAGGACTTCCTCGGTTTCCAACAAGTTGGAAGAGGTTGTGATATCTGTAGCATAGCATGAACACCACCAAAGCGTTCAACGTTTTCATCCACCCGGACAGGCACATCTCGCCGCTTGCATCCCGCGTTTCCTATTTGCGCGAACACAACGGGCACAAACGTCCAGACCTTTCAGGCTACAGGTACTGTCAAGACAAGCGCATTATTCAAGTTATCGACTCATTTGGTTCACTATGCACCAAGTCCCTGTTGAAAATATCACGACGTGCACCCTCAGAAAATAGGGGGTGCGTGTTTCAAATGTCCCAGGCAAAATATTTCTCTACTCCTCGACAGAGAAGAACAAAGGTAGAGGGTAAGAGCTTGAAGTAATTCTCTTCTATCCTCCGCTTTCCCCTCCAGAATGTCATTGCAGTAGACGGAAACCGGAGTGAATACGAAGGAACATATGTTTTATGTGTTGTGAAGAGAAAAAAGAGAAGAGAAAAAGCAAGCCCCAAAATTTGGGGTCGCGGGGGAGACTTTTAAAGTAAGCGCAAGCCACCTGCGGCAGAACGGGTTGCACCGCCTCACAGCCGACGAAGGTGCAAGAAACAGCGGAACTCAGCCACGGGCCCTGGGGGCTGCAGTGGAGTCATGGTTCGATAAGGGGATAGCCAATAATGGCTTGCCGATAGGCGGTTGGGTAAGCCTACAGTGCCTCTACATTCTACAATCTACATACGTTCGCAGTTCTACGTACTGCATGTACTCTCGTACCTGCCTAATGCGGGGCATCTCAAACCAGAGTCGGGTCCGAGGTGGATGCTGCCCCATTAACTTTCTGCGACAAACTCGAGGAAAAGGCTGTGCCGTTGTGTTGCATCCATTGTTGTAAGACTCATCCTCAACTTCATTTCTGGTAGTCGCACGAACAACTTTACGACTCGTCGTTCGATTGGAAAGAATTCCATAAATACCCACGACACTCGACCGGAAAAGCGTCGACCACAACTTTCAAACCCAAACCAGCCTACTCCCCAAAGACCAAAAGACACAATGGCAGGCGGTACTGGCCCAGCTGGTCGTGGACGCGGCGGCAAATTCAAGAAGTATACTCGTGGAGGTATGCTACAACACAGAGGCTGCCACGGCACTACTCTACCCCGACTCCTACAAAACTGACCGACAGCTAACCACCAACCGCCCTTCCAGGTGGTCACCATTTCTCCCGCGACCTTCGCCCCCTCGACGCCGATGGCAACGAAGTCGGCATGTGGAGCTCCGGCGCCAAGAAGAACGATTCCGAGTCTGAGGAGGAGTCTGAGGAGGAGGAGTCTTCCGAGGACGAGGCTGGTCCCTCCGGCAGCAAGGGTCCCAAGGTCGAGCTGACCCGCGAGGAGCTCAAGGCGCAAAAGAAGGCCCGCAAGGAAGCCGCCATCGCGCGCGCCAAGGCCGCCGCCGTCCAGGTCGGCGACTTGCCTCCTAGCGGTTCCGAAGAGGAGAGCGAAGATGACGATGCGCCCATGCCCGCCAACCCCAACCACTCCAAGGCTGCACGCAAGCAGACCCAGAAGCCCGTCGCCCCCAAGGCTGCGGCGGAATCGGATGATGAGGCTACCGCCGGTGTCAAGAAGCTCAGCATAGCGGACTCGGCACCTGGTAACAGGAAGGAGCGCGAGGCGGCGGCGGCGGCCGCTGCGAAGGAGAGGTATCAGAAGCTTCATGAGGCCGGTAAGACGGATCAGGCCAAGGCCGACCTCGCTAGGTTGAAGCTCATTCGTGAGAAAAGAGAGCAGGAGGCTGCCAGGAAACAGGTATGGCATATTGATTCTACATTGTATGAGACAAACATGACTCTAACTGCTTCGGATTTCACTAGGCCGAGAAGGAAGAGCGCGAAGCCCAGGAGAAGCTCAAGAGGGAACAGTTCGAAGCCAAGGAGGCCAAGAGGCGCGAGGCCGCCCTTGGTCCTCAGAAGAAGGCTAAGAGCAGCAAGAAATAAAGGCAGTGAGGGCGGAAACTTGATTCCTTTTTTTTTTTTTTTTTTTGCTTTCTCGGGTCATTTCTTATTTTTACATAGACCGCAGCGAACACGCAGCGGTAATCATCTGGGTTCTTCCGGTACCTTTTATTCTCCAGCCGTGCATACCTGTGTATGCATTATGATCTAGTGTTGCCCGGGAAGTATATGCCTATTCACGTCAACTCAGCCGGTATGTATATGTCGCTGCCTTCTTTTCTCCACCTTTTCCATTTTCACCACTTTTTCCATTTTAATTTTCGAACATAGGTCATTATATCCCAACTGAAGAGTCCGACCCGACAGCCTCCTTCCAGAACTCGTCAAAATCCACTCCGTTTTCCTTGAATAGATCCCTAATCTTCTGTGCCACCTCGAGCTGCCTCTCTTGCGTAAAGCCGCCCTGCTGGGTCTCAAACTGAATGACCTCGATCCAGCGATAGAACAGGTTCTCCTTTCCAACCGCCGCCAGCGCATCGCGGAATGCAAACACCTGTCTCCTGCGCTCATCGTCCTGCGCACTCTCCCCGGAAGCAATTATGTCAATCGCAATCCACCCAAACTTGTCATGGTGGAAAAGCACCAGCGTGCGGAACGCGTCCAGAGGAATCTCCTTATCCACCAAGGTAGTCGCCTTGACCATGGCCTTCCAGTCCAAATCCCAGTCCCCGTTCATGGTCAGATATCCCGTCTTCTCCTGCAGCAGCATGGGGTTCGTCGCGTTGCGGACCATGCTCCACAAAATGCTGCGCGCCTCGTTGCCCTGCGACTTATCCGAAAAGATGTCCACCCCATAAACCTGCGTGTCCCAAGACCGGGAGCGCCTGACATAGATCTCCTTGTCTCGGAATCCGACTGCCATCCGCCAGGACACGGGGCTGCCGTGCTTGCGCCCGAACACGAACTCGATGGGCCACGGCCAGACGAACATGGCCAGCAGGAAGTCGAAGAGGAACGTGAGTGTGCGGCGGCCGGCCACCATGAAAAATTGTCGGTAGGTTAGGTCGGCCATGCGGATCGTCGTCGAGTTCTCGTAGCCCAGGAACGAAGAACTGAGGAGCTCAACGTAGTAGGGGATGATGTACCACATGCGCCAGAGAAAAAGGGCGAAGACGAAGGTGTTGAGCAGGATCGGCACCGAGAAGATCTTGCGCTTGAAGGAGGCCGGCTTCTGGTCGACGTGCGCGATGTAGACATGTTTCTTGGAGAGCGAGTTGGTGAAAGGCTTGAGTGAATCGGGAGCGACGCGGAAGGGTTTGGGCGGCTCGAGAGCACCACTTCCCCCGGAGGAGGAGCTGCTGCTCTTTGCGCCCTTGCTGGTCTTCTTAGGCGCCATGCTTTGGTTTGGCGACGGGTTGGGTGTGATGAATTGAAAAACTTGAGGAGGGAGGAACCTCAAGAAATGGAGAAGAGAAAGTCAAGAGACGGTGAGGAGATGGAGAAGAAGAGAAAGTTGACAGCTTCGTTCTGATGGAAGGAAGTGCCGGGACGGCCAAATTTCTGGAGAGGGGCCAAAAGGGTCCACGTCAGGGGGAAGCTTCGACGGTACGTACCAGATGGAGCTACCTCCAGCAAAAGGCACTGGCGCAACCCTAACCCGCCGGGCGCTTTGCCTGCCTGACAGCTGCCCCTCGCTACCTTCAGGTTTATTCCGCAGGCGCGTCCTATCTTATCAGTCAACCGGGTATCCACTTTAATTATGTAGCGCTGCGCTGCAGCACCAGTACGAATGGAAGCTTTGGCGAACTGCGGGACGGAACGGATCGCCCGTGTAAGTTACAATACAAAATTGCACCTTGGCTTGTCGCGCCAGGCTCTTGTTCTACTTTCTCCTCTCTGGTCCTGCTGGGCAAACTATGCCCTGTGATAAAACATGATGATTAGGGGCGGATTGTTGCAGGTAAGTGCTGATTCCCTTGCGCGCATTCCTTAATGACGACGTAGAGCAAGTCGGTTCAAGTCCATGGTTAGTTAGCTAACATGGAGACAACTCTACTGAAAATAGAAGCAGAGCACTTCCTCTGTGTGTCTGCTCTGCCGCCATAGATGGCAACTTCGCCAGCAACAACAGCAACGAATCCAGCCGAATACCCGTCGCGTATACTCTTCGTGGGACGATAAACCTAGCTGGGGTACCCAACAACAGCCCGCGACACCAGGTGTTGGAGGAGGATGGGGTGGTTCCTGGAAACCGGCCGCCCCCGCGACCCCGGCCACCCAAACGACACCCGGAACGGGAGCGACACAGAGTCAACCAAAGCCCGCCAACCCTAACGCTGCTTTGCTTCCTCACGAGATCGCCGCCAGAGAGCGCTTGTTGAAAATGGCCGCGGCCGCCGTTGCTCATAAGGACCCTCCTCAGCCCGCTCGGAAACTGGCGCCAGAGCCTTTCAAACGCGCCCCGAGTGACCGTCCGGTGCGCCGGCTACCCGAAGGCCAACAGAACGAATTCACGAGGGGTTCGCCGTGGAAGGAACAGCAGGGACCTGTAGTGCACAGGATGCTCTTGCGTCCGAAAAAACCAGGTCAGGAACCTACAACAGAAACGCCGGGACCCAAAACTGAGCGCGAAGCTCGAGAAACTCTGGCTCCTGTACGAACGGTATTAGAGCCTTTTGGTATGAGGCGTCTCCCGGCACAGGCGCCTAAACCTCAAGAAACTCCTAAACTATCAACTTCCAGTCAAACGGCTCCTAGCAAACCAATTCCCAGCCGACCGGCACAAGAACCAACAGCTCAAAGTCAACCGACTATCAGCAGTCTATCGAGCCTCTCCAACCGGGAATCACCAAAGCCGCCCCAAACCAGCCAACCTAGTGAACAAGTTGATGGCGCGGGGAAAAGCAGCTGGGGTGCTTTGGAAGCCGCCAGTGCGACGCCCAGCAAACCTATTGAACCAGCTGGTGGAGGATGGGGAACAAGCAGCTGGGGAACGAGCAGCTGGGGAACAAGCAGCTGGGGCGCCTCTTCAGCCTCCAGGCAGCCAGCCAGCCAACCCCAGACACAACAACTCCTTCCCCACGAAATAGCAACCAGGGATCGTTTGCAGCAAAGACATGCTCAGAGCCAGCCTCAGGCCCCCGCAAAGAATATGAGAAGCCTTGCTGATGGCCTCTTTGCTCATGATGGACAGACAGGTCAACTTTCGGCCAAAGATCTACGGAAACGCCAAGAGACTGGTTCTCTCAAGGACGACTTGCAGAACGCCGAGGAAGAGGAGCGCCGTGCGGACAATACAGACGCATGGGATGACATATTTTCCACCCAGCCTCCTCCTCCACCACCCAGAACTTCAGCTCGTGAGGTTTACAAGTCAATCTCATCCAAGTTCGCACCTCCATCGGATTCAGCTCCTCCGCGTGAAACTGAAAGGCAATGGACGGGGCTCATCCGCCGTACAGGCACTGGACTTGGAAACATCAACTTGGCTGGTAATAACGATTTTGTCAAGTCCGCCCCCCCTTCTCAGGAAGAGCGAGGTTTGGAGCCCAGAGGTAGTAGCGACTTTTTGAAGCAGGCTGAAGATCGATATGCAACCAGGCCAGCGCAATCCGGAGAGACTTCCGAGAGGACTCAGGAGGCTACTGAGGCGTTCAAGAAGCAAATGTCGGATGGGTGGGATTGGGCTGACGACTACGGAGGAAAGCCTAAGGAGAACGAAGGGCAGAAGATGGAGCACCAAGACTTCGAGAAGCCCCGAGGCAAGCTGGAGCACCAAGACTTCGAAAAGCCCCGAGGCAGGGATAACGCAAGGCAGCGAAGAGGCGATAGGGTTGCATTGGAAGAGATACCGATTCCTTCGCGGTACATCCAGGAGGAAAAGAAGCCTAAGAAGAAGGGAGGCAGGCGGCACGACTACAACGAAGACGACGATTTCGATGATATGGCGTACGAGTATAAGCGTCGTGAAAGGTTGGCCAGGAAGGCCGAGAAGGAGAGGCTCCAGCATGAGGAGACTGGCCCTATCCCCATTCTCCTTCCCGAGTTCATTAGCGTTGCCAACCTCGGCATGGCCCTTGGCGTGAAGACAGACCTGTTCATCTCCCAACTGGGAGAACTCGGATTCGAGGATATCGCCAAGGATAGCATCATGACCGGCGAGACGGCCGCCTTGGTTGCCCAAGAGTACGGCTTCGACCCAACAGTTGACGCTGGTGAGGATGAGGACTTGAAGCCACGCCCTCCTCCTGAGGACATGTCTACGGTACCCTTGCGGCCACCGGTCGTCACTATCATGGGCCACGTCGATCACGGTAAGACCACTTTGCTCGATTACCTGCGGAAGTCTTCCATCGCAGCCGGTGAGCACGGTGGTATTACCCAGCACATTGGTGCCTTCTCCGTGGCGATGTCCTCAGGTAAGCAAATTACCTTCCTGGATACCCCCGGTCACGCTGCTTTCCTGTCCATGAGACAGCGCGGCGCCAACGTCACCGACATCGTCATCCTGGTTGTCGCCGCCGACGACAGTGTCAAGCCGCAGACCATCGAGGCCATCAAGCATGCCCGCTCCGCCAGGGTTCCCATGATCGTGGCCATCAACAAGATCGACAAGGATCAAGCCAATGTCGAGCGTGTCAAGTCCGACTTAGCCGCCAACGGCGTCGAGATCGAGGACTACGGCGGTGATGTCCAGGTTGTATGCGTCAGTGGCAAGACCGGTCAAGGCATGGACGATCTCGAGGACAACATCCTTACCCTGTCCGAGATGCTCGACATCCGCGCCGAGCCCGACGGCATGGCCGAGGGCTGGGTTCTCGAGTCCAGCATCAAGCCCATCGGTCGCGTGGCCACCGTGCTCGTCAAGCGCGGCACCCTCCGCCCCGGCGACTTCGTCGTCGCCGGCCGTGTCTTCGCAAAGGTGCGCAGTCTGCGCAACGAAGCGGGCGTTGAGGTCGAAGAGGCCCCCCCTGGAACAGCCGTCGAGATTCTCGGCTGGAAGGAACCGCCCGAGGCGGGCGACATGGTCCTTCAGGCGCCCGACGAAGACAAGGCCAAGATTGCAGTGCATTACCGCATCGAGCAGAAGGAGCGCGAGGAGGCCATGGAGCAGATGACGGAGATGGAGAGGATCAGGCGCGAGCGCGAGGCCGAGCGGATCGTAGCCGAAGAGGCCGAGGCCGCGGAGGAGAAGCCAGATGGACCCAAGATTATCAACTTCACGGTCAAGGGCGACGTGCACGGCTCGGTCGAGGCCGTGTGCGCGTCGATTCTCGAGATCGGAAGCAACGAGGTGCGTCCCCGCGTGCTGCTTTCATCTCCGGGCCAGATCACCGAGTCGGACGTCGAGCATGCCGCGGTTTCGGGAAGCACGATTATCAACTTCAACAACCCGATCGCCGGCCACATCAAGCGCCTGGCGGTCGAGAACAATGTCAAGATCATGGACCACAACATCATCTACAACCTAACGGAGGAGGTGCGCCAGATCCTGAGCGAATCTTTGGCCCCCGCGATCTCGTTCAGGGTGGTGGGCGAGGCCGAGGTGGCGCAGGTGTTTGCTATTAATATCAAGGGACGCAAGTACAAGAACGTTGCGGGTGTCAAGGTCAGGAACGGAGCGGTTTCGAGGAATGCACGGGTGAGGTTGCAGAGGAAGGGAGAGCTTGTTTTCGATGGTAAGTATTTTCTTCTCCTTTTTCTTTTCCCCCGTTTTTACTTTCGGTTGGCAATTTACTAACAATGACGAAAACAGGTACCATCAGCTCAGTCAAGCATGGCAAGAAGGAAGTTACGGAGATGCGCAAGGGTACCGAGTGCGGTCTCGAATTTAGTGATGAGTTTGACGACATCAAGGAAGGCGATCTTATCCAAGTCGTGGAAGAGGTTGTAGAGAAGAGGCATCTGTAAAGGACTTGTTCCTTTTGTAACACCATACGTACTACACGATTGTACAAATACTTAGCGGGGATATCTTAAATGGGATGTATTTGCGGGGAAAAGACGGGTGGATGATGGCGGATAGAGTATTTGCATATATCAGCAGTTCCTGGAGATATATAGACATGGTAGAACCACGGAAGCAAGTAGTGAATGTATGAATTGATCGAAGGTTGGAAGGCTACTACTGAGCATGGAAAATGGATGGATTCATGAACTGAAAAAAAATGCATAATAACCTCCCTCCTAAGTGATGCACCATCCTTGACCCATTCTTTCCTTTTATCTTCCTCCTTTGGGCGCAGATATGGAAGCAGACGAGAAGGTTCCTGTCAATGTGGCCCTCGACCGCTCCTTCTCCAGCTTCTGCAGCCCTATCCTATCGGTAACGGGCGTAGCCGCAATGATATTGTCGAACTCATCATCCTCCTCTCCATTGTCCGAATCCGGCTCGGCATCGGAATCCGGCTTGTACTGTCCCTGAGGTCGAGCAATGGTCTCCACCGTCTTCTTGGGCGGTTCGGGGTTGGCAAACGATTTGGACGCGAGGATCTTGCGACGAATGGCCTCCATCTCGGCTTCGTCATCGCTGTCGTCGGATATGGCGAAGGGGTCCTTGTCTTCTTCTTCCGACTCTTCGTCATCGGAGGCTGCTGGCTGTTTCTGTTTGGGTGGTGGCTTGGTGCCGAGGTAGATACCGTCTACGCTGTCGTTTTCGTCGTCGCTACCGGCTTCCTCCTCGTCGCTATCCTCCTCTTCATCCGAGTCATCCATGGCCGGTCTCCGATTCGTATTTCCAGTTGTCCAAATATCATCCGACTCGCCCTCTCTGCTCTCCGTATACTCCTTCTCCAACCTCTCCCTCCACGCCTCCTCGGCCTTCTTGACCTCCTCCTCATCCTTGCACGCCGAGTAAATCTTGAACAGCTTGCTGTTAATCTCCAAGAACGCCCTGCCGTACGAAAACGGTGCCAGAATCTCCTCGGCCCACTCCAGATGGCCACAAATCGCAAACGCCGCCGCCAGGGCCTCCACGCAGTTCAGCCGGA
The DNA here is from genome assembly GCA_033297205.1 of Pseudoneurospora amorphoporcata. Taxonomy (NCBI): domain Eukaryota; kingdom Fungi; phylum Ascomycota; class Sordariomycetes; order Sordariales; family Sordariaceae; genus Pseudoneurospora; species Pseudoneurospora amorphoporcata. Next base: position 126,026 of record MU859108.1, on the reverse strand, counting down.
ACGGCTTGCCGTAATTGACCGTGTTGGCCGCCACCAGGTACGGCAACAACCGTTCGCACTTGCCGCCCACCCGCCTCCAGTCCACCTCCTTAGTGCGCGCCCAGCTGCACTCCACCACCGCGGCGCCGTACTGCTCCATCAACTCTTTATCGGCGGGCGAGACGACCTTCTTGCCGTTGGGCGTGATGATGACGCCCGAGTGTCGCTGGCCCAAATGCAGCTCGCGCATCAAACCGAGCTTCATCAGCTTCTTGCCCGAGCATCGCTTGGGATCGCAGTGGCCCAGGTCCCAGCAGGCGGCCTTGAAGGGAGGGCGGTAGGGCCGCGAGGAAGTGGACGGGTCGTGGGGGTTGGCGGTGGTGTCTTCGCCGCCGCTATTGTTGCCGTCTGCGGGGGCCTTGCCGGCGCGCGGGTTGTTCCGGGGCGGGTGCCGGCCGTGGGGGCCTTTGCCGCCGCGGGAGGAGAAGCCGTCCTTCTTGTGGCGGACCATGGTGGTGGTGATGTTGATCTGAGTTTCGTGTGTGTGATGTTGTCGAGGTTGGAGCTTGTATTTGATGGACTTTTTTTATGTCGCAATCAATAGGTCTGAATAGTCGGAGTACTGCCTCGTTTTCTGAAACGAGCACCTCAGCAGGTGGCGGGTGTCAGGATATGTGCGTGCTTGGTTGCGCTGTGCTTGGTAAGGTCGAAGTGCAGATGGCGAAAAAGTTATCAATGCGATCGTAGGTAGACCTTGATGACATAGAATTTGGGGTTGATTGCAGGTGGGCTGGTGGGGTCCGCTGCGGAGTGATTGACATCTTCCCCGGATTCATGCAACTCACCGGTTGCTGCAGAGATGCTTTAGTGTTTCAGGGGTTGTCGAACTGCGATGAAATGGACTGAAATTATTCACTTACAAGGAGCGTATGCTTGTATCACAACCTGGCAAACGGGTCAACGGCAGGCAACCGCTGAGAGGGGGTCCACGAGTCTAAGCTCCCCCCTGGCAGCAGCCTGGCTCCCAGGCCTCCTCCTTCCATCCAGCCAGCGATCCGTTCGGTGGACATTCCCGTCACAGAGTTCGGATCGAATCATCTGTCTAAGCCGTACTTACCGTAATCGTATTTCTCACTCGAAACACCCAACACACCACTCTCGATTCCTGTTGCGAGTGCCAACCAGACGCCAATCCCAACGGGAATACCGGACTAGAGCTTCATTAGCATACAAACTCCTCTGGAGCTTGACCGACCGAGGCTTGGGTCCTGGCCGCCAACTTCTCTTGTCCAGGCGATTCCCGCCAAGCTGCGCAACCTGGCCCCAATACCTCCTCCATCTCTTGACTCTCGTCGGTCTCCTCATCCACCCAACACCCTCAGACTCTCCGAGAACGCCGGCAACATGGAGGCGGCATCTGCCCGCTATGCCACGCGCGACCGGTGGGCCGAAATGGGCCGCCCGGCACCGTCCCAGCTTCAGCGCTTCATCACGGCCGCCTGCAGTCCCGACAACTACGAGCCCAACTTGGCCCTGAACCTCGAGATCGCCGACTTGATCAATTCCAAAAAGGGTTCTGCCCCTCGAGAGGCCTCCGTGGCCATCGTCAACTACATCAACAACCGCAACCCCAACGTATCCCTGCTCGCCCTCAACCTGCTCGACATCTGCGTCAAGAACTGCGGTTATCCCTTCCACCTCCAGATCAGCACCAAGGAGTTCCTCAACGAGCTGGTACGCCGCTTTCCCGAGCGGCCCCCGATTCGCCCCACCCGCGTTCAGCTCAAGATCCTCGAGGCCATTGAAGAATGGCGCTGTACGATTTGCGAGACGAGCAGGTATAAGGAGGACTTGGGCTTTATCAGGGACATGCACCGCTTGCTGAGCTATAAGGGGTACACCTTCCCGGAAGTCAGAAGGGAGGATGCAGCTGTGCTGAACCCGAGTGATGTAAGTGCCCCGTCTCCTTTCCCACTCGTGTCAGTGTTGAAGCATGTCTGATGGATATGTTACAGAACCTCAAGTCCGTCGAGGAGATGGAAGCAGAGGAACGCGAGGCGCAATCTGCCAAGCTGCAGGAGCTTATCCGTCGAGGTACTCCCGAGGACCTCCAGGAGGCTAATCGACTTATGAAAGTTATGGCTGGTTATGACACGAGATCCAAGGTCGATTACCGCGCCAAGGCGGCCGAGGACGTGGGCAAAATTCAACAAAAAGCGAGACTTCTCGAGGAGAGATTAGAAGCTTTCAAACCTGGTGACAAGATCGTGGACGGTGATGTGTTCTCCGAGCTTGCCGCCGCCTTGTCCAGCGCCCAACCCAAGATCCAGAAGATGTGCGAGGAAGAATCGGACGACCATGAAGCGGTCGCAAAGCTTCTTGAAATCAACGACAGTATACACCGAACTGTGGAGAGATATAGATTGCTGAAGAAGGGCGACATGGAAGGTGCCAAGGCGTTGGCAAGTGGCGCGCCAGTTACGAGCACAAGCAACGGCAGTGGTAGCGGCAAGAGTGCGGCGCAAGAGTTGTCGCTTATTGATTTTGATGCTGAGCCAGTCGGAGGAGACGCGGCCAGTCAGTCGGCATCTCAGGGAGGAAACAGTCTCGAAAACGACTTGCTCGGCCTGTCGCTGGGTGAAACCGGCTCTTTTGGTCAAGGAGGCGGCATTGCGCTCGGATTTGGTGCCAATACTAGTATGTCACTCGTTGCTGTGCGTGTAGAGTCAAAGAGATACTGTTACTAACACTCATCACAGACATTCCTGGACCGGCGCTGCTCTCGTCCACTACGCAAAACAGCACCGCAAGGGGCCCCTCTCCTCAACCTGGCCCATCCTCTTTTAACAACTTCAACTCATTCGCATCACCAGCTGCTTCCCAATCAAGCACTCCTAAGCCGCCGGCGTATACGGCATCCGCTTTTGCCGCGCCAGCTGCGCCGTCAACAGGGTCCAACGACCCATTCGCTGCTCTAGCATCTCTCTCCTATTCTTCTACACCAGCGCCAGCACCAGCACCAGCTGCTGCCAGCAACGACGATGACGAGTGGTCTTTCTCGTCGGCATTGCCCCCTGAGACGGCACCAGCCCAACCGAAGGAGCACAGGGCCGTTGTCTCCAACACTGCGGTCAAGATTGACATGGTGGCTGTCAGATCGGTGGCCAACGGCCCGTCTCCAGCCATTTCTATGCAATTTGCCTTTAGCAACAACACAGCGCAACCGATCACGGAGGTGCATTTCCAGCTGGCTGTCACCAAGGTAAGCTCACTATACTGCCCATAAGCGGTCCAAGCAACATATGCCCCCGGCGTTTTATGCATGGTCCCTAGAAAGAGATGCTGACTGTGATGCCCAGGGATACGAATTACAACTCCAGCCTCAGACAGGACGTACCCTTTCCCCTAAGCAGAGCCGGGGTATTACCCAGTCAGTCAACGTATGGTATACCGCGGACAAGACCAAGAAGGTAGAGAGCGCCAAGCTCAGATGGAGGGTATCGTACAAGGTCGGGGCGGAAGCAAAGGCCGAGATGGGAGAGGTTCCCGAATTTAGCGTGGCATAGGGAAGATAGTGCGAGGAGGGGGGAGTCAAGTGCATGTTTACGTTCAAAATATATAGTAGTACGGAGCCAAGTAATATGTAGTGATAAGTACGATGACCCGGCAAGGGAAACGGTTGACCTTTCTTTCCATTAGGCGCTGTTTGACTGATGAAGAAAAGGGAAGGAAGGGCATACCCGCCGATAGGCAGTTCCTTGTCTGTTCGTTCTTCGTTCTTCGTTCGGTAGAAGGCTACTACCTCGCACTTCATGGCTCTTTCCTCTGGTATGCGACCAACACACAGGAACCCTTCAGTCACCCCACACCTTACCAGATCGTACTCACCAGCTGGGGACAAGGTTCGTCATTGCCACTTCCCGTCACTTCTCACTTCTTATCTTTTGAGGACCCCTCCAGCTGAGACACAAAGACTCCTCATCTTTTCATTGACAATTGTTCTAGAAGCACGACCTCCAGCCACCTTAGCCTCGACTCCTAGAAATCTAGCCGAGTCATTTCTCTCTACTCGCCCCTCATCGGCCGTCTGTTGCGAATCCTCTCGCCCTTCTTCGTCCACCATTTTGTGGCATTTTACTACAACTCGCCAAATCTGTGTCATCCGCTAACAGAGTAGAGACTTCTTCACGATATTTAGCCTACATTATTGATCGGATGTCCATCCATGAGCGATCACTTTCAAAAATCACGAACTTTGAAGCATGGTTGCCCCAACTAATCCTCGTCCCCGTCTGTCTCTTGTTGAAACTCCCCTAGTCCATTTCTTCGTTATTTGCACACTCATTATGAAACCTTCCCACAATCCAGATGAACTCCTCAAAGCCATGGAGCAACACCACGAACTATATATCGCCAATCTTCGGCTCCTTCATGACCTCACCCTCAAAAACAACTCGACCACTGTTCTTCCAAGAAGCAGTGGCATTGAACGCCTACGCAGCCACGACAGCCCTCCGCCTACGCCACCTAGAGGTTCGGGTTTCTCTCACGACAGTCTGTCTTGGTATACGTTCGGTTCCAACCGCTGTTAGCGCCAAACAAACGAGCTGCATACCTCAAGACCGTACCACTTTCCGACTGAAGTGACTTTCAATGACAGAGCATCCCAGGCGCCCTCAATGGCCGAGAACGAGTCTGATTTTCTGCTGAGCCATTCTCTTTGCACAACCAAGCCAATCGAGCAAGAGTCATTTACGGACCAAGATTTGAGAAACCATCTGGATTCAGTCAGCGGCACCGCCTGGGCTAGAGATACAGAGCTACAGGATCAGTGGCGCAACGGGTACATCACCGCCCCGGATCAGTTTTTGGAGCCTTGGGATGGGAGGGATGAGGGCACGTACAAAAATGCAACATATGAGGTATACGAGATACCTGGGAGTGGTGAACACAAATGCTTTCCTTTGGCCAAGCATAAAAAGAACGGAGACGACTCTCAAGAAATCCTTAGTGTCAAGAGCGTCTGGGATACCCTCAAGGAGGTGAACGAAAACGGGGAGGCGGTCGGAAGAATAACGTGAGTGACCTTATCATTGCCGAAGTCTGGGGACTCTTTTTAAAAGTTTCCAAGCATTCTCCAAGAAGTTCCCCCTCTTGTACTCGGAGCAGTCCACATGACAATGCAGAAACACTTCGACATGGATGAACTACTCAAACACCTTATTTCCAACGAGGGAAACAATGGGAAGACAAAAGTATGTAACATAATCGTCCCGCTGCCTGGCGTATGCTAACATGACATACAAAATCTAGGCGTATATGGATCGAGCTACTGAATCTACCCGTCTAAGGCAAAGGACATTTTTCTTCGTCTTCAAGTACTACACCGTCGTTAACCAGAACAAGTGCACCCCAGCACCGTGGCAGAATTTCGATACACGTCCAGCTGACCGGAAATTGCTCGACCATGTTGACATTGCAGAGTGCAGCTCTATTTTGGCATTGTCACTAGGCGGTGATCCGATCAAAATGTACCGAGGAAGGGTCAAGAAAAGGGACATCAAGGATCATGTGATATTTGCCACTTCGGCGCCATGGCAACTTCTCAGTATCCAGTGCTTTCCAGACGATGAGCATACCATGAGGAGCGAGGGGTCAAGAGACTCCAGACGACCGTTATGCAATGGTCCATTCGCATTTTTGGATAGCTTGGCCCTGGAGTACCATGATGCAGTTACGAGGTACAGTCAGATAAACGATGAGGTGACTAAATTGATCACGCCGCCGGTAAGGGTCCTACCACTTGGGCGTAACGAAGGGCTATCAACTGACGCGTTCATCCCAGAGCGATTTCATGTTCAACTCTGAACTTCGAGACGGTCTTCTCTTCGAAGATGAAAACTTTTCGTATTCCCGCCGTTACTTTTGGGCGTACAACACCCTCGGCGTGATCAACGTAGGAATCGACTCGATGATGTCGGCCTACAATGAGACATTCACCGGTGATTTCTGGAAGGGGAAGCTAGAGAAGCTTTGGGCGCACCCAGATCCGGACTCGGAAGATGGTAAAGCTTATGCTAACTGCATGGGAGTTCTAAGACAAGAGTTGGATAGGGAGGTGAATAACCTGGAGAAGGTGCGAATCAAGAACGAGAAAACGCGAGAGGAGATAGCTTCGCTGAGGGACCAGCTCTTTAGCGGGAGCAGCGTCAAGGAGTCCAGGAGGGCTATTGAGCAGGGAGACAACATTAAGATCCTTACCGTGGTATCAATGCTGTTTCTGCCGTTGACATTTGTTACTGTGAGTTAGCTTTCTCGTCCTCTTTTTTTTTTTTTTTTTTTTTTTTTTTTTTTTTCTTTTTTTTTTTTGATACTCCCCTCTTGCCATACCTTTTACGAAGTCAACGTCCCCCGAATTTGTTGCATTCATTCCCGTACATCTACACTCTCTGCCCAATTCTTCTTCCGTAACCCCTAACCTCCAACCTTTCCATGCCCGAGAAGCCTAACCATTTGCACCGGCTTGACTTCCTAGTGATCTCGGGAGAACATCGCTAACGCAGTCTTAGTCCATTTTTGGTATCACTACTCTCGAGATATCGGTCGACGACTGGCGGTTTCCCGTTACTCTCCTCGCTGTCTGCATTCCCTTCTTCATGATCATCTTCGTTCTCCAGACTCGTTGGGGTATGAAAAAAGCCAAGCGTTGGGGGACAAATATTGAAAGATATACCAGCGGACTGTTTGGTACACCTTCCTCCACAAGCCAATGGCAGACGAGTAGTGACTATGGTAGGTTGAGGGAGCGTCCGTCCACGCCCAATGGAAACGAAGAGTTGGGCGAGAGAAAAGGGGGCCGAAAACGGCCTGCGCTGATGAACAAAAGAACATATTCTGGTAGTTCATCAAAATTAGCTACCGGGTCTGGCGCAAAGAGAGGAGAGTCCCGAAATGGTCTACTCCCTCAACATCAGATCCGTGGAGGCGGAACATGGACGATGATGGAACGGATGGGAGGGGGTTCCGCCTTGATTATGAACAGGGAGCGCTGGAATTGGCTCATGTGGTGGAGGAGGAACAAAGAGAAGACCAAGGATCCGGCTGCAAGTGATGAAGCAAGCGTTGAGCAGGTGTAACTGTTTAAGCCGAAATCTAGTGGTTCGATGGACAAAACAATGGGTGGGTGTCGAGTATTTGCAGATAATATTCCTATTCCTTTCCCTTTCTCTCTCCATCTCTCATCCTAGATATAGTGGGAATGAATATCCATACCAAAGAAGAAATATGATACAACGAGCACGGTCCAGTCGATCATCTCTTGCCTTGATGCCTTTTCTTTACATTATTCTTCCTATCTCCCAGCCTGCTTCAGAACCAAGTCTACCCCAGGATCCTCGGTGCCGCCCCTTGAGCAATACGCGCTGTTTTATGCCCGTCGGGGTACACCACCACAGCAAGACTGCCCTGGACTCGCTCTTCCTGCCTGATTTCACTGAGAAACACCCTCCACCTTCCCCTGCGCATTCGTCCCGTCCATAGGCGGCCCGTCGTTGCCCCCCGTGGCCGCCTGCTCTTTCTCGTACTCCTCGGGCGTCTGGCACTTGGCGCTCCAGGCGTGGATCCGCGCAATCTCCTCCTTGAGCGCGGCGTTGACCAGTCGGTGCCGCTTGAGACTATTCTTGCCGACGAAGTCAGGGGAGACGATGAGGGAGGTGAAGGAGGCGCCGCAACCGCCTTTTTGTTCACCGGAAAGAGGGTTGGGTTAGTCTACGGGTAGTAGAATTGAGGGATACGAGGTAAATATGCGAGGGAGGATGGTGGGACTGGATGTGATGGGATGGGTTTGGCAGTGTTTCTACTCTCTGCTTTCCGATCAGGGCAGTCGTCTTTCTTGTCGAGGTGGAGATAATTGCTTATCAGATCATCAGATTGTTCGTTGAAGGATTTGGAGGAGGAACATGACGTCAGGGCAAGGGCGGGTGGTAGGTTCTTTCGGTTTTGTGCACCATGTATAAGGTACTCGGGAAGAAGCCGTATGCGGTGTAATGGACAAGGAAACAAGTGAAATATGCAAGTGTACGTACCCGACATGTCTGTGACTTGTACGTGAGTAGCATTGAGTCTGGTCTTGAGGGCAGCGGAGAGGAAGTTCTCTGTGATTGCTGGTTCTTGGTTGTCGGCCATTTTGGTGTGTTTTGTATGGTTGTATGTCTGGACTCTGGTGCAGGCCGAGGTGATACTTGGAGATGTTGGGAATCGAGTCGGGAAAGAGGGAGTCGGAGAAAGAAACCTTACACAGGGACGAAGTGCGAAGAAAGATGCCCCGCGAATTGAAGGGTCTTGGCATCAAGCTTGAACCTGAAGATCTCTCAGAGAGCGGGTTAGGGTTGGAAGTGGGGAGCTGGGGGCAGCTTGCAAGGTTCGAACTCGGGTCCCGTCTGGAGCTCCCTCGTTCGTTTCATGGTTGTAAACAAACAACTTCACTTGAACAATTGACGAGGACAACAAGCTTTGAGTGGAAATCAGATGTATGTTGGCCGAAATCCAAGACCAAAAATAATCTCTCCTCGTTTTTTCCTCCATTTCCTAGTAACCCCCGCTGACCAAACCACAGCTTAATTTATCCCGGAGCTGCCCACTTTTCAGCATCAACATCACTTGCCCCGGGCACACCCATGACCGCAGTCTTCAAGATCCCTACTAGGATCACTACCACACTATTTACCAAACCTGCTGCATTTATCTATAGACCACCAGCTGTCTTTCCGGGAGCTTTTAGCAGAGGTTATTGTCAAAACACATATAACCACCCTGCCATCACCATGACTTCCACCCTCGAGAGCCCCCAGTTCACCAAGCAGGTGGTAGCCGCCATGCGCGCGCTGTGAGTACTTCGACTTGTAATTCTATGACAATTTCACCCACCTAGCCCGACCATCACAGCTGGTACTAACTACGACCAGCTACCCTGAGCAACTCGCCGACAAGGCCTGGGACAACGTCGGCCTGCTTCAAGAGAACATTGCCGTTACCGGCCAGGACGTCTCCCCAACCGTCCTTTTGACCAACGACCTCACCGTCGCCGTCGCCGAGGAAGCCATCCGCAAGCGTGCCTCGGTCATCGTATCCTACCACCCCTTCATCTTCCGCGGCCTCAAATCCGTCACCCTCGCCGACCCCCAGCAGCGCATCCTCCTGCAACTCGCCCAAGCCAACATCGCCGTCTACTCCCCTCACACCGCCGTCGACGCCGCTCCGGGTGGCATGAATGACTGGCTAGCCGACATGCTCGACGGCCACGGCGTCGAGACTAAGCGGAGCATCTGCCAGCCCATCTCTAGCTCCATCACGTCCTCCTTGCCGCCCGCCTTCTTCAACTCCGGCTACGGCCGCCTCGTCGAGCTGGGCCACCCCGTCTACCTCGGCAACATCATCAAGGCGTACGCCGAAGGTCTCGGCGGGCTAGACCACATCATGATCGCGGCGCCCAAGGACAAGAAGGTCACGACCATCCGGAGCGTCGGTATCTGCGCGGGCAGCGGCGCCGACGTGCTCAAAAACTGCGATGCCGATCTGATCGTCACCGGGGAGATGACGCATCACTATGCTCTGGCGCTGACGATGAAGGGGAAAGTGGTTGTCACGGTGTTCCACAGCAATAGCGAGAGGAAGTTCTTGAAGAAGAGGCTGCAGCCGCAGTTGCAGGCGCAGTTGGAGAAGGAGGGCGTTAAGCACCCTGAGGTGCTGGTGAGCGAGGCCGATGCGGATCCTTTTGAAATTTGGGATGTGAGCAAGATGCCTGCTTGGGCTTTTGGGAAGGAGTAGACGGACGTCTGGGGAGGTGGTGAAATGGTGGAAATTGAGAGTTTGAGGGGTTGCGAGGTTGGAGCCACTATCATGGAAGATCGGCATACGGTGCAGTGGTGGCTCTGAACTGGCACTGGGAGGCACGAGAGGGAAAGAGTGCTGGATCTGTGTATGACCTGACCCTGTTGACCTAGTGCATTTCCCTCTGATGGATTTACACAGGGGGCCAAAGCATCAGATCTCATCGTCCCTGCCTTCCTGCGCATTTGGAGACTCATCTACACAATCTCTGGATCGGGCAAGCACACCCTGGCAGATACTATCAGGACATGGAACCCCCGAGTTTAGATGGCAGGAAGGAGCGAGGACTGGGAATACAATGCATCCCTGGTAGTGAGTGGGCGCTACCTCATCTTGTGGGTATGTAGATTCAGCATGTCCAGATGGTGCTATCAATTCAAGCACAGAGGCATCTACCAGTCAATAATGTTCCTAAACTTACGATGTATCCTAACCCTTATGGGTGCCCTCTGTGTGTCATAGTCAAGCGGCTTATCCAAGGCCTGAAATGGTTATGCACAGATTCCAACCATGACAACGAGTCCGCCACTATTACATGATGAAACGATACCGAAGCCTTCAGTTTCTCTCAGGAAAAAAACGTGGGCCACCTCCTCAACACCATTCCCACAACTCCTCAACACGGTGACTCCCTCCGCATTTCGCCGTTAGCTCATTCCCCCCTTCTTGAAACCGTGTCTTCCCGAATTGACACTGACATCATACCTACTCATCCGACTCAACTTCTTTCCTTTCAATTCCCGCTGTCGCCGATATCCGATGGCTTGTCAAAGTCACCGACACGAGATAGCTGAAACCAAAACACTCCGCCGTCAAAGACTGAACTCAAAACTCAGCGAGCGGGCCGAGCGATGCCAATAATATCTCTCTCGATCATTGACTTTCCCAACTCTCCGGATACATAGTATCCAAATGAAGACCGAACGGAAATATTGAACTATGACGCATTCATCATCATCATCATTCTTCGCGGCTCCGCTCGTTCCAACGCGATGACTGCCGGCGGCTGACTTCGGGATTGGACGGGTAGTTCCAAAATTTTGGTCAGCTGAAGTTCAGACTCTTGAGAAACACAAGACAATTTTTTCTTGGCCCGCCGCTGTCCACACATGTTAAACGTCCATGCCTGCCACGGCCCTATCTCACCACATTTGGTCTTTTCGGATCTGTGACCTTGCTCTCATCTCTGATAAGTAACCGGGGGTAAGGGGTGAGTAAAAGTACTTGGCTACTGAAGAAACTGCTAAAAGGATACAGCTGAAAGAGTGAAAAAGCGTAAGTGAGGTAGGATTGAGATACATTGCACTCCAAGACAAATCTGTCTCGCACGAATTGAGTTTCTGGATCCTGGCGTTTTTCACTTATCTAAAGTTGCCTGTCTGTATGTCTGTCTGGCTGACTGGGTTGATATCTGTATGTCTAACGTCCATTTTGTGCAACGCCAGATGAGTGTCCATGCCCACTTGCTATTGGGGAAAGTGAAGACGAGACGACCATGTCAGACCAGGCTGACTATCTGCTTCAGATGCGAACGGCAGCCCATGCAGCTCGTGGTCAGCACTCAGCACTCACTAAACGGTGGTATTGCTGCGGCTGATAATCTTGCGTAATTTCTCCGCTTCCGTGTTTTGACGCCCACGCTTCACAACATGAGATCTGGGAGTGCCTCAAAGCCCACGGCGAATCTCGGTATTACATGACTAAATGTTGCTGATGTTTTGGACCTTGCACGGGCTGCGAGGTGAGTCTCCAAGTGGCTACCTCAGTTGATGACGACTCCCGAGCGTGGTATCGCCGAAGGCTGTAGACATGATAAGTCAGCTCTGCAAAGGAACACAGAGGACGGGGGGAAAAATTGGCTTCATCACGCTGGATTCCTCGTGGCTCGGAGCATGGCCAATGTTGCTTCCAGAGCAGAGAAGCTCGTTTCGTGTGTCTAATCTACCTCTTGCCTCTCCTCGGCGACCCCAGATAGATATCTTACTTACTTTGTCTTGGATCGGAATGTGCAACACGATACTTCCTGATATAGACCATGCTGTTGTTCAGTTCGGTTTAGTTCGGGGGCGTTGTCGTTGAGCCAAGGCGCTTTTCTCCAGATCATGGGGGCAATGACAGCGTCAGTCAGCAACATGATTAACGAGTCCTCCAGGCAAACATTTGGAGCATGGAACTCCCCCTGTGCTTGCTTTCATGGAGATCCCAGAACCCCATGGTTACCTTGACTCTCCTTAATCTTATGCTTCACTCAACGCATCGGTTTTGCTCAAATAGCAAGATCCCTCTCTCCTCGTCTTTTGAGATGTCTTTTTGGCACTGATTTCAGTCTTTCTTTTCTTCCTGCTTTGTTGCCATTCGAGTGTCATTCGTTTCCAGACGTGCAGTCAGATTGACAGACACATCTCATCCGCTCTTTTTTTCCTAGTACCTTCGACATCAATTCCTGATGAGGCTCGTCCTTATCCTTCATCTGGCTCTTGCCAGCTTGGCAAGCATTGCGTGGGGTCAAGATGTCTTATTCCCGTATATGCATGGCCTGAAATACTCAGAGTATAATGAGACCGTCAAGTTAGGACTATCAGGTGAGTTAAGACGAGTCAGCATCAAGATATGTGTCGTCGTGGAAAGTTACTGACAAAAGACAAAACAACCAGTCCACACCTGCAAAGATGAGGCAGAATGGTACGGCATGACTACGGCCGACTTTGCCAAGTACAAGGCCATCATCGTGCCTGACTGCCTCTGCAACACCAGTCTCAACACCATCAAATTCCTGGACGACACGAAAAAGGTTTGGTCCCCGGCCGTGACGGGGAACATGATCCTCATCGGCACAGACCCGTCCTTCCACGCCAAATGGTTTGGGCTCCCGGGAGCCTATGCCATGATGAAGGACGCCATCAGCCACGTTACGCTCGGCAACAAGAGCGGCACGGGCATGTACTTCTCGCTCTCGTGCTACTATCAGAGCAACTCCAGCCAGATGGCTGTCCAGTCTCTGTCCGAGATTGGAAACTTCCAGGTCCGGGGCAACCTCAGCCACCCGTGTCTGAACGACGCCCATCTTGTGGCCACGTCCGACGTCATGACCTCGCTCAATGACGGCATAGCAAGTGACTGGAACTGTAGTGTCCATGAGGTGTTCTCAGACTACCCTCGGGAAGGGTCCGGTGGCTTCAACGCGCTGGCCGTGGCCGTGAATGCTTCTGGTCCGGGACAGCAGGAGTTTGCTGACGGCACTGTGGGTATTCCGTACATCATCGCGCGTGGAGCAACTCCCGTTGGGTGCGGCAACAATGTGACGGATACCAAGTTCAACGAGCAGTGCGACGAGGGCAAAGCAAATGGTACTCCAGAGAGTCTTTGCTCGGCGTCATGTAAGTGCATCTATGGAATGATCAGTCCCGGAGTGTGTCGTCCCAAAGACAACACCACATCGACGACTACCAGCCAGGCATCAAGTTCCACGGTTTCCTCAATCTCTAGGTGAGTTACTTTCTCAACCGCGGACAGACCGACGAAAGGTTCCTAACCAGTCAGCAGTACAATCGCTTTGAGCACATCACTCCCTGCAAACTCAACCTTCTCTCGGCCTGTTGTCACAGTCACGGCATCGCTCCCTTCTAGCAGCGTGACGGGAAATCTTACCTTTACCAATTCCTCCAGCGTTCCCAACCCCACCGGGCCGGAAACAGATCCCATCACGGTGACCGTTTTTCCCTCCAGTCCCAGCCCACCTTTGAGTGCTCCACCGACAATTACTGCAACTCCTATGCCTGCACCTGTGTCTTCCTCAGCTGCTCCTCCGAACAACAGCTCGAGCGTGTCTTACGGCAATGGTACCACGCCGCTTGAGCCTCCCCGTCCTCCTCCAACGGTAACTGTCTTCCCTTCAAACGCTCCATCAGGATCGCTGCCCGGAACCGTCACGGTTCTGCCACCAACATTCACTTTGAGACCTCCACCCCCAGAAGATCCATCAGGATCAGCACCGGGAACCGTCACCGTCGAGCCATCATCACCGTCCAACTCTGGTGGCTCACCACCCTCACCGCCATCAGGTTCAGGTCCAGTCACCGTCACGGCTTTGCCGCCCTCTCAGTCCGGCAATGGAACTTCTCCACAAAGTTCCGACTCTCCGTCGTCATCAAACCCTGTATCAGGACCCGTCACGGTCACAGCTTTACCTCCACCCAACAGCGGCGCTCCTCCGTCTTCAATGTCCTCTCAGGCAGGCAATTATTCATCCCCGTTGTCTCAGTCAAGCGGCGGTTCGGCGCCGAGCGGACCCAGCGGGCCTGTCACTGTCACCGCTTCCGGCCCCGGTCGACCCAGTAATAGCAATGCACCCCCATCGTCGGAAACAGCTACGGCTGATCCTGGTATGGGGTCCCCAGGCAGTTCTCCTGCGGTATCAGCACCTGGATCTGGCACTGCCACTGGAGGGCTTCCAAGCTCTGCTTCGTCTTCTGGTCCACAATCGGGAGCATCACCAGTCACGGTGACGGCGCAGCCGTCTGACCAGCCGGTTGTGTCCTCCCAAGCACCAGGAGGAGGTTCTTTCTCAGACATCCCGGGCTCTTCAGGGTCTGCCTCGCCGTCAAGTTTGCCTGGCGGGTCTAGTGGTGTCCCCAGCGCCTCTGAGGGCCAGGTGACAGTAACAGCCCAACCCTCGGCTCAAAGCAGTGTGCAGCCGTCATCTAGTGGTGGTGCTAGTAGCGGTGCTGGTAATCAGGAATCATCATCTTCTCAATCTGACGGACCGTCTCCATCCAGCGCGGGTTCGAGTCAGAATACGACCCCTCAATCAACAGTGACGGTTGTTCCCATCGCAAGCGGCGAGCCTGATACAGAGGAACCCGACACAAGTGGAAACCCCGGAGCAGTGCCGCCGTCTAGTAGCCCGGTTACACCCACCAACTCTGGACAATACCCTTCCAGCACCAGTGCGGATACTCAAACAGCCTCGGGAGACCCTACCTCCGCAAGCCCATCATCTGGTGCCGGTGCTGGAGCTGGGGCTGGAGCTGGAGCTGAGACAGCATCGCAACTTTCGTCCAGTCGCCCGCCGTTCAGCAACCAAACTGCTACCTTCATCTCCTCGGGAACACCTGCATCGTCTATGACCGGTAGTCAGCCAACAGAAAATTCTAGTTCATTCCCAGGAGCAGGCTCTCTGAGCACTGCCTCTGCTACGCCCGTCCCTGTATCAGGATCAGGTACCGCAACTTTGAGCGGAAGCAGCAGCTCGGCTGGCGGCGGCGCTGGTAGTGATAACGGCAATGGAAGCGGTAGTGGCAATTCCGGTTCAGCAACGGGATCTGCACAAGCTTCTGGGGGGACAGGCACAGCCAATCCCTCTAATGGCGGTTCAGGAGCGGGTGGCTCACTCACCTCGGGTCCCTCAGGGGCGGTTAGCAGTGGACAGCCTGTCGGTGGTACTGCGTCTCGTTCTCCCTCGAATAGTCAGTCGTCGTTGACTTCAGGGTCACCCATAGCTGGATCTGGATCTTCTGGAGGATCAATGACTGCCACTTCTGTATTTGGCTCTGGATCACCTACCACCCTGCCGGGCCTTCCATCTGCGGGGACCTTGACACAAGATCCAGACAACACTCGCCCAGGCTCTGCCGTTTCTACAGGCCAGGCGGGTGGCGGGCCTGAAGCTTCTCATACAGGGCCGTCTGGGTCAGTAAACGGGACCATGACAGGAGGTAGTTCTTCTGCATCCACCGGTGCTGGATCGGGTGGTGCTGGTACCAGTGCTCCGACATTCTCGGGATCGGGAGTTGCTAGTCCCTTCCCGACCGCAACCCCCGTAAACTGTGACAAGTGGATTGGTGTCGAGATCATTTATATGATTGAGGAGATCGAGGTGTGTCCTGAAGGAGCGACGGGTAAGTCAGCCATGCTCCCAAAAGAAATCTTGGAGTGATTGATACTGACAAATAGTGGTACCAGTCATAACAACAACGACCTCAACTACTGCCACCATGTCTCGGTCTATCTGCCAGACTTCAGCAACGAATCTCCCATGTTATCCTTGCATCATGGGGACTCCTGCCTCGCCTGATCATACTTTCACTGCCACTAGGGTAAGCTACAGCATAGATAATACAGACATCGAGGGGTAATTGTACAACTAACCTTTGCCCATCCAGACGTCATGCACAACCGCAACGGAGCCTACGGTAACCGTTACCATCCAGCCCTGCAGAACCTGCACAACATCGACTTATACTGGAACTGTTCCCGGGCACACGCCGGGAGGCCCTTGCCATGCATGCAGTTCATACGGCGGACCAGACGCTACCTCAACGGTGACAGTCATTGACCCGGGTGTTGGTCGTCCTTCTTCGGAGGTCTGGTTCTCGGCGGTCAATCCAACAACCATTGTAACTCAACCAGAGGGACCGGCAGCAAGTGTTAGTAGTGAGGCGGAATGTACAACATCGACTATGGTTGGCGTAGGCGGCGGATACCCAGGGCCAGGGCCGGCAGAATCGGTACCGGGAACATCACCGGCTATTGTTCCGGTTCATGCCGATCCTCCCACACTTGGTAGCAACGGAAATGAGCACGACCCAGCGGGATATACCTACGGTCCTCCCCCTCCTCTTCACGATCCTCAGCCATCTGGTTCCGCACCACCAGGAGTACCGGGAGGGCCGGGGGCAGGGGGCGGAGGATTGTCAAAGGGTGACTCACAGGGGCCCGCCATGACTCCAACAGCACCGGTGCCAACTCCGGACCCGGATCCGGTGGTGGTCACCAATACGGCTGTCCCATATCGCCCGACATCGGCGGCCGGGCCAGAGTATAGTCCTGTTTTGGCCGGTGCTCCTGGTTCGAACACAGAGGCCAGGCGTGCTGGTGCTGAGGTGGTCCTTGGACTGCTTGGGTATGTTGTGCTGATCATGCTTGGTTGAGCAAACCGGTTTGCCCCGCTCTAGTCATATCTCAACCCCGCGTTGTTGAATGCGAGGGGCTGATCGTGTTGTACTGAGATGGAGATGAGGGAGTTTCAATGTCCGTGTTATTCAGAAGCGAAGGGAAGCGAGGAAACATGCATACGTGCTGGCAGGGATACGGTTTGTATGGAAAATATCATGCATGGGAGAAACGAAAAAGTCTGTCGGTAGGTAGAGCGGCGTCTGTAATGTTGCTACTCGTTAGTAGGACCTTAATAATATCTCTCCATTGAAGAGCACTCACATGAGCACGGTATCTTGTGCTAGCTCCCCGCAGTGGGCCGGTAGCCAAGAGGGGAAAGGGACGGGAACGTCTGGAGTGTGGGGTGTCTGGGTGTTTGGTTCACGCTTCATGAGCAAGAATTAGATAACGACAGGATGAAGAGGGGTAACTTCCAGGTTGATAGCTCGAGGATAGGTAGAGAGTGGATGATCATCAGAGGATCGTCTGAATGTCGTGGAACTTTGGCTAAGGAGGGGAAATGTCCTGCAGTGCATGGTGAGGGGTGTGGGAAGGTGGCATGTAGCACGAAGGTACGATGTGTCAGTTAAGGAAAGAGGGGCAATGGATGCAAAAGAGGGGTGCAGCTCGAGAGTACCTGCCTTACCTTGCCTCTGGTGATTATAAAAAGGCAAGAGCTTCCCCCATACTTTTCTCCTCGTCTTTCCCCTTCTCTCTTCCATCGTCACCCATCTCCCTGTTCTAAGGACTACCTACCATTAGTAACAACACGCAAGTATCACCGTGCTTACTCGGCATCCTGTCTCCTTCCCCCCGAGGTGTCGACATACTAACAACTCTTATTCACGCAGATAGTCAAACACACCCAAGGGTACAGACCACCCACCTCCTCCACCAAGATGGCACATACCATCTCTCCAGGAGGAGCTGAAGCCATGGACTCCCATTTGGCTGGATGATTATACCATGAGTCGATTACGTTCAAACATACTTTCAGAGGTAACTATCTGAATGCATGAGCCGGTGCCAACTTCTCCCCTTGGTATAGGTTGCCTGCTTCGCTCTCTAGCAGGGAGTGGGAGGTGACCTACACCAGGGAGAGAAGTACAGGCTGAGAATATACGGCGACGAACTTGATCTGGATAATACCAGCGAAAGGATCATGCTTCAACTTCCTCCCCCATTCCCCCTTCCACTGTGCAGTCATCCTAACATTCCTAGATAACTCTCAATCACCATGTCTCCCTCCGTTCTCGAGCCGCAGAGCGTTCCCGCTCTTGTCAACGTCGGCCTCAAGGCTGTCGGCAGGAACAATGCCACCGTCGAGCGGGATGACAGGGGCCTATCCAAGCCTCTCCTCGAGCTCATGCCCACCCTCGGCACGGATGCCTTCACCTTCTCCCCCATTCGCGAATCCACTGTTTCGCGCGCCATGACCCGCCGCTACTTTGCTGACCTGGATGCCCACGCCGAGTCCGACATTGTCATTGTCGGCGCTGGCTCTTGCGGTCTCTCGTGCGCCTACGTCTTGTCCACTCTGCGGCCCGACCTGCGCATCACCATTATCGAAGCAGGCGTCGCCCCGGGCGGTGGCGCCTGGCTGGGCGGACAGCTCTTCAGCGCCATGGTTATGCGCAAGCCTGCCGACGTCTTCCTGGACGAGGTTGGTGTGCCGTATGAGGACGAGGGTGACTACGTGGTGGTCAAGCACGCCGCTCTGTTCACTTCGACTGTGCTGAGCAAGGTCTTGCAGAGGCCCAACGTCAAGCTGTTCAACGCCACTACCGTCGAGGACTTGATCACCAGGAAGCACCAAGCCGAGTCTTCGTCGTCGTCAGATGATGGCGAAGCCGAGGACGAGGCCAAGGTGAGGATTGCGGGCGTGGTGACCAACTGGACCCTGGTTTCTATGCATCACGATGACCAGAGCTGCATGGATCCCAACACCATCAACGCTCCTGTTATCATCAGCACCACGGGCCATGATGGCCCCTTTGGTGCCTTCTCGGTCAAGCGCTTGGTCAGCATGAAGCAGATGGAGCGCCTGAACGGCATGCGCGGACTGGATATGCAGTCCGCCGAGGATGCTATTGTCAACAACACCCGCGAGATTGTCCCGGGTCTGATCGTTGGCGGCATGGAGTTGTCCGAGATTGACGGTGCTAACCGCATGGGTATGTTCAGGCGTCTCTTCCCTTTGAGTGAACTGCGTGCTAATCTTGGTTAACCACAGGCCCTACCTTCGGAGCTATGGCTCTCAGCGGTGTCAAGGCTGCTCATGAGGCCATGCGCGTGTTCGACCTTCGCAAGGCTCAGAACGACAAGTGCTAGGCTTGCTTAGGACGTTGGAGGTTGTGGATTAGGAAGGATTTGTGTACGCAACTTGTCAAATGCTCCGAGTTGAGGTTTGTCTTGTTTTTGTTGGAATCCAGGGAATTTTGAACACATTATCCCATTTGTAGGCCTTTTATCAGTTTGAAAAATGATTGGCCAAAGCATGAGACTGGGTCTAACAAGACTTTGTTATCTCTTCGTGTCTTGGACAACCGTGCAATGGAATTCCTGTGCTTTTTCGTATGTCGTATTGAAAGTAACGCCACAGGCCGAAACATTTTGGCAGATGGTTTAGACTTGCTTGAGAATATCCCCGTTGAATTTGATGGCGGATATATCCAACTTCATCTGTATTCCGTACCTCGAATTCGTTGACCAAAACGAGCTTGCGGTGCATATGATGATCTGAGATTTCCCACCTCATTGCACCGCAACCTCCTTCCCAACAGCTTCCAACCCCTTAACTAACCCCTCCACGGTCCCCCTCAACGTCTGGCAATTAACCACCACCCTAAAGAAGCTTCCTTTATCACCCGGCGCATAATCCACCATAAAGCCCCTCGCAATCAACTTCTCCACCATTTTACTCGTCCTCCTCGTGTTCTCCTCCGGCTCATCCGCCAACTTGCCGCCGGGAGCATAGTAGAAGCACACCTGCAAACAAGGCGGCGGGTTCGACGAAACCAGCACAAAGTCCTCGCGCTGCGAGACTAGGTTGGCCAAGTACGCGGCCATCTCAAACGCGCCGTCAATCTGGCGCTCGAACCCGGCGGCGCCGTAGTAGATCCACGACAGCGCCAGCTTGAGCGCGTCGCCTCTGCGACCGCACTGGAGCGTCAGGTCGGCGAGGTCCCAGACCTCGTCTGGGCTGTTGCCGTTTCCGCACCCATTGATCACCTCTTCTGGCGTCTTCTCCTCGTCTTCGTCGTCTCCCGCCGCGGGTCCATGGAACAAGTACCCAGCCGGCAACGTATTCGCCCTATGGAAAACCTTGACGTCGTCCGTCAACAGAAACGAGCACGTGACCGGCACGTTCAGCATCTTATGCGGGTTAACCGTCAAGCTCCTCGCCCTGTGCGACCCTTGCATCTTGTGCTTGTGCCTCGCGCTGAAAATCGCCGGCCCGCCCCAGCTCCCGTCGATGTGCAGCCACATGCCGAACTCGTCGCAGATATCCGCGATCTCGTCAAAGGGGTCGTAGGACCCCAGGACTGTCGTGCCGGCCGTGGCGTTGACGTAAAAGGGGTGTTTTCCCTCCGCTTTGGCCTTTAGGACAAGCTCCCGGAGAGCAGAGGGGGACATGCGGCCTTGGTCATCGACGGGAACGGTCCAGACGGATGAAGAGCCGAAACCGCATGTTACAGCGGCTTTTTCGACCGAGTAATGTCCGTGGGCGCTGGTGAGGAGGATCAAAGGACCGGGGGCGCCGCATTCGGTGTGACAGTTGCCGTGGGTTTTGGATAGCGGGAAGAGCGCGTTACGGGCGATGACGATGGAGGTTAAGTTCGAAGCGCTGCCGCCCTGGCAGGTGACTCCCCCAGCGCGGGGGCCGGTGAAACCAAACAAAGAAGCGAACTGCTTGGCTGTGTGCTTCTCGATCACGGTCAAGGCCGGAGAGACCTGGTAGACGTGCAGGTTGGTGTTGAGGACGGAGAGGAGGAGCTCGGTGACGACGCCGACGGCGTTGGTGGAGGCGTACAGCTTGTCCATGAAGCCTTGGTCCCAGGTGTTGACGGAGAGAGAGAGGATGGACTGGATGGTTTGCAGTAGACCTTCCTGACCTGCACCCTCACCCCGGGGGAGGGATAGGGCGAGTTGCTTCACGAGCTGCTGCGGGCGGAGGGAGTCGACGAGGACATTGCGGTTGTCTGGGGGGAGCTGGCCGGTAGCTCGGAATGAGACGGCGCTGTCTGCGTCCCGGATGAAGGGGACGATTAGGGACTTGACCGCATCGATGAGCTTTTCATAGAGTCAGTGAGAGTCTGTTTACATATCCTAACCTTATATGAAGGTGAAGGATGTGGTTGAGTGGGTGCTCTGGGGCCTCTGGGGTGTGCGAGGGGAAGAGGCGGGTTAGGGTTAGTAGTTTGTATGCTTGGACTTACACGATCAACCTCACCTGCCCTGTTCAGCGCAGGCTTGTCCGTACTGTGAGTTCCGTTCATTGTTGTTCCGGCGCACCGTGTGTGTTTTGTTTGCCCTGTTGTCATCCAAATAGGACGTAGAATCAAGAACAGGGTTGGCCGGGTATCGCGGAAGAGAGAAGGAGAGAATCCACGGCAAAAGAAAGGAAGCAAAAACAGAAGAGTCAGAGTTTTTGCGCCCCCCCATGCGTGCCATCACATACGCCGTAAACAAGGGAACGGTGAACCGAACCGCGGTTCACGCCTGGGCCTTTCCCCGGTCCACCGTCCAGGTCGGCGAATCCACTCTTCTTCAACGCCCCGACAGCCGTTCCTTTAGCCGCAGGGCAGCCCGGAAGGCGGAGCCCGTAAATCCCGCAACATGACCGCACCTTGGGAAATTTTCATGTCCCTGCCGACTCCTCCTCCGTCCCCGGAGCATGGGAGTGCTGTGGGGATCCAATCGGCTCTGCACCCGACTTTTTCGCAATATGGCCTCATCGTGGACCAATGTTGTTCTGGAATTTCATGATCTTGGTATCAGTCATAAGGTAGTGTAAAATCTCTTGAGCAAAGTGATGAGCGTCGTCTGGGTGGTTTGGAATAGATGATTCCGGCGATAGCGTTGGTGAAGAAGAAGAAAAGTTTGTGGTGTGGTTTTGAAGAAAGCAGCAAACTGGAATGCAAAAAGCTTTCATGGGATTGGTATCAGACGGGATCACAGGGCGGGGATGAGTTCCGGTCCCGCTGGTCTGGTTTTCCCCCCGCGGCCACTGCTCACAAACAAGCAATTAAAATGGAAAGAAAAGGAAAAAAAAAAAATAAAATAAAAAAAAAAAAAAAATATTCAAGACAAACTGTAGCACAAAGTACAGTGAGTGCTTCGTTTGGGACTTTCCGCTCTGTTGATGGTTTTGCTGACATTTTCTCGTTGGCGAACTGAAGGAAAAAAAAAAAAAACGCCAGCTCATTATGTCTAGTTCCATCTTCGTAATTTCCCTTCTCACAAGGCACCTCACCGTGACAGGCAGAGCCTTCCGGTTGTTGGGGTATCCAGCAACGGCGGCTGGCACGGGTAGTACAAGTAAAAGACAACGGAAGGCAATGGCATTGCGGCCGCCCGGCGACCGGCGGGGTGTGGACCTTTTTCGCACGTGGGAGACCCGGGCCCGGGCGGGCTTTCTTGGTTACCAGTGGGCCAGCAGTGGCAAGTTGTGGGGGCTCTCGCTTTGCGCATCGATGTCATTTCAGCCAATCTCCGCTTCTCCTCAATTCGACTCCGTTCGCCCAACTTTTGTCCAGTTCTGACATGTGACTTGTCTTTTTCAAGATGAAGGCAATCCTATAACCCTTTTAGTTTGCTCTGTAGTGCGGTCAGTAGAGGTTAGAGAAGACGTTTGTTGTTTTATATAAAGCATGGCCACGGTGCCGGTCATCCGAATTGGTCTTTGTTTCTTTGTTTCTTCCTTTTTTTTTTTTCTGTTTTTTTCTTGACGTGACAGCTGAAGCTTCCCCATTTAGGGCAGCTGCAAGGCCGGCTCCTGGGAGGCACCTGGGTACCTATGTACATACCCGCCTGCTGCATGCAAGCCGGTTGAGCGGTCGTGCATTTGGGGACGGTCCCGTTGCTACAGTTAATTACCCCTGCTCGTGCATATACCTGAAGGTGCATAAGTGCATAATTGCATACCCATCGGCCCGCTATTTGGGTGTAATATGCACTTCCTAGCACATTTTTCCAGGCTCCTTTTAGCGCTCAACCCCTGTAGTGACTCACTAAAACCCCCTAAAATTTCCACGTCAGTGCGGCCTGGAGGTCTTGGCAAGTGCGTACTCGTGCATATGTGCCTCTAAATGCATACGCACCTCTGGTCAGGATTACATGCATTATCAGGGGTAATTATTGTAACAAACCGCGGCTAGCGGGGAAAATAGTCTACACAAAAGAGTTTTCCATCACGGCCAATCCTATCATGTGCTGATCATTTCTGGAAAAGCAAAAAGGGGCATTTTGCACCCCTGCTGTCCATCTGAGCAGAACAAGACTCATTGTCTTTTTGTTCCAAGCAGCAACAGAAAGGAACCGAGCGGTTGCACTATACTTCTTCTTAACGGGCGGTTATCGATGATCGTATCATCCATGGCGAAATGTCATCCCTCTCCCTTGTTCACGGCGGCAAGCCCCAGATCCGGTGACGAGAGACAAGATCGTGCCGAAGGAAGGGAAAGGGAGATTACATCCATGCCCTTGTTGCTAGTCGTATGCTTCTTCTGTTTCCAACCTGCCGGGTATTACAGCGTAGCAGTGTGCATCATAGATAGCATCATAAACACTTCTTTCTGGAGAACGCAACAAGGTCCCAAAAGGTTGCACCTTTCCCCTGATGACCGTCGCATTCAACGCACGCGGGCTCTTCCCCGGGAGGGGCCCTGCCCATGCACGTCACCCCCTGTGAAAGACCGGGCCAGGACGGTGCGCATCCAATTGCGGGCAAATCCAGATGAAAGGTGGGTACGTAGCGGTCCAAATCAAATTCAATGAATCCCGGAAGGAACATACGGCCCATCTGGACTCTTGCTCTACGAGTCCATTCATCATCTCCCGTCCTCTTTTTTTACATCTTGAGAGTTGAACCGGTTTTCTTCCCTTGGCCCTCGTTGTTCCTCATCACTCACTCGTTTTTTTTTTTTTTTTTGGAGGTTTGCCTACCAATACAGTAACTATTCAACGCTCTCCATTTTTGGTGTTCTTTTGGGAAGGAAAACAAACCAAAAAAAAAAAAAAAATCATCACAAGACATCTTGGCCAACCACGCCACTTCTCCCTTGCGAGCCAACGCATCGACTCGACCAGAAACACTGGACTAAAACACCCGCACGCTTGCTCGTTCATTCGTTCGTTCGTTCGCTCGTTGTTTGCTTCTACAGCACCGCACTGCAGTTGCTACATACAAGCAGCATATCGAACTAAGAAAAAACAACCTTCTTTTTTTTTTCAGTCCCTTTTGCAGTCTGCTGCTCGGCCTGACTCCGCCCCACACTCCCTCGCTTCTTCCTAGTTTTCCGTCCA
Organism: Pseudoneurospora amorphoporcata; assembly: GCA_033297205.1. Taxonomy (NCBI): domain Eukaryota; kingdom Fungi; phylum Ascomycota; class Sordariomycetes; order Sordariales; family Sordariaceae; genus Pseudoneurospora; species Pseudoneurospora amorphoporcata. Next base: position 101,699 of record MU859108.1, on the reverse strand, counting down.
ACGTGACGTCGAACCAAACTTTCTTGCGACGACACGCTCGCGCCTAGGGGTGAAAAACATAAGGAGAAAAAGGAGGATACCACCTTGTCATCACATCGCCATCATCAGGAACAAGGCCGGATCATCGCCCTGCCTGTGCGCCCACCCCTCCTTTTTAGGCTCGACCCAAACTTTGTTTTATCTTGCAGCAACCCACCTCGGCCCAACCGACCGGCGACCCCTCTCGTACGGGAGCTGTCCTCGTCTGCCATCAAATATCTTTCAGATTCCTCCCACCCAAATCTTTCTATTTCCCGACCCTCCTTTCGAAATCTTACCTCAGGATAAGCCAGCTTCGCCACTTCTCATTCAATTGCAATATCAAAACGGGCACATCCCCCCCTCTTTTTTCCAATCCTATTCCTGGAATATCACCTACAGAACTAAGTCTAGAAAGGCTTTTCCCTAGCTAGTTACATCAACCAACTACCGCCAAACAAGGGCAAGTACGTTCCCAACCGAAAACTAAAGCAATCCGAAATCCAAGAACATGCCATCCAAAAACCCCCGTAGTCACGGGCACTCAGCCTCAACCGGCTCTGCCAAAACCGCCGGCACCGTCTCTTCTCCCACCCAAGGCACGCGGCAATCCCAACAACCACCCGTCCCCATCTCCATCACCATCTGCGGCGACGGCGGCTGCGGTAAATCCTCCATCACCTTGCGTCTCGTCCGCTCGCAATGGACAGAAGACTACGATCCAACAATCGAAGACAGCTACAGCATCACGCGGCGCATCGACGGCGTCACCTACCACTTGAGCTTGACCGACACAGCGGGCCAGGAAGAGTACCGCGGCATGTGGGCCTCGTCCAACTTGGGCGCAGACGCCTTTTTGATGGTCTACGACATCACGTCGCGCGACAGCCTCGACGCGCTGCAGTATTTCAACGACCTGATCGACATGGAGGCCGAGACGAGGGCCGATAACGCGGCGCGCGCAAAGCGAGCGGGGTTATCGCCGGCGCAGATTTCGGGCAGCATGTCCAACCGCTACGCGACGGGATCGAACATGGGCGGGGGAGCAGGGTCGGGCGCCAAGGCGATCCCGCCGGTGAAGATTGTGGCGGGAAACAAGTGCGATTTGTCGGAGAACCGCGTGGTACCAGCTGCTACGGGCTTGGAGTGGGCGAGAGCTAGGGGTTGCGGGTTCATGGAGACGAGTGCGCGCCTGGAAGTGAATATCGAGGAGACGTTTGCGCTGATTGTGAGGAGGGTGGTGGAGCAGAGACGGTTGGCCGAGTTGGGGATCACGGGCGTCGATCAGGAGGCTGCGGATGAGTTGCTGGGGAGTAGTAGGGGGCGGACGAAGCCGTTGAGTCCGTTGCCTACCAAGGATGGGAAGGACGGGGGGTTGGATGAGAAGGGTGGGAGTAAAAGGAAGAAGGGAGGGGCGGCAGGCAGGTTTTTGAAGAGTCTAAAGTGCTGGTAGGACCACAAGGCGGGGAGTCATCAGCACCAGGATCACTGATTTCTGGTTGTTGCGGGTTGGCTACTCGGACTTGGCTTAGTTCACGGCTTTAGATGCTTCTCTTTTTGTTCATTGCTGCTACGCTGCTAGGCAAAACTTGATGATATGGGGGTCGAATTGGGCTGGATCTGGATCATCCTTTATTCATCAACTGGGAGGGCTGGCTCGGAGTCGTTGGGTAGGAGTTTATCGGTCGGTCGGCAGGCATGTATTCTTTCTATCTTGTTTATTGTTGCATGCAAGACGATTCGAAAAAGGGAAAGATACCACACGAGGAGGTTATTTGCCAGTTTTTGAAATTGTGTTTTCTAGTTACGTCTTTGCCTCCCCACATTTTCTTTTTCTGTGTCTCGCTTAGCCTGTCTTGTCGTGGATCGCTGAAGCTCTATTACAAGTAGCTCATCATCAAGACTGTTGTACTGAAGAAGGGCCGTTGATGACTGTGGTTGGATTGCGTAGTAGAGGTGCGGCGATTAGATAGAAAGCGAGAGAGTGTCTACCTATACTATTTGAAGTAACGGGGGTGGTTAGTACTAGATACTGGGCCATGAAATGCACCTGATATCTTTTAACAGTTTAAAGAACTGACTCTACCTCTGAGAAGTGTGAATGATGAAGCGATAAATGCAATTTCTCGACCCTAACCCTCTTTTGACTACCAAGTTGGGACAGGTGGTGATGCTTCTTGCCTCCGTGGGTCCACTTTGAGCTAGTTGCTTTTCAGGGAGTCTTGTTGTCTGTTTCAACCTCTATTGTTGCTATGTCTGTCTATCTTAACTCCATGTGGTGTCTCACCCGGCTTCAACATCTTGCATTTGTTTGCATGGGCCCCGAAATCTCTCTCTAGGTGTATGAACCTCTCCCAAAATGTCCTAGACTCCTGACACGCCGCTCGTGATTTCCCTTGGTCTTCTGTGCTGTGTTCCTACTTGGGTTCTTCTTCCTTGAAAATATGTCACGCGCGTACTTCCTTCCCTTCACCATATCCGTTTATGCCTCTTACGCCAAACCTGACCTCGGCTCACCAATACTCCGTATCCACCCCGTAACTCCAGTCCTCGACCAAACCAGTTCTTCCATCCATGTAACCCAACGATTCCATGAACCTGCTCCTTACGTTCACTCCCCCCTCTTCCCATCCACCCAATCTCTCCAAGCCTTATACTCCTCATACCCCAACTTCTCCTTCTTCCCCTGATACCTAACCACCCTCAACTCCACTTCCCTCCACCTCGACTTATTCCCTTCCCACCCAGCCTTGCGCATCAAGCTCACGACCGTCTCCTCCTTCGTCCACCCCTGCTCCGGCGCCACATCCGGCAGGTAGGTCGCACCGTACCTGCGTCCGCGGTACACAAAGCTGATGCGCAACCCATGCTTGCCCAGCTCCCAGTCCATGGCGTCGGCCGCGGGCTCAAAGTCGGTCAAAAGCGTTACGGCTACTTGCAAAGAAGGAAGCTCTGCCCAACTGATGGGATGGAAGCGCGTGTCCTGCAGGGCAGAAGTTAGGGCGTAGGAGGGCAGGCCGGAGGATAAGGGTTGCGATTCAAAGGTGCCGATGCAGCCGCGGAGGGAGACATCGTCATCCGAGTCATGGACGACGTTCCAGGTTACGAACAGGGGGGATTGCGTAGGCGGTGCGGGAGAGATGGAGGAAGTGATGGATGTGGCGGGCGTGGAGATGCCGGATTGGAAGGTCGTGTTGCTGCTGCTTGTGCTGGTGCTGCTGCTTGTGGCAAGGGAGGTTGAGGATGATGAGGTCGACGACGACGGTAAAGCTGCCGCGGCTAGTCTACGGAGCGCGGGGATCTGGGGGGCTTTGCTACTGGAGACAGTAGTAGCCTCTTTGTTGTCGGGATCTTCGTCGTCAATGGTGTTGATGTACTCGGCCCATGACTTTTCGATTTCGGACAGGCTCATGGGCTTGCGACGCTCATGGTAGGCGGCGAGTGCTTCGAAGCAGCAGAGACAGTGCTCGACGGTGGCCATGGTTGGAGATGGGAGAGGGGTGCGTTTCTTGGCGAGAAGGCGACTGTACAACGTCTTGACGGCGTCAGAGAAGCTGTGATAGTAGTAGGAAGGTTGACGACGGTAGAGCAGGCAGCGACTGCTTATTAGTTGTACGTTCCTGGTTCTGAATACTGAAGATATTCACATTTAAAAGGAGGACCACACTCTTCGAAAGGAATGCGACAAGAGAAAATGAGAAGAGGCCCGGTTACGACGTGCGGGGGGGTGGGGGACGACAGGAACTTCAAGCTGGCTGTAAGTGGAATGAATCCAATCTGTGCAGTTGGCTACAGTGTGCTTCCGTCCACAGCGAGTCGTCAGCCATCATCAGCACGAGCGGCAATCAGGCGGATGGAGCCGCGGCTGAATCATCCATCCGGTTTCCAGGCCAAGGATGACCGCCAGTCAGGACGGGAAATGGTGTGGTCACCATTCTTGAATCGTTTTCCGGGTCATGGTTTCTAAGCACAAACGGAAGGAAGAACGGCGTCGACAGCGAGGGGTAAACTCGACGGGAAGTCAATGACCATGGCCAATCCAGGGTTGTGGCAGTGGAACAACACAGCAGAGCAGGGGTGGAGAGGGTTGCTGCTGATGATTCACTAACAACGGAACCCCTCTTTCGACTCCCCGTCCTTGCAACCACAATGGACTTCCACCTGACTTTTCGGTCCAGTTTGTTGCATTGATTACTTTCATCTTAAGATGGTTTCATCCGGTTTATTATGAATTGGAGAATTGTTCTGAATACAGAGAGAGAGATACTTGAGAAAGCGCAACTGTTTAGGTAAGACAATGATAGCCATTTCAGGTCATCCATTCAGAGGTTTGAGGCATAGAAACATGTTAGTGTCACCTCGGCAGTGACCTTGCATAGTGTCGGGTAGAGCTGACAGTTTCCTGTGGATCTCTGGATCTCACCAAGCCATCAAGGTCTCCCTAGACTGGGCGGCCCCGACTGGGCTCATACCGTCAGCGACGTTCTAGAGGCATCTGGACCTTATCGATAAGAGATTCTCTCTTGGGGGTTCGGTTCGCCCGTAGACTCTTCTGGCCTTGGACAACTAGATCACAAGCACAACGTCACGGTCAGACCTTGACGAAGGGCGTACGAATGTCGGCATCGTTGGCCTTTGTCGGAGCTATATGGACAACGCCCTGTAGACTCTGGCAAGTGGTTCTGACAACGTCGGTGATTGGAATTGACGTGAGCTTCGAAACCAGCGAGACAGCCTCCTGGAGCCGAAGCTGTTGAATGTCAAAGTCAACTAGTGACTGTCGCCTGTTGTTGTGCTACCTTGACATATGCCGGTATCTACCAAGTGTGGCACACGGCCCAAGTATGGAGATACTGGACGGATTGGGACTCCGGAATTTCATCCTTTGCTGTTCATCGCACGGTTCTTTACAGAACCCTCTCCCCTATCGGCATCACGGTCCGACCAAGGAGAGCCCGGCTCAAGCACTTATCCCATCCGCTCTCAAGGTGTTCATCCGTTAGCGACTGAAATGGCACATTTCACGAGTATCAGACAGGAATGACAGTTCGGTAGTTGTAGGCGTTCTTGGCTCTGACAGGGGAAGCCAGGGCTGCAACACGAAACCTCGGAAGAGGCCCGTTACGGTTTGATGTGCAAGCCACCGGGGCTTCGGGGCCGCCAATGCAACACTTGAACCGACCGGAGTTCCAGAACATCGTGTTCAGCCTCCTGCGACTATAGGTCTGGGTTGATACTGGGGATTGGGATGTCGCTGCAAATGTTCAAAATGCAAAAGATCCATACTCTTGGCCTGTGTGGCTTCCCCGGAATTCACCCTTGGAATAAGGTCGAGATAGGAGGTAGCTGTCTTCCGTGGTAATGTCCAACTTCTCAGTCCCTTGCACCGCCAAAGCATTAAATCCCCCGTCCGGTTTCGTCCGAACCCAAGAGGAATTCGGCGCCTTGGGTATCGTGGGTAAGAACGCGTTTCAAACAAGACTCTGGGGAAGGATAAGCGCTCGGCTACCACCTTGAACTGGACCCGAAAGCAGTGCTGTTCATGAATCGTATCCTGAAACGCATATCGTCCATCAAACTAAGCAGATCTTGATAATGGATCCAAGATGTTTCTGGGCACGAGTACAAGTAGTTAGCAATGACCGTCAGTGAATCCGAGCTTGGTTGTTATCCTGCTCATCGCCCTCGTTCAGTCTGATATCCGCTCCGTTCCCTTCGATCTTCAGTCTCTTCCGCCATCGTCGCCGGCCGACTTTTACGACCTTTTCAACGCTCATTCATTCGCTCAACACACGCTTATTCCTAGCCCTTCAACATCAGCACCACTCTCACAATGAAGCTTATCTCTGCTGTTGTGCTCGCCCTCGTCTCTGTGGCTATGACTTATCCCACTGGCATCAACAATGGTGAGTAAGCTAAGCTGATGTGGCAAGTATCATTCACGACACTAACATAAGCGGCAGCTCAAGTTGTGAGACGCCAAGACCTTCAGCATGACGTTGATGCCAGTGTACCGGCCATGTCAGATGCCAGCGGCAATGTCGTACCATTCAGCAGCACTTCGGTTTTCCAAGCTGCCGCTGCCAACGGACAATGAGGCCAATGAGCGAAAATGAGGGAACGATACATACGCTGGTGTTCACGGGGTAGGGCTATAGTGGGGAGAACACAACGTCAAGAAGCGCTATGGCGTGTCCGGGGCCAAGGTCATAAAGGAGAGGCTGTAATGAGGATGCTCAAATACCGCGGGACGGAAGTGAGGGTGGCCTAGGAAATTGATCTTGTCGGGCGCTTCGCTGTGAGGCTAGAGACCCTTGCGGGCTTCAGGACTGGGTAGACCGTCCATCACCTGCCTATGGCCCATGTCATGATCGAACAGGGCGGCGATCACGGACGACCCAGGTCAATGCATGGCATTTGGGTGTTGAAAGGGTTTACAATAATCAATGAGCTCTTGACCGCGAGAGTTTCTCAAATTGAATCGCTATCAGACAAAAAGTGACAAATGACCGACTGCTCCAGAAAATATGGATATTTGTCGGCCCTCTTCCATAATTTTCTGTAGCTTGAGTGGGTCCGCAGCCTGCAGGTTTAGGTTCCCTCCTTGAGGCGCAGCCGGCAGGCAACGCTCCTTCCTATCCGACCATTGGTCAGTCTGACCCAACTTCCCTCGCTTGGTTTTATTTTTGGACCTCCCCCTTCCTTTTCCGCTTCCTGCGCTTGTCACCACGCATCCTCCAATCCCCATGTGCCCGACACCTCCTAATCTGAACAATCTCAAATGAGAAATGCCACGATGTTGGAGACGTGGAGCAACATGAACTCTATCTCGTCGCCAAACGGGTAAGGATCGCGACAAGCGCTGGAGGCTGCGCTGTTGGTTCTCAGAGTGCCTCGTTGTAACCATGTCAACGCCTTTCCACCACCCTCCACCAAATCGCGAGGTCGTCAGCCCTGCGCCTAACACTCATTAGCTCATGCTGTTTAGCCCACCTGGGCATGCATGCGCTTTCACAAACCCAATCACGAAGAAGTGGCTTCCATAGATTTAACTGTTCCTTGCTTTGCCATGGAGCGGCCGCGAGACAGCCACCGCCTACCTTAGTTCTAATCTAGGAACACTACAGCCCAGCCAACGCTTCCCCGAGACCACCAACCCTGAGAGACAAACGGGCGCTTGTCTCCATGAGCCAGTGGACCTCTGCGGCTCCCTTCTGAGTCCTACAGGAATCCACTCCTCAGCCCTCTCGTTGGGTTGCCGGGCGCTGAGCTGTGAAAGTTACGGATAAAATGCCGAAGCGTTCTCCATCCGACAAGTATCTCTCCTCCGCTTCTACCGGCGGATCCGGGAAGGACATGCCTCTGTAGTCTGTACACTACTGTTGACACCGATCTCATTCTACAATACCGACATTCACTGCCACGCTAGGGATAGTTACCGGGAACTTTGGGGCGGGGTGACCGGCAACAAATGGGAAAGGATACGCGATTCCCGTTCACGAGGAACAACGCTCGATGACCTCGACCAACAAGCGCCTTCTGCACTCACAACTACACCGGTTTATTCATTGCGGCACCTCACATGCAACGATCCACCATATAGCAACATGACTGTGAATCTGGACCAGGTGCTCTTCGCACGCGCTGAATGGCGCATTCGCTTCCTCACTCCATGTTGGATGACACAGATTGGTATTCTTCTCGGCCTGGTTTGCCTTTTCTCCTACCGGCTCTCCGTGACATCTCGGACCTTTGAAGACGAGACATCGCATGGCCAGGATCCCATAGTTCAAATAGTGTACGTCATCACAACGGCTCAACACCTTCACACCAATTTTGCGGCGCACTAACATGGAGACCTTCCGTCAGTTGGGAGTCAACTCAAGTTGGGTTCTCATCAATCTCTGTAGCTCTTACTGTTGCGGAAATATGGAAGGCGAGGTCTGAGACCTTGGCCCCCTTCTTCATGCTGTGCACATATCTTATAAAATCCACACTGGCCAGCGGAATGCTGGGCTTAGATGCTTCCGTCTATATCAAATACTCGGACCGCCACTACTCAATAGTTGGCTTGGCTTTGGATTGCATTCTCCTGTAAGAACATGAATTGCCCTTAGCATCATGATCGCCAAGCTGACGTGTGATGCAGGGGCATAATACTTATAATGCTCTTCTACGCTTTCTACACATATCGTCGCCTCCTAAAGTTCGAGGCCTATGACCTTGCCTATAACAAATTAGAAGGCTACAGCTACAGCAACGCACGTGGACCGGAGAAACTAGGTTATACCGTCAAAATACTTGGCGGAAAGAAGAACAACAGGGAGCCGTCGCCCACATCCGAGGCCTTGAGGTCCCGGATAGACCAGGCAATCGGCGCCGAGTTCGGGTGGGGAAGCCGTCCGTCGGGAAGCGTAACGGAGCGCTCCGGTATCGTTGTCGGGTCCGGATCGGTGCAAAGCGGTGTGCCCACCAGACCGGCAGAGTTGCACAGGGCACGGAGCTGGGTGACCGAGACTGGCGTGGTGGGCCCGAACACTTCTGCGGAACATGTTGATGCGAACGAAAGGAATGCTGAGGATGATTACCACGATTACTATGAACTGGCTCATGCACGAAGTCTCAACATTCCGACACTGGTAGTGACTCCTCATGGTGAGGAGGGCGACAACGAAGCGTTGTTGACGGGACAATGCAGATAAATGGCATGGGGATTTGTGCGACATGTGAAATACTGCGGGCGCCGGTGGTTGGTTGGTTCTATGCTTTTACTCGATACCCTTGCTTCTCAATGAATTTCTATGTCTATGTTTGAACATCGCGACCCAGCCTGGGGACAATCACGAACAGGGCGACGATACAAGGAGGTAGGTTTACACCAACCACATGTGCTTCAATATATCTTGCTGCGAAGGGGAAGAATCAAACATCCCCTAGCCGCATTATGTTCTTCTTTGGGTGTTTCCGAGCAATATTGTGTGATGTCGGAATGGAATCGTTTGATTTGCACATCTACACCTAACCCTAACCTAAGCGAAAGTATTGACGGTACAACGTACTAGCTATAAACTCCCACGGTAGCCTATAAATATATAAAGAAGTAAATAAATTAAGGTAGGTACCTTTCGTTTTTATACATCGTTCTTCTCCCGCTGGCAACCACGAGATCGATTCATTTCGTGCAAAATTCAACATTTAGCTGCGGCAAGCACGCGCGGGAAGAAAGCAAAGCAAAAAGCAAAACAAGACGGAACGGCCAGCACTGATCAGCAACCTCGCATGCGGGTACCTGCTTCCAACTTCTAAATCTTGCTCCCAGCATCCCCAAAACACCGGCACGGCTGGTTGGACTCAACTTCACACTGAAAATAAACACATTGCCAGCTGTGCAACGCACCTTTACGCCATCACCAACCTCATCCCCTATCAGATGGCGCCATGAGAACGTCAAGTGGGGAGGCTTAGGGTGGCCTAGCGGACCAGCCCTACAGCACGGCTGATGCGCCTTTTCTTGGCCGTCTTGGCTGGACGTCAACTCCAAGCCAACCGCCAACCAGCCATCACGCCGCCCAACCGTCAAAATATTCAGGGAGGGCATCTGACGTCCCAACGGGGCCAGCTTTTGGGTTCGGCCAATTTGTTGGAGGCCTTCATCACTGTTGGTCCTGCAAGACGGGCGGGAAACGGATCTGGATGCAACCAATCGGGCGCCAAGGTTGTCCACCAACCAGCCCCGACTCAGCTTTGGTCAGAATGCGATTTCTCAAGTACCCTACCGACGCCAACCAGGCTTGCTAGGACTAACTTGGACTGGAGTCAACTTGGATCGGAGTTGGTGTAACCATAAAGAGGCTGCGCTAGTTCTATGATTCATTCTTATAAAGCCTTTTTGAGTCTTCAAGTCTTCACTGACGATGCCAACTCTTCTCGTCATATCTGGCTTCACCATCGTGGCCATATTTGCCTCACTCGCATTCATGGCGTCCAAATGGCGAAAGGCGGAGACGCCTACCTCCAACAAGACAAAATTCTTTGGCTCTCAGATCGGGGAGCAGTCAGTCATCAACTACAGCTATACGGATCGACCGTTGAAGTTGATGGCCTTTGATATTTACTATTTCTTCAAGTTCATCTGGGCTCTCCCCTACGTCTTGATTCCCCTGTCGCCATCAGATTCGGGAGACTTGGATGAGCTATCCATCACGCGGGGGAACCTGTTCTGTGTTGGTCTTCACGCAGTACTCGTTGTGTTGCAACTTGGGTTTATCGTGACCCTTCCAACACTAATTCTGTTCCCCGTCTGGACCGCTGCCTTGGCTATCGGGTTGTTTATGCTCGTCAACTCTTGGCTTTGCACTCTGCTGAACGGGAAGGAGGTCGAATACCATTCCGATTCGAAATACGCACCAGCGCTTCCCGAGCATGCCCATGAACAATGGATCTTCATCAATGGTGTGGCAGTGGGGTAGGTCCAACTGGCTGAAACTTGGTCTTACGATCCCCCACGGTTTCTGAGCGAGCTGAGCTGACAAGAGGGTAGAGAGCACTGGATGCAGAGTAACCTTAACCGACTAGCCATTACCTTCAAGCGTCCCATCCTCGGGATACACAACAAAACGTGAGTCCAATGCCTTCGGAGCCAGACCCTTGTGTGTCACTCTTATTAAGCTCACCGATCCAGTGCCGGAATCCTATTCGATGTCATCGAGTGTCTCGTCCAACGCAACCTCGGCTACGCCACAGCAGACGTGCGTATCTGCTACCGGATCATCAAGGAGAAGCTCTACAACCCGCAGTACTCCAAGGTCATCTTCGTCCTGCATTCTCAGGGCGCCATCGAGGGAGGCATGATCATCGACTGGCTTCTCCAAGAGCTCCCACAAAATCTTCTGGCGAAGCTTGAAGTCTACACCTTTGGAAACGCCGCCAACCATTTCAACAACCCGCATCGAAACATCCGGTCCCAACACAATGCCATCAGCAACCCTCTGGCGGCATCCACCGACTCCACCAACACGACAGTGGGAAGTGGGAACACGGAGCAAGCCCAGGGAGCCCTGTCCGACAACCAACCCCTGACCGAAACGTCCCCACAGGCACAGCAGCAGAGGACCACGACCACGGGTACCACTCCCGCGGCCACAGGTACAACCGCAGCCGCACCAACGACGGACACTTACACTACCAACGGCGAGGAGCCGACATCATCCTCCTCCTCCTCCTGGGTAGAACCCAGCATCCCCGCCCTCACCTCCGAAACCAGCGCCATCACCCCCTCAGCCGTCTCGGGCCGCGCCATCGGCCACATCGAGCACTACGCGCACACGACCGACTTTGTCGCTTTGTGGGGGATCCTGCACTTTGCCACTTCCATTCCGGGGCAACGCACCATACCGCGCTTCATCGGCCGCGTGTTTGCGCGCACCACCGTCCGCGGCGGACACCAGCTGTGCCAACATTATCTTGACGGCATGTTCCCGCTCGAAAAGGACCCTAAAACTGGTGCTTTCATTGGGTGTGCGGAGACTGGGAATGAGTTCATGGAGAGCGAGATTACCGTTGGGGAGGCCGGGAGCGAGATGACGGCTGCTAAGGAGGCGATGGAAATTAGTTGGCTTGCTAATGGCATTACTGGGAATGGGAATAATGATGAGGCCGTTGGAGGGGTCGCGATTCATGGTGGCCATAGTCCGGTGGAACGAAAAGGACGGGCGAGGACGAGAAGAGAGAGCAAGCCGGCCAAGGTGAAGGTGAAGGATTTGAGCAGGTTGTGGAAGTACAGGAACGGGAGGAGCCCGGATGATACGCCGCCGATGTTGGTGACGGGGGCGGATGGAGTCTTGAGGACTGCGACGGTTTAGGGCGCTGTGGTGGAAGCATCATCTTTGGCCGGGTCAAGCGGTGATTCACTCGTTGAAGTCCATGCTAGCTGGCAGTAAAGGGGAGGGAAGTGGCGGACAAGTAAAGGCGGAAGCAGCGAGCCCCACCAAAGTTCCGACACGCCGGCACAGGCCGCAGCTTTCCGGCGGCAGGGCCTCACTGCCTTAGGTTGAGACCATATAAGCCCTAAATTCAGACCTTCTAAACAACTCCCAGTAGCCTACGTGGTAGGTGTGCTGGTAGCCAGAAAATGCGTGGTGTTTTCGTAGGACGGCAGCTGGTCTCGAGTTCAACTCAGGTCTGGGCCGCTGAGCTTTTTGCTTCTTTCTTTTTTTTTTCTGGGTCGGTTTTCATTTCCCTACTTTTAACGATATTGATCGCGTTCATCTTTTTTGCTTCAGGCGACGATTCAAGGGAGCAAAGATGGTGGATCGTTCTATTTGGTGCTGGTTGGCGACTTGGCCTGGCGTCCTAGATGCGGTATCGGTGCATCTTTGGAATTTGTGCATGCTTGGATAAACGGCCCATCTATAGAGGAAGTTTTATCAGCTAAGAGAGTCTTCCACCATCAGTATTATTGTTAGGTATTGCATAAACAACTTCCACTGATATTGTGAAGTCTTTGGTGATGGTCTTCAATACTGCTCTGATAATGATCAGGGTTAGGGTCTAGCTAGCAACGCCGGATGACAGCATTTATCACCCAATCAAATTAAAGCAGGGAATCTTTACACTAAGCATCCAATCCAACAGTCTCCCAAGGTGCTCGCTCAGTGATAAGATAACGAAACTTTTTATTTGGATTCTACCAACCTTCATCCAACAACCATCCTCGCTTCGCCCACCCACGCCTTACCTCACCCTCTTTTTCACCACTCTACAACACCGATCGACCGAGAAACCGAGCGACTGACAGTATGGGCAAGAACAGAAAGTCGAAACGCCAGTTGGTGCGCGACGAGAAGCGCGCCAAGAAGAGAGGATTGGAAATCGAACACGAAGAAGCGAGAGACGTCAAGAAGCAACGCCGCGAAGAAGAAGCAGCTCAGCAAGAGGCCTTCACTCCCGCCGACGCCGAATATGTTCCTCCTCCCCTAGACGGTACCTACGACGAGAATGCCTTCCCCGGTGGCCCCGAGGGCCGTCGCGGTCCCAACACCAACTTCGAGCGCGAGTTCTTCGGTATGCTCGCCGAACAGGAGCAAGAGTACTTCCGCCACGCCGACGAACTGCTCGAGCTGAACGACTTCCCCTCCACCGAGGAGCGCGACATCTTTCTGCAAAACGTCTACAAGGAGATGCGCGGCAAGGAACTCAAGCTGGCCAGCAGTCAATCTTGCTCGCGCCTTATGGAACGCCTGATCCTGCTGTCCAACACCCGTCAGAAGAAGAGCCTATTCGACGCCTTTGGCGGTCATTTCATTTCGCTTGTCACCCATCGCTTTGCCAGTCATTGTTGCGAAAAGCTATTCCTTCAGTCCGCGCCCGTCGTTACCCAGGAGCTGAGCGGCGAGTACGAGCAGGAGCCCCTTCCGGAGGGCGAGGAGGAGACGGAGGCCATGAAGTCGTCAATGGAGGATCTCTTCCTTCTGACACTGGACGAGCTGGAGGAGCACTTGGGGTATCTGCTCACTGATAGGTTCGGCTCGCACGCCATCCGCGCGCTGCTCGTCATCCTTTCCGGAAGGCCGCTGGATCAGGCGGGCACAAAGAGTATGTTGCAGAGCAGGAAGAAGGAATACATCACGGTCGAGGGCGCGGCGGCAAACCAGAGTGAATTGAGCTCCCAGATCAGAGCCGTTCCGTCGTCGTTTACGATGGCGATTAAGAAGATCATTGACGATTCCACAATGACAATGGATGCCACGGCATTGAGGGTGCTGGCGAGGCATCCTACCGGTAACCCGACACTGCAGCTGTTGTTGGAGCTGGAGTTGACAATGTTTGTAAAGGGCAAGGAGAAGAAGGAGAAGAAGCAGAAGAAGGACGATGACAAGGCGGAGGAGAAGAAGGAAGAGACACAGTCCGAGGTTACGCTTTTGGGCATGCTTGTTCCCGACGCGCCCGCCGCATTCGCCGATAACACCACCCAAGCCGCCGAGTTCGTCAACTCCATGATCTACGACCCGATCGGTTCGCGACTTCTCGAAACACTCATCACCCACTGCCCGGGCAAGATTTTCAAGGGTCTTCAGCAACACATTTTTGGCCCTCGTATTCAGAGTCTGCTTCGCAACGATATCGCCTGCTACCCCGCCATCAAGGTTCTCAACCGTCTCAGCAGAGAAGATCTCGCCGATGCCGTTGAGAAGTCCATACCCGAGATGGCAAGCTTCGTCGATAAGGGACGCTTCAACGTCATCAGGACCCTTTTCGAGCGCTGCCACATCCGTAATGGAACTGATGAAATCAACGCCCTTCTTAAGGCTCTTACATCCGCTTACGGTAACGACTGGAAGAAGCTCGTGCCCAAGCTTTGCATGCTTGATGAGGAGGTTGAAGAGGAGGAACAAATCCCAGAGGTAGAAATGACTGGGGAAGGAGGAGAGGGGAAGGAGGAAAGGAAGGAGGAGAAGAAGGAGAAGCAACAACCCAAGTTCCAAACCCAAGAAGCCAAGAACAAGGCTTTCATGCTCAACCACGGCTGCCAACTCGTCGCCGCCCTGCTAAACATTCCCGGTCAGCCTTCAAAAGCCATCCAAGCGTCACTTGCCGCCCTTAAGCCGGCACAGGTCATGAAGATGGCCACGACCTCTCACAACACCTCCTCGATCCTCATCAAGGCTCTTCAGACACCCGCTACAAACCCGACCTTCCACAAGGTCCTCGTGTCGTCCCTTCTCCCCCACGTTTACGAGCTCGCCACCTCGCAGCAGGGCTCCGCCGTCCTCAACGAAATCATCTCTCTGCCATCCAAGCCGGCCGAGCCCAACGCGCCTGCGGTCCCCTTCCACATGAAGGAGAACATCATCTCGCAGCTTGCGAACCACGAAAGTGATCTCAGAGAGACGTGGCTGGGACGCAACGTCTGGCGGACGTGGAAGGGCGACATGTGGAGCCACAGACGCCATGACTGGGTCAGGTGGGCGAAGGAGACGGACCCGGAGACGGCGAGAGTAGCGGCGGTACCCAGGAAGAGGGAGGAGAAGGAGAAGGAGGAGGCTGAGAAAAAGCCGAAGGGATATCTTGGAAAGAACTTTGATCCCAAGAAGGCCAAGGGGTTTGCGGCGAAGAAGTTTGAGAAGAAGGAGGTGGAGGCATAGAAGGAGAAGCGAATGAATTCGGGCCGCTTGGTAAGAGCACCCTATTGATGAACAGGATGCTGAGCGTTGATTGATATGATACCCTATGGGATGACAAGATATAGTTTTGAAAAGTTCTTGTACAAATTTAGTCTACTGCGCCTTTCCCATACCCATCTTCGCAGAGATGGAGAGCCACGTCAGCTAACTGGAGTTTCACACATAGTCAAGATAGCGATGAAGTTTATAAAAATAAAAAGAGTTAAATATCCAGAAACAACAACCAGGTCTATATGCATCGGGTATCCTACAGCGCCAGGCCAAAGACATACATCTAACTAAGCCGACCAACCTCTTCAGGATTAATATTGCAGATCCAGAGCCTCCTGCAGCCTCTTCCTAGCCCTATCTCCCGCTCCAACAACCGTCGGATCATGCGGTCCGCCCGGGATCCCATCACAGCTACACAACAGCTCATGGCCATTGAAATAATCATCCCCATAATAAATACAAAGCTCATCGCCGCTCTTCAACGTCTTGTTGGCAAAGAAGGCAATCACCCTGACTTTTCCAATCTGCATGATCCTCTCACCCACATTCGGATCGCAGCTCGAGTTCATGAACCGCGTCCAGTTTCCCATCCTGCCCGCATCCACAAGCGGTCGATCGGTATCCCACTCCAGCCCGACCTGCGGCTCATAAAGGTACCTATTATCGGCATCCTTTCCCTTGGTCTTGGGCGGGCCGGGGATGATCTCCCCGACGTAATGACCGAGATACGACCCCTTGGGGATTTCGTAGTGACCATTGCTCTTCACAAAGACACCGTATCCTTTATCAGCGCTACCTGTGTGGCGAATCTCCAGCCACTTCTTGAAAAAGGCCTTCATCCCGTTACTTCCACCACCGGATTGAATCTCATCGTAACACTCCACCCCGCAAGCGGGATCATCAGGGTTGCGCCCGCACTCAAAGCACGTGTAGCAGAACGTCACGCCCGGGGCGTCGACGGGCTCGGCGATGGCGGCGCGCGCGTGGTCCGTGATGTAGTCGGACTTGGAGTCACGTTCGGTGGCGGGAAGCTTGGGCAAGCGTGGGCGCTGGGGACGGCCGGAGAGGGTCCAACGCCGAGGGTCGGCGTAGAAGGAGTCGATTTGCTTGCAGACGGCGCCCGGGATGATCTCGCGGACGGTGCGGTCGAAGTTCCAGGCTTCAAAGGGGGTCCATTTGGGGCCGTGGCCGAGCTTGCCGCCTTTGGTGACGCGGTTGGCCTTTTTTGGTGGCATTTTTGGTGTTTTTTCTTTGTTCTTTTCTTTTCCTTTCCTGCTGCTAGAGAAAGGAGGCGACTAGTGAAGGGGGGTTTGCAATCTTGGTTTCGTTATTGATTTGATGACTGCTGTTTATTGGTTATCTTCTCCTGATTGTTGGAGTTGTGCGCTGTTGAACTGAACGGTGAACAGAGTAGCTAACATCGTGATGCTGAACAGCCCGTCCCGATCTTATAGTTTTCCCCGAAGCCTGTTTTTCTCCGCTTGGTGGCTCTGTTCGTCAAAGAAGCCCGAGTTCCCATGATCGAAAGTTTATTGTTCTATATTTGTAACTCCGTGAAAGACTTGGGGGAAGAGGATAAAGCTGATTGGGAACTCGGACAACGCTTCAGGAAAGCCTCATCTCTTTGTCCAAAAGCCCAATGTGGATGGATGGCTTCCATTGATGATATTCGAATAACGAAGAACCGTGGACAAGCACATTGTCGGCGACAATAATCACCCTCGGTCCTCGAACAAAGTTACTTGGGCGAAACAAAGACGACCACCAAGTGCCTTTGTGACGGCGCGGCCCCCCTTCCCCCACGAGCTTCCATCGCGCTCTCTCAAACACAGAAGGTCCTCATGACGGCAACAACACAGCACACCCAAGCCCCCAGATCAGTCATCAACCCACGGATGGCATTAACCCTCAGCCACCTCCTCAGCTCTCCCACCGATTTCTCTTTACCCTCATCCTCAACAATGGCTTGAATCCTCGGCGCCACAGCCAGGACAAAAAGCAAGATGTCCCGCAGCAAGCGCCGCCCCGGCCGCATACCAGTAGTATGAACCCCGTTGCTTGAGTGAGGGACTCTCTGCGCGAAGGTTGAGTGTCGATATCGCCAAGGTGACCGAGACAAAAGCCAGAACGCTCGGTAAGCCTGCGCGGAAGTAAGATGGAGAACCATTTGGGCAGATAGTGACTGCTGTCGCGCTCGAGCTCTGGAAGGGTGAAGATGCGCAGCATCCAGTGCTGGCCCCAGGCTAGAGTTAGGGAGAGTTAGGGATGCGGTGCTGCTGATGACGGGGGCGAGACGGAGGAGAGTGAAGGGGTCGAAGAATGCGCGGGATGCCATTGCTGAGGTGGAGTGTTGGTGTTGGTGTATTGCTAATGATGATATTTGCTCTTAATTAGACTGAGCCTGGAATGACAGGAAAGATGTGAAACAAGCCTGAAGGAGGTCTGGAGAAGCTTGTTGCAACTGGACAGAAAGTAGAGAGAAGTCCTGAAGCCATCTAGGCCCGGGGTAAGCTGGGATGATATTTTTACTCCAGGTAACGGCTGACCAACGCGGTGTAAGTCCATATTCTTGGGAGAATGTCGATTTAAGTGGGTCTAGGGTAAGACGAGATCATCGTATTTCTTCGACGCACTCCTTCAGACATCCGACCTAATATTTCCGTCCTCATTTTCATCGCATTGCCACTGAGATACAATCTTCGCAACGTCCCGGCACGGGGCACAGAAGATGTCCGGATCATTCGATATGCGCTTGAGCACATCCTCAAA
The DNA here is from genome assembly GCA_033297205.1 of Pseudoneurospora amorphoporcata. Classification (NCBI taxonomy): domain Eukaryota; kingdom Fungi; phylum Ascomycota; class Sordariomycetes; order Sordariales; family Sordariaceae; genus Pseudoneurospora; species Pseudoneurospora amorphoporcata. The sequence continues at coordinate 83,739 of MU859108.1, read as the reverse complement.
AACCGCGAGCTTTGCCTCACTAGTCTGCAAGAACGGATGAAATAGAATCGACAGAAAGCCCTCATCTTTTAACGCAAGATCGATCTTGTTCATCAAGTGTTCCTTGAACTGGGTTGGCGTCATGACCGCCCTCTGCTTTCGAAAGGCCGCCCTTTTAACATCGAACTTTTCCATATAGTAGAAGGCGTCTACCTCGGGCCACTCCAAGGGCAGTATGGTAATACCACTCAGGTGATTGAGCCATCTAAAATCCTGGTCTACTGGTGAGATATACTCTAGTCCCTTCTCTTTCATCAGATCCCACGAAGTACACTCTCCCAGCCCTCCTCCCGGCGGTCGGAATCCAACGTACTTGATCCCCGACGCCTCAGCCATACCAAAGCTTTTGTCGAGTTTATCGCGCACCTCTTCAAGAGAAAGAGAAGCCCATGGTTCGTGTTGGAGACCGTGCGATGCAACCTCGTGGCCACGAGCGATGATGTCCTTGACGACATCAGGATAGACGGCAAGGCTCCAAGCCTCGATAAAGTAGGTGATTTTGACGTTGTACTTGTCGAGCAGGTCGAGCATCCGTGGGAGCTGGTTGGTGATGGATGGATGAGTGCCAATGGGTTTGTCCCAGGTTCCTTTGTAGACGTCTTGCGCTTCGCCGAGGTTGTCCATGGTGAGGCAGATGGCTGCTTTGCGGGGACCGCGCCATGGCCCGGACTGATCCATGGGGGATGGAGGACTTGGGTCTGGAGTAGTGGGAATAGTGCTTTGCAAAGAATCTTTTTCACTACCTAGGTAGTAAGACCAACCGAGGTGTTAAAGTAAGGTAGTTGGAAGTGGTCTTGTGTTGTCCGGGGAAGGAAAGAGCCCGTTGCCCCGCCCCGCTCTCGGCAGTTCCCAAGCCAGTGGCCCCCGCAGCACTTCTTACAAATATCACCATAACACCCGTCCACCCCACATTCACACTTTATCATCATCAATTGGCGGAGTCGCACTCAAGTTGGTAAGAATTCCATTGCGGTCACTCCGAGTGGCCATTATATTATCACTATTTTTCATATCCGCAAATCCTAATTCGAAAACACTCCCTTCAAAGGGTGGTTCCCGGTACTTGGCCACAGAAGAATCGAAACTGAAAGCCGACATACCACAGATGGGTTGCGGACCGAAAACAACCATACCGCAAAAATAGACATTGAGAGAAAGAAGGGTACAAGAGTAGAAGTACACCTACCAAGCATTGTACTCCTCCCTCTCCTCCTCCTCCGCCAAATCCTTCGCCGCCCGCCATCTCTGCTTGCCCTCTTGAATCAGGTGATTAAAGTATCCCTTCTCCCTGGCCAGATCGAATGCCTCAGCAGCGTCCCTAATAACTACCTGAACAAGACGCCGAGGCCTCCACGCGTACCTCTTCGCGGCCGATGGCATCACCGCTCTCGGATCAAATTCCTTCTCGAGATGCGGCACCAAACCAGCGTATTTATCAATGACCTTGCAAATCTCCGGATCCAACAACGACCGGACCGAAAACAGGACGATTCTGGCAAAAACAATCGCGTCCTCGCCGTCCAGCGACTTGACGGTTCCCGGCAAACCTTGCCGGTTCTTCTTACCTACCAATTGCTGCCATTTGAGCGCCTCGCACTTGCCGGTAGCGCACTGCATGTTCGAGAGCAATTCAGCAGTCCACTCGGCAAACTCCTCAAACTTGCGGTCGTGATACAAGTCCACGACGCTGTAACTCCCCCTGCAGAGGAAAACGAGCTTGGTGACCAGATCGCCTAGTTCGGTTTTGCTCATGTCCTCCAGCTCAGCGAGCGAGTATCCCGGGCCCGCTTTGCCCATGAGGTAATTCACCAAGAAAGCCCCCCAGCCTCTGGTAAGCACGTTGTGCCACGTCTCCGGGTTGCCCAGTGCTATCATGTAATCCTGGGCTTCGGGCTTGGGCAACCTGCTTTCGGACTTGTCCAGGCCATAGTTGCTGGAGGAGGTTAGTCCTGCGTCTTTCAGCACGTTGTAGAGGGGGATGAGGCCTAGTTTGTTGCACAGGGAAGGATCGGAAGCTCCGTGGACGATCTTGTGAAGGATTTCACATCTACAATTGTGACAGATGTAGGTGGTGCGCGGATTGGTGTCGCGGAAGTGTCGGAGGATGAGGGAGAAGGATGGGACGTTGTAGATGGAGTGCAAGAGGTTGTGGTTGGTTTCGGTGTCGATGGTGGGCATCTTGGGCGATTGTTGGTTCGGTGGGACGTTAGCTGAGAGAGCTTTGGGTTGTCGTCTGCTGGTGGTGATGATCGGAGTTGGGTTGCTTGTTCGTTGAATGAAAAATTCCGTTCTTGTGCGACCTGACCAGGGTATTTGTAGGCATCTTGCTGTGTCTGGAAACTTCAGAACTCAAGTAGAAACAATCCTGTTGTTCAGGTCTTTCTCGTTTGGCTTTTACGGGTATTGTTCTCTTGGTGAAGTGCCGAGGAAACGAACAAGGGGGGTAAAGAGAAGTTGATAGGCCTTCGGGTTTGTTGCTTCTTTATTCCGGTACACTGCTCTTTACTTGTGATGTTTCTTCAAAGCATACTCAAAGGCATAACTTGTTGAACATTAGTAGAGCTGTTCATGAAAGCATGGCCGGGACGGAAGGTTTCACAAGACCCGAGGATAGATACTGATGATTAATCTCCTGTTGTCCTCAACATCAGAACCATTGATTTGACGGACAGAAATATCTAACCTGTTGGCTTATTCACCGGCTCTTGTTGCTAAAAGACGTGGCATGTCATGCTCTCTCCTTTTCCATTCATTCATCCTTTGTATTCCACTTCAAGGGACTCGATAGACACTCGGTGATATATTCACAATTGCGGAGGCTTTTGACTGGTTCCCTTCGGATATCACCTCTATGGCACCGTAGCAGATGTTAGAGCCACTAAAATGAAGTTCAATTTTGTCATTCATGACCGAATGCCTAACTAAAGACAGTGTCAATTAGTTGACCGAAGCCATTGTCAAGCATGGTGACATTTGTGTGTTACCACTCATAGGGTCCAGTTTTCAGCAAATTTATAAATAATTCAAACTAGCGCCAGTGGTTTAGTGGTAAAATCCATCGTTGCCATCGATGGGCCCCGCGTTCGATTCGCGGCTGGCGCATTTGTTCTTTTCCATTTTTATTTTTTCTTCTCTTTTTCTTTTCTGCTTCCCTTTCTGTGTTCCACCAGTATATTTTTTGTTGCTCCCCGTCATCCCTCAACATCTTCCAGTGTTCTTCTCGAGCTCTTCAAATTTGTGTGGTCCTTCCCGAATGGTCAATTTTTGCCCTTCCAACTGAAAGCAATCTCGTAGCGCATCAGCCATCAGCCAGTCCCATATTCAGCACAGGCCAATGCCATTCGTTGTTTGTTCTTGTGTTGCAAAGCCACCACCAAAGGAGATAACCAAATGGAAAATTTGAAATTCTTCTCAGTGACCAACCATCTTCACGAACGAATTCATTCAAGGTTTTTCTCACATGCTGCATTCCACTTGTTGGTTTTTCGTTGACGGTAGGGCCGTTCATCTTGCTCCCGGGGCCGCCCACTTTACCCACTAATAAGGTTGCTCCACAGGCTGTGTCCATTCGTTACAGGAACGGCAAACGCGACAAAAGTCTCCAGAGTTCAGCTCTGCCCATCCGGCCGCCGCGTTCGGGGATTAACGCTGCATCTAGTCCACAAATACTCGATCCCAGATGTCGTTGCGAAATTATCCAAATGCTTTTGTTTGGGTGAGTCGTGCAACCAAGAGCGCGGATTGCAGCCAATCTTGTGACATCAAGACAACTAGTTGAATCCTTGTTAGACAAACGGGCGTAGTTTATATATATATATATATATTTCTTCTTTTTTTCTCAGTGGTACCGCTTAACGCCTTGCCAGGCACGAATGGGTTGTTACTGGCTGGGCCAAGATGCTGGGCTTTCCGGTATGGAAGTGTGAAGAGAGGACAGAAAAGGATATTGGACAGACAACCCATGAATGGGAAAAGCTCTGGTCACTCTTTGATCTGATCGTCGTCGTCATCCAGCTCTTGGTCTGGGGGAGATCGTTGTCTGCATGGCTTGTTACCGTATACGTACCCTGGACTGGGCGGGTTTGCAGGAACAGGGGGGGGAGGGGCACGGCAAGCAGAATGTGTAGGTTGTTCGGGTAATAACAAACGCATTGGGACTCAGATTTGGAATTATAGCTGGGCTATGCTCTGGTTTCTCTGCGCCTTTTGATACTGTTCTCTTTCCTAGAATTAAAAGGTCAAGAAAGGTGAAGACTCGTGTTCATGGCTTATAAAATTATGGACAGAATAGACATGATAAGGACGGGCAGGTTACAACAGCAGTGACCGGCCGAGTCCAAGGATTTACTTTGATGGAGAAGCTGTGTCACACACACATCAACTGTCAACACATCCCGCAGCTGTCATAAGGTAAGCAGCGAATGCTGCCGTGGTCGCCTGTAGGTGTAGTAGTTTGGTGTTGTGCATAACGGGGGGTTTGCCTTAGTTCCAAACGTCATGCTTGCAGCTTGTGTGATGATATTGCAACCCGGTAAGGTTACCCGATACGTGCTCCAAGCTGCTGGATCCGAACGGTGCGATGCCCCACGTTTGTGAGGAGATTAGGGGGATGTGATATGAAGGAGGGTTAAAATCGGGACAAAAAGAAAGGAAAACGCTGATACGGACGAAGCAACGAAAAGATACCATAGGCGGCTGGAATAAGGAAAATAAGGAAAAGCACCGTGATTAACTGCAATCTTTTTGTTGCCGGCTTAGCCAGGAACGGGGGCCCCTAAGTGACGCACAGGGAGCTTAAGCTAGGCTGTTTCGAACATGGACGATGCAGGAACATCGTCGTGTGATGAGACTTGTCCGCAGATGATGAGCAAAAATGATGCCATCATCATGTTTAGCCAAATATGACAGGTAACAATGGTTGGTGAGAAAGAGCCTCCAACGGCGAAGAGCACGTTGCCTGTATGACTGAAGTGTATGGCGATTTGGACAGATTGTGGCTTCCTTCCCCAGACAAAGACGTGCCGAGTATCAGAGTATCAGGAACTGCACGGAAGATCAGGCAAAGAGTGTTAGACATATACCTCGGATAATCGGAATGAGACTTGGGTCCTCTTTTGGGTCGTGATGGAGAATGATGTGGATCTGGCGGACATCAAAACAAGAGAATGGTAGTGGTGGTCTTATTACCTGAGCTTGGCTCGATCTGTCCACCGTCCCCTTTCGGAAGCATGGTTGGTATCAGCGGATCGAACAGGATGGATTTGGATGGATTTGAAGACGACCAAGGGGCATGATGGCGTAGAGGTATCTTGAAAGAAGAGAGGTTGGTTAGAGGGAGGAAACAGTTCCTGAGAGTCGACACTGTACCAAGCACACATGGACATCGGCGGGCACCCTCCAGGGCCTTTAAGTTGGGCAGTGGGCACTTGCCCTGGCTGACGGGATGCAGGTTGGAGGTGTGAACGGCTTGTGGGTGTTCGGCCGTCCCAATTCAATGGCCCCGCTCTCTCGTGTTACCCCTGGCCTTTAGCGCTAGTATGGACGGTGCTTCTAACCAATGGACGGTCGAATTCCCCTGTCTCCCTTATAGTACCCCCCCCCCCCCTTTACCACCAACTGCGACGTCCATCTTTCACACGACTTCCAAGTGTTACCCCTCCCTGCAATGGGGGAGCCGAAACACCAAGGCGACTTTCTTTCTTCTTGCGGAGTTGATGTTGGGGTTGATTTGCTAAATGCGGCAGCCTCCTCTCTTTGAGTCTTGTGGGTGGGTGCATTTGGCCTCCAATTCGCTCATCAAGTTCAATCACCAACGGCGCCGTCTATCCAATACCCCATTGCGGACGTTAACACCACTTCTTTTGTACATCCTCAGCAGCAACCATTTCGAGTCGGCGTTCAGTGGCGATGGAACTGTGCACGGGGGGTGCCTTTGAGCCAAGTGTTTCTGGTCCCTGACTTTGGGCCGGCAAAGGCGATTCTGCAACGTACATCCCCGTCACCTGCCCTGCTTCCCGTCTCCTTCTCATTGTTTAGGGACATGGAGAGGTACCTACCTTATCCATGTAGGAACCCGTCACCAATTGCCCTGTACATGATATCAGAATATGTGATGAACCCCCCTTCCATGCTGTAGTGTACCTTACTGCCCCTGTAGCGAAACGACGGACCCTGTCACTTGGAACCCTTTCTGAGTGTGAACCCCCGGCCTTCCTTCACGTTTTGGATCCTTTCCTTTTCCAGTCTCCTGCTCCACCATTGACTACAATCCATGCCTTTCGGTCCCGTCTTTATCGACAGCTGCACTTGTTCATTCGAGCTTGATAAGACTTTTGAGACGGACCGCACATTCTCCTTCGGTATTGCATTTTTCTAGCGTGCTTATTGCGGCAGGGCACTCAGCTCGACACCCAAGACATCATATCCGACGCTCTCCCTTCCACACTTTGTTTCGTCCATAACTGTCCCCGACACACAACGAACGAACCAACCTCCACCACTGACCCGTCCCAATTGTCGCTCCTTTTAGAACCAAGGTTATCTTGAGAACCTAACCTGAGGTGTCTCTGCTCCGGCCTCATCCTCCACTGTGTGGTGACGCCGTAATTTACCTCCACAGCTTTACTACCACACTACCTACGGACGCAGGCGCCCCCGAACTGAAGCCAAACCCAAAGCATCGCGAGGTTCCGGGCTGGACTCCACAAGACTATACCGTATCTTGTTGAGTTGAGCACTGCACCCACCACAGCACCGCTGCAACCACTGCCGCTGTGATTTTTCGCTCGACAGTTCCCACCCACGCGTTTCTTTCCCCCTCTTTTCCCTCTCCACAGTTTCACCTTCAACTCAACCTCTCTTGGTCTCTCCAGACCGACCGAGGCGGTCACTCTTTTTCACTCTTTCTCCCTCTAGCGAAAGTCGAGTCGAGGGCGGCTTGACCACAATCGCATCGCATTTGCCCAGCATTTCCCCAAAAACTGCCAAATTTCCTGCTGCATTCTTGTGCATTCGTGCTGCAGTGCCCGTCAAAGCAGGTCGCGCCCCCAACAAAGGCCCAAGTCCGACCGGAAGTTTTGTTCTGGGTCCCTCCCGCAATTCCCAAGAGAAACCGAACCGGAACCCGTCCAAACCCATCCCATCGGCCATCCAACGACCCAGGCCCCTAGCATTTATCTAGCACGTATACACAACCACCAACACCCACCGTTTCGAACCGATCCGTCGCTTTATCCAATCCACATCAACTACCACGTCGACGCCCGCTTCCATCTTTTTGCTCGAGTCGCTTCTTGCAATTACGACCGCGTCCAGCTACAAGTCGGCCGCCTCTCGCTATCCCCCAGCGACTGTGAGGCCCAATTAACTCTCCAACTTCTTTGTCGACCTCGACCTGTCACGACATTCGCCTGCCCCCGTCTGCTGCGTCGGCTACATCGACATTTACTCCCGAGAGGATAATATTGTGGCGCTCGCTGGACGAACATCGCTTTCGCTCCCTGCCGAAACCGTCTTCGTGCGACCTTTGTGGACGTCGACCGTCGCTCCTTTCGCAATCTCTTGGCACCCTAATCTCCATCAGCGTGTCCCAGCGGGACCACGCTTAACGTCGAACCGACCCCAGTCGCGCGACCGATCAATCCTAAATACATAATACAACAACCCTCATTCTGTCGACGTTGCCACTACCCGGCAATACTTTCCATCGGGCCACGCGTCTGACCCTCTCGACACCTCATCGTCGCCCGCCAAATTTGCCAGAATGTCTGTGATGTTGCAGACACCTTCTCGAGCTTCTACCGGATCCACCACTTCCGTCCAGCCTCTCTCCCGACAAAACACCATGTCTTCCTACGAGGGCTCGCGGTCCGCCCGCCAGTCCAAGCGGTACTCCATGTCGGCGTTGTACATGTCCATGTCCGCCAATGAGTCTGATCTCATAATCGAAGATGAGCTTGCTAGAGGTTGGCAGTCCATGTGCACCAACTCGGTCGATGATACATACTAACTCTGGCCACAGCCCAAAAGGTCTTGCGGGACCTCAAGACCAAAATCTCCTCGCAATCGAAAAAGAACTTCGTACTTGAGAAAGATGTCCGCTACTTGGACTCGCGTATTGCCCTGCTGATCCAAAATCGCATGGCTTTAGAAGAGGTATGCTACCTGACCGATTGCTTTCTTTACACGGCATACTGACTTTAGCTACAGCAAAATGAAGTCGCTAGCCACCTTGAAGACGCAACCGATATACAAGAAGGCGCCTTCCCCAACGACGACAGGACACAAAAATACGGAAATTTGCTCTTCTTGCTGCAGTCGGAGCCCCGGCATATTGCACATCTGTGTAGGCTCGTCACCATGGCCGAGATTGATTCACTGCTTCAGACGGTTATGTTCACCATCTACGGAAATCAATACGAGAGTCGTGAAGAGCATCTGCTATTGACCATGTTCCAGGTAAGCTTATTATCCTCCTTGTGGTGCTGCCTAGGGAAATCTGCTAACAATGCCGTAGTCCGTCCTGACCTACCAGTTCGACAACACTCCTGAATACTCTTCGCTTCTGCGCGCCAACACCCCGGTCTCGAGAATGATGACGACATACACGAGGAGAGGCCCAGGCCAGAGCTTTTTGAAATCGGTTCTGGCTGATAGGATCAACAGCCTGATTGAGCTCAAGGATCTGGACCTTGAAATCAACCCGCTCAAGGTCTACGAGCGCATGATCGAAGAGGCCGAAGCGAAAGACCCTGAAAGCCCCGAGGCAATGCTCCCCAAGGGAATCACGCAGGAAGAGGCTGCCGAGAACCCGAAGGTGCAGGAGATCATCAACCCGCGGCTGACGATGCTGACCGAAATTGCCAATGGCTTCTTGGAAACCATCATTGAGGGTCTCGAAGAAACCCCCTACGGAATTCGGTGGATTTGCAAGCAGATTCGGAGCTTGACAAAGAGGAAATATCCCGATGCCAACGATCAGGTCATTTGCACGCTCATTGGCAGTTTCTTCTTCCTGCGCTTCATCAATCCAGCAATTGTCACGCCCAAGTCGTATATGCTCATTGACGGCACACCCGCGGACAAGCCGAGAAAGACGCTTACCTACGTCGCAAAAATGCTTCAGAACCTGGCCAATAAGCCCTCATACGCCAAGGAACCGTACATGGCGAAGCTACAACCTTTTATCCATGCAAACAAGGACAAGGTCAACCGATTCATGCTCGAACTGTGCGATGTGCAGGATTTCTACGAGACGCTTGAGATGGACAACTATGTCGCCCTTTCCAAGAAGGATTTGCAGCTGGACATCACGCTCAACGAGATCTACGCTATGCACGGATTGCTCGAAAAGCATGCTGGTGAGCTATACAAGGATGAGAACTCACATCTGGCCATCATTATGTCAGAGTTGGGTCCTGCTCCACCTCAGGTGCCGCGAAAGGAAAACAGGGTCATCAATTTGCCGCTATTCAGTAGGTGGGAAACGGCTATTGACGACCTGACCGCCGCCCTGGACATTACCCAAGAGGAGGTCTTCTTTATGGAAGCGAAGTCGATCTTCGTGCAGATTATACGAACAATTCCCGCGAATTCGTCAGTAGCCAGGAGGCCACTGCGGCTTGAACGCATCGCAGACGCGGCTGCAACGTCCAAGAACGATGCGGTTATGGTCCGCAAAGGCATCCGGGCGATGGAGCTGCTAAGTCAGCTACAGGAACTCAAGGTTGTTGACAAGAGCGACCAATTCGCCTTGCTACGAGATGAGGTCGAGCAAGAACTCCAGCATCTCGGTTCACTCAAAGAAGTTGTTATGGCCGAGACCATCAAGCTTGAGGAGGTTTACAAGACTATCCGTGACCATAACGCCTATTTGGTCAGCCAGTTGGACACTTACAAGAGCTATCTCCACAACGTACGAAGCCAGAGCGAGGGCAAGACCAGAAAGCAACAGAAGCAACAGGTGCTAGGCCCGTACAAGTTTACCCACCAGCAGCTTGAAAAGGAGGGCGTCATCCAAAAGAGCAACGTCCCTGATAATAGGAGGGCCAACATCTATTTCAACTTCACGAGCCCACTTCCGGGAACGTTTGTCATCTCGCTGCACTACAAGGGTGAGTCTCCGCAGCTGCCATCATTGATGAGCATCACTGACAGTTCTGTAGGTCGCAACCGAGGACTGCTCGAATTGGATCTCAAGCTCGACGATCTCCTTGAGATGCAGAAGGACAATCAGGACGATTTGGACCTCGAATACGTGCAGTTCAACGTCCCCAAGGTCCTCGCGCTACTCAACAAGCGCTTCGCCCGGAAGAAGGGGTGGTAGATATTATCACTCAGTATGGCTTTACTTCCGTTGCAAGGTGAAGGATGATATCCCCATGAGGTTGATATTCTTCACCTGGAGTTGGTGGAGTTTTTGCTTGGCGGGCTCATCATCTGAGTTTTGATACCACTTTCGTTTTGCGGTTCCCAGTACTTCACGTCATTCACACACCCATCTACCTACAAAACTGACCAAGCTGGATGAAAGGGGGCACTACTGGTTGGAGCGCCGTTCAGACCAACCCTGCCTGACCTCATCGGGCTTTCATCCCATCTGTTATCCCAACATCTCTGCATCATGGTCGTTTCTAGTTGCGTTTATATATGCACATAGTTAGCGAGCTTTCGTTCCATTTCCCTTTTTATCTTTGGTCGTTTTGGTTATACCTCCTGTCGTTTTATGAATCATCTCTTTTACCTCGGTTCTGCCGTCAATCACGCCGCTCTCGATTTTCATGTAGGATCCACTTGGGTGTTTTCCTCATGTACCTAATCTTCTGTCTTATGTCTGTCTGGCTTTGCTATTCCTGGTTTTTCGTGGTATGGAATTTTTTTTCCCTGTCTCACCATGCAACTGGAGAGGACTCGGCGGACGGACGAACGAACGAACGAACGAACAACGACACCCACGAAGAGTGATTTCGGTCCCGCTCGGCTGGCCTAGCTTGGGATGGATTGAACATCATCTTTACGCATACTACATACTACTTACTACGTACTACTTAATAATTTGGAGGCAAGTCGAAGGAAGGACGGGAAGCGGAGGACGACACAGGGGCACATTTGCGAGTGTGAGATTCGGTGTACGACGGCAGTGATGAAGGGGAGAAAGGTGGCAAAGGTGGCGAGGAGTTGAGAAAGCTCCGACGCAAAGCTGGGGAAGAGCGGAGGATGCGAAATACTGGCGGAGCCGGTGATCAGAAACGAAAATTTGAACGAGTTTCCTTTTATATCAGAAAGAAAAGCCGACGGCGAGGATGCTCATGATACCCACGTACGATTGGTTTCGTCACCTTTTACCAAAGAGATGGTTCTAATAAGTCCGGCGGGTCCGCAGCGTAAGGCGCGCTGGGTCGAGGAGGAACAAGTCTGGAGACCCAATGGCTGGTTTTAGGTGTGTTTACCTAGGGAAAAGTAACATTGTTCAACTTCCAAGCCGACCTGAAATACGTCTTCCCTGGGTTGTGTGTTTTCTCTTAATCTTCTACACTCTCGCTATATGAATCATGTTTGATTTGTTTGGGTTGAGTTATGGATCAGGCGGGGGTATTGTAGTCCAATGAGAGGGTGAAGGGTGTGTGAAAGAGGAAGATATGACAGGAAAGAAAAGGGTCAATGAAGGGGACGGGACATGTATTATCATGAAAGATAGCGAGGTTTTATTCTGTACTCATAATCAGTTGATTGGATCGCGGCGGTTCCTTTCTTGATTATTATTATGCAATCAAGGGCTCACGGTGTCCTGTCCTCTTCTGTCCTGTCGGCGGTTCTGAAGAAGTCGATGAGAGGAAAGCATGCAGTGGGATGGAAGCGGACTTCCCAAGAAAAGCTTATCGCACGTCTTGTCTGACGTCTTGTGACAGATATAATGGATGCATGCCATCACCAATGGATGTCACACCACCACCAGTTCATGTTTGATCTGGGATGGTTGATACCGGCTGGGTGGATGTGTGGGGTAAATTGTTACCGAAACATCCATGACATGGAATTATGCAGTAATGATATTATCGTGACTTTCCTACCATGGGGGACGACGGGATGAGGTTATCGTTAGTGGTCAGCTCTAGGGGTCCTTCAACATCCAGAGTCTGGACCGCTCTCCGGGGCCTGAGCACACTTTCTCATCCGTCATCGTATCATGGCCGGCGTGGGCTCATCTACCTAACTCACTACCTACCTTACCTATTGCAGGTCTCAGCCTCCGCGATTTTAGCTACCTAGTTTCTTAAGAGGCTTCCATCATCACCCCACCAAGGGAGTTCTTCCACCCGAAATTTTGATGATATCAGTTGGAAGTTGCAATCGCACCCCGCCGAGATCAAGTGGGAACTTCCCATGTTGTCGTCGAACCTCGCCGTACAGTGTCCTGGGGCCGGCTAAAAAGCGTTCCGCTGCAGCAGGCCCCGCCTCAGCATGGACCCCGGACGTCCCCGCAACGGCCCGGGTAGCCCGCTACTTTGTACCTTGTCGCCGCCCAGCCAGCCTGGCCAGCCTCTGTTCATCCCATCCAATTTTCATGCCACGGCACAATCATAAGCGCCGACACCCGACATCCAGTGTTCGATACGAGACGAATCGCGATGCCGGCAACATTTTCCTTGAATATGGCAAGCAATATTGACAGCTGCTTTCGTTCATGATCGACGCGCTCATCCATGTTCCTTGACGTCTGAAGAGACTGATGGTGGTTGTGAAAGGCGATGACGAGCGTTTAGAGCAAAGCGGGGTGTTGCTTGTCTTAAGTTGTGTGGCTTTCATCCCGTCTCTTGTCCTTTGTCTGCCGTCTCGGGTCTCAACTCTCCCAGCCGCGGAGCTGTTTCATACACTACCATGGGCACAGAGAAGAGCAACGAGCAGACAGCTAGCTACCTTTAGCTCCCCGCCATGAGGACGAAGCTCCCCCTGTCTAGACGAACGAGCCTCTGGGAAACGGATATCTCCACACCATGCTCAATCCGACGACGGTGGTTGGCTCAGCACGAGGCCGTTGGGAATTGGGAATCCATTGGAGGATTGCTTGCCATCGTTATGCGAATCAATGGTATGGGTGACCTACCTTCCGTCATCGTCCAACATCAGACCACCTTTTCCCCATTCTCTCAACCCCAGCCATTTCAGCCATTCAAGCCGTGCTCACCTCTCCCTGAACTTCCAGTCACTGCGACAATGGCCTGTTATGGTCCTTGGCACTGGGACTGGAAGCCCTTCTCGGGTTTCCAAACTGGTAAGAACAGGTTACTTTGGATGCTCCCTTCAGCATCCATCAGTGGAATTTCGTTGGCCAGACTCGTCGTGCCAGGGTGCTGGGTATGGGGTTGGCAACCCTTACTGGACCGTCAACGACCTGTCCGCGTATTTTTGGGGGTAGCGAGGTTCCCATGAGAGGGCCGATAGCCATGATTGACGTGAGACGGCCGATTTATGTCCTTTTTGCCGCCCGACATCATGGATCCCGCATGGCCTTAGACTCTCGTGAGGAGAAAGGCAGAAGAACCAGGTGGCCAAGGTAGGCCGAGGTACCAAGTATAGGCACACCACCCGTCACCACACCTCATGGCTCATGCTGTGTAATACGACGAGGGAAAAGGATGGTGGTTGCTATAAGAGACAATGCCCTCCTGGATGTTTCCTGTTCTTGGTTCTACCACTCCTTCGATCATTGTCAACATCATCATTCCAAGTGAAACCCCAGACATCAACCTAGGGTTTCTTCACAACCACCGAACTACACCTAACCACTGGTTGGGTACCTACTTACAACACTGCACAACACACCTCCTCTTGTTCGTACAACTCCAGCGGGAACTTGCCCAGCATGAGTGATTCGAACGAGCTCAAGGTCGAGAGCATCAGCCCCTACGGGCCAGCTCGCTCGACGATCAAAGGAGAACCACTCACCAAGGAAGAGATCGAGAAGTACAATGACTTCTTCAAGGCCAGCTTGTATCTCAGCTTGGGCATGATCTATCTCCGCGAGAACCCCCTTCTCAAGGAGCCTCTCGAAACAAAACACCTCAAAGCCCGTCTCCTCGGCCACTTCGGCTCCGCACCCGGCCAAATCTTCACATGGATGCACTTCAACCGTCTGATCAAGAAGTATGATCTCGACTCCATCTTCATCTCCGGCCCTGGTCACGGTGCCCCCGCCGTTCTGTCGCAGGCATACCTGGAGGGCACTTACTCAGAGGTCTATCCCGAGATGTCGGAAGACGAGGAGGGCATGCAGAAGTTCTTCAAGCAGTTCTCCTTCCCTGGCGGAATCGGCTCGCACGCCACTCCTGAAACACCAGGCAGTATGCACGAGGGTGGTGAGCTGGGTTACTCCATCTCCCACGCCTTTGGCGCCGTCTTCGACCATCCCAACCTGATTGCCCTGACAATGGTGGGTGATGGTGAGGCCGAGACCGGGCCCTTGGCCACATCGTGGCACAGCACAAAGTTCCTCAATCCCATCACTGACGGTGCTGTCCTCCCCGTCTTGCACCTGAACGGTTACAAGATCAACAACCCTACGATCCTCGCCCGTATCAGCCATCTGGAGCTGGAGAACCTGTTTCGTGGCTATGGCTACGAACCATACTTTGTTGAGGGCGATGATGTTGATACCATGCACCAGGCAATGGCCGCAACACTGGAGCACTGTGTCCTAGAGATCAGGAAGTTCCAGCAACAGGCCAGGGAGTCTGGCAAGGCCTTCAGGCCCAGGTGGCCCGTCATCATCCTTCGCAGTCCCAAGGGATGGACCGGTCCTCGCAAGATCGACGGCAAGTTCCTCGAAGGGTTCTGGCGTGCTCATCAGGTGCCCATCACAGATGTGCACGAAAGTCCCGAGCATCTCAAGATTCTTGAGCAGTGGATGAAGAGCTACGAACCGGATCGTATCTTCAAAGATGGAAAAATCAGCGAGGATCTCAAGGAGCTCTGTCCGACTGGAACAAGCCGTATGAGCGCCAACCCCGTCGCGAACGGCGGCGCCATCAGGAAGGCTCTGAGGATGCCCGACTTCCGCAAGTATGCCCTCAAGGTCGACAAGCCGGCGTCGGCTATGGCCGCTAGCATGACAAACATGTCCAGCTTCCTCCGGGATATCATTGCCGAGAACCCTACCACTTTCCGACTTTTCGGTCCAGACGAGACCGAATCCAACAAGCTTGGAAAGGTTTACGAGGCGGGCAAGAAAGTCTGGCTGGGCGAGTACTTTGAGGAGGATAAGGACGGTGGTAATTTGGCCCTTGAGGGTCGTGTGATGGAGATGCTCTCGGAGCATACTTGTGAGGGTTGGCTGGAAGGCTATGTCCTTAGCGGTCGCCACGGTCTCCTGAACAGTTACGAGCCGTTCATTCATGTCATTGACTCGATGGTCAATCAGGTATGTTTTCCTATCTACCACCACTTGAAAATTCATCACTGACATTTCTTTCAGCACTGCAAATGGCTCGAGAAGTGCCTGGAGGTCGAATGGCGCAACAAGGTCGCCTCTCTCAACATCCTCCTCACCGCCGTCGTCTGGCGTCAAGACCACAACGGCTTCACCCACCAAGACCCGGGCTTCCTCGACGTCGTAGCCAACAAGAGCCCCGAGGTAGTCCGCATCTACCTCCCGCCCGACGGCAACTGCCTGCTCTCCGTAACGGACCACTGCCTGCGCTCGGCCAACTACGTCAACGTGATCGTGGCCGACAAGCAGGAACACCTGCAGTACCTGCCCCTGGACGACGCCATCATTCACTGCACCAAGGGCATCGGCATCTGGCCGCAGTTCAGCTCTGATCGCGGCGAGGAGCCGGACCTGGTCATGGCGTCGTGCGGCGACATCAGCACGCACGAGTCCCTGGCCGCCATCGATTTGTTGTTGCAGCACTTCCCCGAACTCAAGATCCGCTGCGTCAACTGCGTTGACCTCTTCAAGCTGATCTCGCACGATGAGCACCCGCACGGCCTGACGGACCCCGAGTGGACGGCCCTCTTCACCGACAACAGGCCGGTCATCTTCAACTTCCACTCGTACCCCTGGCTCGTCCACCGTTTGACTTACAAACGACCTGGTTCGCACAACGTGCACGTGCGCGGGTACCGCGAGAAGGGCAATATCGACACGCCGCTGGAGCTGGCCATCCGCAACGGTACGGATAGGTTCAGTCTCGCGATGGAGGCTATCGATCACATAACTGGTTTGCTGGGTAATCGGGGCGCCGCCGCCAGGGAGCAGCTGAGGAATGAACAGCTTAAGGCGAAGGCGATGGCGTTTGAGGTGGGCATGGATCCACCTTTCTTGAAGAATTGGACGTGGCCGCATACGGGTTTGTGGAGTAACGGGCAGCCGAGGGTGGCGAGTGACCAGCATCTTCAGTAGATGAGAAAGAGGGCAGATGGTAGAAGTCTTGATTGATAGAGGATGGATCATAGATCAAAGATATTGGGTGAGATGAAGGAAAGAAGGGGAGATTAAATGACGTTTGGAAGCTATGTGAAGGGTGGGTTTTCATGACTTAATGATCTTGTATTAGGGCTGTTATTTGCGAACTACAAAACTTTGTTTTTCATACCCGAAACATATTGTCCTTGAACGCTTGCATTACATCGGATGCAGTGCTACTTCGAGCATCGTCAATGCTAGGGACAATATATCCGTCTGGCATCTGCGAAGTGTCATGTCATGTGAGGGGCTTTGGGGGTTGCATATAACCTTATCTTCTCGACTCAATCATCAACGAACACTACGACAGTTGCCTCACAACTGTAATTCTTCCGTAGTATAGTGGTCAGTATGTGAGCTTGTCAAGCTTGAACATCAGTTCGATTCGCTCGAGACCCGGGTTCAATTCCCGGCGGGAGAGACCAACACTTCTTTTTGCGGTTTTTACGTGCTGGAACTCCACCTTCGCCCAAGAACTGTCTTCCTTTTCTAACTTGAACCATCAGCTATTGTATTCTTTTGCTACATGAAGTTCCTCGAGACGGTGGGTGTCCCGGTGTTGACAGCTGAATTCCATGTTAAATATCCTTCCTTCTTGATTCCACATTTGTACTGAAGCTTTCTTGTCACTTGCAAATGATTCCAATCTCCATCCCTCCCTACCTTACAAGCTCGATTGATGTCACACACTCTCCGCCTGTGAAATGTTCTGTATAGGCAGTGTATGTACAAGTCTTCTTTCCCTCTAGGGAATCATTCGGTGTTGTTACTTACAAGTCTCGCATTGGACGCTACTACCCTACCGTAGGTGACAATGGCGGTTTCGCGAGTTTCTACGATATGGCAATTAAATCCTTTTTTTGTTCTTCTCCCGACACCCGGATTTTCTCCGTCCATTGTACCCGAAGATATCGAGCACTCAACTCCATTTGCAACACTGAGACACTTATCGAAACAAAAAAGTTGGTTTTCAAATAATTGACCACATAAGGCCAACCTTTGGAGGTCGCTTTCAACCAATCATGGCAGCTTTCAGCTGCCCGGCTAGCTCAATCGGTAGAGCGTGAGACTCTTAATCTCAAGGTTGTGGGTTCGACCCCCACGTCGGGCTCAATTCCCGGCGTCTTCAGCGCCTTCTCTTTTTAACTGTTTTGTTCTTACTATTGTTCTCTTTCCCTTTGGTCCCTTTTTTGGGGCTTTTATGTTCACTCCAGGTTTCTTTTCTTTCTTCTTCACTTGCCGCGCCCCTTTTCTCGTTGTGTTTTCTACTCTTGTCCATTTGTTTCCATGCAACCTTTTCTTGGCGGAGTTCAGACGGAAGCGACAATTGGCGTGACCTTTTTTTGATTTTGAGGAGAAAATGCGATTCATGAAGAGAAACACACTTTCCGACACAGACGCGAACCTGACGTTACTAACACGACTCGAATCGACTCCGCCACATCTTTCGGCAGTTGAGTTTCTTGTTGCTCCGAATTGCGCAACGACGTCGCCGCGTATTCCCGTAACCTCGCGATACTAGATGGAAAACGGGTTCGAGCGCTCGGGAAGTTGACTTCCGGGGTTTTGATCTGATGTCCAGGAAGAAATGTGTCAGGGAAAAGAGATTGCAATGGACCTGCTTATGGTAGTGCGTGGAATGTGCTGCCTGTGTGTGCCCCGTGCGCGTGCGCAAGCATGCTTGAGGCACGGTTTTTCTTTTCCGCAGTGCTCTGCTGAAGAAACCCTTTATTCCCGTCCCGCTCGAGTGGGAGAGGGCATCCTAGGATCGAGAGAAAAGAATGGTACGCTTGAGATCGCGGGTTTGGATTTATATGTCCTTACATACCAAAGCGCCTGTGCTGTGTGTGTTGTCTGTGTGTACGGCGGCCGGAAACTTTCCGGCCTGACCATGCTGGCTCTTTGCAAGTGGTGGTTAGCCCGCCCGTATGCGCCCGGGTGTACACTAATGTGCAGGTACGGTGTAAGTGACAAGAGATAACGAATGAGTTAAACCACGACGGGAAGTGAAGGGACGGATCGACGGGATGATGTACGCTATATCTCACTAGACATACGTGAGTGTACTCGACCAAGGCTGAGACCTCTGAAAACGTGCTCGATCGTGGCGGTGGACTTGAACTTGGCCTTGATCTCGGTTCTTCTGTGCTGTCGTAACGGTGCCGCCGACAGTTTCTGCTACACCAGTAGCGTAGGAAACCAATTCAATGGGCGGGGATAGTATTGGTAGCAAAATGTTCAAAAGACACTCGGCACATATGGGGTGAAAGTGCCGAGATACATCAGTGGGTCGAGCTAAACTCGGCACTTCGGGATACAGTGAGCATATCAGCATGGCATACATTGGTGGTGTCTACGTACCTGAACCAGACCGTAGGCATAAAAAGCATTTGGAGGCACATTTGTTTGCACTTGGATAGACCTCCTCTTCTGATGTTGATGTTGCCGAAAGGGACGACCAGATAAGGATAGGCTCGACGGCTAGAAGGGCTGCAAGGGCCGAGTGAGCGGGTAGCAGGACACTTGCAGGGTTATAGAATTGGTTGATGGTGAATCGATGCCATACAGAAAGATTCAAATATGGATGTAACGTGCAGGTCGTATACGATGGCATGACATGTGAGGTGCCTTCTCGTGGCCTCCATGACTTGCATTGTCACGAACTGTCAACGTTGGCGGCTCCACAGGGGCAGGTAGGTATGTACACTACTGCTTGATTGACAGCGGACAACTTGCAGATAGTCGCACCATTTGGTCCTTGGATGATGCTATGGTAGCGGACTCGGTTGAGAATTGAGGGATCTGGAGTTATACGGATGAGCGGGACTGAGTGGAGTTGCGCGACCCTGAGACTTTTCAGATTCGCTGTTCTCGACATTTGTCGTCGAAAAATGACATCAACTCGAATTCGGAGGAGGATCAGTTGTTATCGATAAGGCAGAGTACATAGGTAGGTAAGAATGACGCAACAGTGGAGCGGGGCAGGCACGGCATAGGTGGGGACAAGCGGACGGGAACCAAAAACGAATCGCATGGCAGCGGAGACATGGCATTCTGAAATCCCATACACACCTGAAACCCAGAAACTTTCCGGCACTCCACTCCTGGCAATCTTTCCCCTTCTTGCTCGTGTTCAAGTTCCCTCCTACGGGCAAGTTTCCAAGCAAGCACACCTCAAAGGCAAACTCTTGGCGGAAGCTCTTCTCCGGGCGACTGGGTTAGATCCGGGTGGTGCATGTAGAGGCATTGAAAGCATTTCTCCTAACCGCTCAACATAGCAGCGTTGTAGCCGAATTTGAACCTGCAGAGGTTGGAAGCACTGAATTGAAGCAATGAATGGAAACGCAACAAGGCCAAGGAGAGGAAAGCTTCTGAGCGGAGAACAACTGGTACGGATTCAGCGATGTGTCGGACTCGGTGGTGTCTCATTGGCCCAGCGAAAGTGTCAGCACCTAGTGGAGTTGGAGAATTGTTAGTGCATTCCCAAACTGGCACGTCTCCTGTTGTTTCTAATGCGCACTAATCCTTTCTTGGTTGTTTTAACCGGAGCTAGTGCTCCGACTATCTTTCGAGCGGTGGAGAACAAAGTGCAACAACGACGGGAACGGTGAGTACCTAATAAACGGCAGCCAAAAGCCCCCTTCAACGATCAGGAGCACGGAAGCGGCGATAGAAAAACCTCGATGGAATGCATTCGTTTGGAAGATACACAGTGTTATCTGTTTTCTTGGTCGCCCGGCTCCCCCGGCAGTTCGGGATCACCGACTTGATAATCGCCATCTCGATTTGAAGTTACACCCGGAACTTGCCATTGTTGCGCTCTGCCTGTTCACGGTTAAGCCATACCTTAATTCGCACACAACCTCATCTCTGTTGTTGTTCAACTTAATGACACTCTGCCCAGCTGCCTGAATTCCACGCCCAGCTACCCCTGGACCCTAGACCTAATTCTTGCTTGGCCAGCGTCCAGGTGCTGCTTCATCTGAAGCCATCACCATCGCTTGGAGACGCCCGGGCAATTGGGTCAAGCAGGTGCAGACATGCACTAGCCCTTTGCGGGACTCCACAAGTTGCTGTCAATTACAGTCTGTTGGATCGTACAAGGTAAGTAAGGCATGGAAAGATGAGGACTGACGATCCTATCGATAACCTCCCTGCTACGTTTCTTCTTCCACCCAATAACAGCTTTGAGGCTGTAGCGTCAACATGACGTAGCGGGACCAGCACTGCTACTACCGGTACTGCGTACATAGCGGCCGGCAACCAGGATGAGGGGAATGCTTTGTTGATGCTACTCGAGCTCATCTGGTTTACAAGAGGTTGATCGACATTGGCTGCTGTCCACAGAGTCGGAGACGTACTGGCCGAATTGAGTTGTGATCTACGCGAGACACCAAGATAACCACACGTACTGTAAGCTACACGAGGATTCTAGACCTTGTCGAAATCGTAACCAAAACAGAGCTTCAATATCAGACGAGCTTACACAGTGCCTTGAGCTTGAGCTCGGCATGCAAGCTGCGAGGTGCCGGATAGACCTGGTCCTGGCATGTCCAGTCCTGAGTCCCCCCGCACCCGGAAGGGCCAGCTGGATTCTCAACGACGGGACTATGTTCCGCCGGCTCTGGATGAAGTATAGTCAAAAGGAGTGCAGCAAGCACATGAAAGCTGAATGAATATACCGGTACATCATGATACTCTAGGCCGAAGCTCAACTTCTGAAAAGGTACCCAAGTTGCGAAATTAGAGCGGGGCAATGGACACCTCAAGTGGACCAGTCGAGGGGTACGTACATTCAATGGGAAGCTCCACTGCAGCCGCCACTAGCAATTATATGATTGGATTCTAGCCCCGCACAGCCGCACAGTCCCACAGTGCCTTCTCTGGCCCTGGTCGGTACTTAAACCACGACTGGCGACGTTAACAAAGCCCCCGCCAGCACGGCCCTTGAGAGTTTGCAACCACAATCGGCATCGAGATCCCGTCGATCAACACTCGGCGGGTGCTCTTGTTGTCTGTCAGCGGCTCTGTGGGATCGAACGAGCAACCAGACACAGCCAATCCCGTCGACCACAGACCGGACGGAAACAACGCCGCCCACTTCCTCGAGTCCCTTGAGACTCTCCGCCCGTCCCAGGAACGACGGCAGTCGACGCTGTCCTAACGTCAGTCCCTAACCCCCTGTTCTCCCTGTTGCCGGCTAGTTTCCGTATCCACGACTGCTGCGGTAGCTCCAGGTACCTACCTACCTAGGGAGGAGGCGTCCTCAAATCCTGTTCTCCCCTCATCCGGAGCAACTGTTACCTCTAGTGTACGCTTTTCTGCTTACACTTAAGGTAGTGAGCACTTCCAGGAACAAGGAGCCCGGGACGAGAAACACGACGTTGGATTCGCCCCAGGCCGAAAAAGCCAATGAGGTAGGTTTAGAGTAGAGGTATCCGGCAGGCATTAAATTACCCACAGAGCAAGTTGCGAGGAGGTCAGGAGTGATCTACTGCGTAGTGTGGACTGTACAGAGCGAGGGTGTCAGCGAGGGTACCTACTGTACCTACCTTACCTTTTCCACCTCCATGGATGTCTCCGCTAGGCTTGCGTCAAAGGTACCTTACCGACTTGTGCCAGATCCCGATCTTGGCCGGGTTCGTTACACATCCGCCGTACTGACCGCAAATGGAACAGACCTGCAACCACGTCAGGTTCCCAGCGTCGAAATAAAACACCGTTTGCTCTCCTACCAAACCCCCGCTTGCCCCAAATCTTTTCCCACCGGTACACAACTGAAGTTGACAATCCCCAACCACCAGTTTCAATTACCCCTCGTACTACCCATCTCCGCTACTACTACGGCCCACGAGGTTCAACAGCCATCATCAACCCTACTACTGCTATTCTTAATATACCATTACCGCGGGCTCAAGTGTCCCGTACGAAACCTCTCATACTCGCTCCACCGCTCCGTGAACTATCGTTCCATTGTGAATTCCTCGGCACTCTCGAATAACACTTGGCGAACCACCCTTCGACAACCCACACTATTCACACGGCACGACTACCCTACCACCGAGGCCTAGGCACACATAACTTGTCTCTCAGACCCTCTATTTCTAGCCTGCCCAGTCTGCCATCAATTGGCCTACCGGGACTATTCGTATTAACAGAGTCCGAAGAAAGGGTCCCTAGACAGGCATCAGCGATGGCACCGAGAGATGCAAGGGCCAGCAAGCAGAGGCGAGGGAGCATTTCCCAAGCCAGCCCACCAAACCAGACGACACAGGACAGCATCGAGGTGAACACATCAGATAAAGCTAGGTCAAAGGTTGTGGCGGGCCGAACGGAGAAGGCAAAGGCAAAGGTACGTTGACCATTCAACATTTCCCACGAATCCACGACCAGCAAAGCTAACCCCACAAAAGCCTCAAGATGCTCGATCCCACGAAGCCAACCAGGAGCGAGCCTATGTCGCAGCATCACGCCGCTCAGACCGCAGTCTCGAGGCCCGTATCCAGTCGGCCAGGCTGGCATCTGAAATCCACAAGAAGCGTACCGGTAAGGGCTTCAAGATCACCACGGAGGCTGTTTTGAATGACGCCATGTACGAGGAGGAAGATGAACCCAGAACAGCCCGGCTGCCGTATTCCGCCGTCAGCTTTCAGAATGTTGCTCTGGAGCAGCATTACCAGAGAGTCGATGCCCAATTTGCAGCGGCCTTTGGAAGTCTACCAACTCTACTCCGACCTCCAAGGATGCCTCTTGTACCGCAGCACATGCCCACGCCCCAGCAGCAGCGAACAATGACGACGATGACTATGAACTCAGCTCCTTCCTACGGTCTCCCGCCAAACCATGGCATGCGGCAGTTCCACGAGAGGACACAGTCAGCCCCAAACGTCCCTTTAGCATCAGCAACCTCGGGAAACTCAGCAGCCCCTGATATGCCCCATGGCCTTGGACAGAGGACACAGTCACTTCCTGTTGTCCCGCCCATAGCAACAAACTCGCCAACTGTATCCGTCTCCCACCGCCCTGCCGGTCCTCACACAAGAAACTCGTCAATGTCCGAGTTTCCGACTCCTCCGTCTCTGACACCAAGCGTCGGTGATGGCACACCTCCGCTACCCGGACTTCCCACTCCGACCTTTGGCCACGATAACTTCGACAACTCCGCGAACTCTACGTTAATGCAGCATCGCTATCGACGGTCATCCGTTGCCTCAATGAGATCAGATGCCCCTCTTACTCCACAGTCAGCAATGTCCGTGATTTCGACAACACCGCCAGGCCACCTCGCCGCTCCCCCGAAACCAGCCACGGAGGGTGTAAACCAGATGGCGAGCGAGCCTCAGTTCTATCCCAGTTATGTCGATGGCTCTTTTGAGCATTTCGATAACATGTACAACAGCCTATCACAGCAGGCCCTTGGCTCTGACGAGTCAGGCTCGCTCTACTTGAAATATGCACTACAGAACGAAAACCCCCTCATCTTTTATCAACCACAGGCAGAAAAGCCCAAGGAGTTCGACACCGAGCCTGATCCACTCGTGAATAACGATCACGACACGTTTGTGGACTGGAATGGTGGCGACGTGTAATGTCTCGGACTTTCAAGTCGTGATGCTACCTCTAGTATTGATGAGTGACGTGACAAAAGGATACAGAGCAGAGCAGCAAGCATCACTGCTTTATGCTGGTGTTTCGTAGATATTTTTGAGCAAATACATCTGGGGTAGACAAAATTCAATGCCGGCAAAGGCAAAAAGCTTTCGACGGCACAAGAAAATTACTTTTGTTAGCGGGGAACACGGAGTCTGGACGGGGACGGTGGGATGGCATACTGCTTTGTAATGATATAAGAGCGTGATCCAGAGCGCAGTTATCTGGGTGATTGGGTCAGAAATCAAAACCGGCATCTACCAACTATCTACTGGGAAAACAATCTACAATTTTGTGACGAGTTTTGGATTTTTGATTCTTTGAGACTGATCGAACCCGGTTCGGCATGTTAAGCTCGCTGGCTTATTCGCACTTTTCTCAGTTCCACAGCATTCGACTTCGACTGCGAAATCACGAGAAACTATCGACAGCATCGTCATGCCAGGTTAAATATAACCACGACGACAGTCCCGATCACCTGTCCAGGGCTGAGGATGACTATCATACATACCAGGAGGTGCTCTTTGAGGCCGGAGAACTTTGCGAGGATCCATGTTACGACCGAGACTACGATCTTCAAAGGGCCTTGGAAACTTGTGTATCGTGCCGGTTACTCAACCAGCGAAGCCGTCATATGGAACTATGAACGCCGAAAGAAGAATGTAAAATGGATGTCAAGTTGTCAAGAATGTGTTGGGTCCAAGTTCATATGCATTTTTCCAAGGCCTGAAAGCCCTACAAGAGAAGAAAAATGCGTTTTGGACTGGCCTGAACGTCTGTTGTGAAAGTGTGAAGGTCATGCCTAGACCTTGCTAGGCATGGATTTGGTAGACAGTTACGCAGAGAAGAAGGGAAAAAAAGGGAGAAAAGGAGAAGGGGGGAGGGGGAGAAACAGAACAGAAAGCGATGCTACCTATTAGACCCATCGTCTAAAAGCCGAAATAAAACTGAAAGCAAAAAAGCCATTTGGTTTTTCCGGGAAGACCTTTGCGGACACTTCTTCCGCTTGGACTGGGAGTGGTGATGATGGGCCGGCAATAGCGACCGGCCGATGCGAGTGCAAGGAGAACCTCTGGGCAAGAGGTTAGTTTGTTGCAATCAACTATGGCTGCTGGGTTTGAAATCGAAGACCTGCAAAAATCAGCCAGTTAGTATTCCGTACCTTTCCACCTCAGGTCCTCAGGAAGTAAAGGGACCCACAAATTTACTTCCGCTCCCTCTAGTGGTTGCGCTTCTGCCTCTTGGCCAACAACTCCTCGAACCCAGCATCGAGCGCCGCCTTTCTGCGCCGATCTTTCCCGGCCTGGGTTGGTGGTTGCGGCGGAAAGAAAGGAAAGCCGCGGGCTTCGAGTCTTGGTCTGGATCCGGCTCCATCAAGAGGTCCGGTATTGAA
This sequence comes from Pseudoneurospora amorphoporcata, assembly GCA_033297205.1. Lineage (NCBI taxonomy): Eukaryota > Fungi > Ascomycota > Sordariomycetes > Sordariales > Sordariaceae > Pseudoneurospora > Pseudoneurospora amorphoporcata. The sequence continues at coordinate 58,195 of MU859108.1, read as the reverse complement.
CCCGAGCGGGAATCTGGTATTGAATCCGGGCGGGAATCTGGTACTGAACCCGGGCGGGAACCCGGGCGGCGGTCCGGGGATGGCTCTGGGTGTGGTAGCCGCGGTGGACATCGGGCTCAGTCCCGGGGAAAACCCCATCTGGCCTGGGTTTGGGGTTGCCATGCCCCTTGCGTTGGTCATCCCGGAAGAGGAGGAGGAGGAGGAGCGAAAGTCATAGGCGCCGGTACCAGAGCTCATCGAGCCATATAACTGCGGTGGCTGAGAAGTATCCGATGTAAAGGCACCGTGCCTAGATGAGGCCGAAGGAGGGGCGCTAAAGTTGGTGGCGTGTTGCGAGCCCTGGGACTTGGACTGGGAGTTGCCGCCGCCGCCGCCGCTGCCGTTGTTATTGGTAGTAAACCCGAATTGAGAGGCTTGCGAGGGGAGGACACGTCGAGGAGCAGGGAGATGGTCGTACTGTCTGTTTCCCTGGTAGTAAGCTTGAGAGTGTTGAGGTTGTAAAGGGTGTTGGGACGACCGAGAAGCAGTCCTGGGGGGTTGATCGGGCAGCGCGAACTGCGAAGCACGAGGGGTCTTTAGGTCATCATCGCTCATGCCATCACCAGAGCTAGCAAACCCAGCAGCCGACGAGGAAGAAGATGTGCTGCCCACATCGACATCAATGGGGTTATTGGCACTACCACCCGCCAGCTCCAGTGCTCGAGGGCGAGCGCGACTGCCACCACTACCTCCAGCGCCAACCGGAATGTAGGTTCGAGGACCCACATTAAGTCCAAATCCACGATGGTGCCTCTGGCTCTGAGGCAGCTCTGGAAAGGGCTCAACCACAGCTTCGCGGAAATCGGCACTCCTTCGAACGGGAGGCAGATGCGCGTGATGAGTTTGGTGAGTCCCACCGGCAGAGCCAGAAGACGCATCGGCGCGCTCCTTCCCTTTTCCTTTTGGATCCTGTTGTGGCCAGGAGGGGTTCGGGACAATTAAGCCCATGCCGGCTTTGCGGGGCGGCGTCGCGTTGGGATCGGAGTTGGAGGAGCGGAAGTTGGGCATGTCGTAGCCTGAGCGACCCATTTTGGCTTTGTTTTCTGGCTTGTTACTGCGCTATTTTCTGATGGCAGTCTTGAAGGGCTGGAGGGAGAGGTGGTGGAAGGGTTGTGGTGTGTTCGGTGAGGAATTACCGTCGATGGTGGAGCGGCCGGGAAGGCGTGGAAGGTTGGTGAGGTGGAGATCACAGGTGAGATACGACTGAGGATGGATGAGGAGATGCTGCGATGCCTTGTTGTGCTTGTTGTTTGGTCACTCGTTGACAGACGGAAGAGGTTGCTTTGTGATATGTGCGAGGGGGAAGTTGTTGGGATGTGGATGGTGTTAGTTGATTGTGGCTCGGTAGAAGAAGCGAGAGGATGACAGAAGGAGGGACATATAGAAGACAAAACATCTGGTGAATGGGGTATTGGTATTATTGATTCTTTGCTGAATATGTACGACTGAATAAGAATCGAGTCTATCCAGCCCTGCTATTGTTCTCAATCCCCGTGTGACCGGTTATGCTGCCTGAGATAGGGAGCGCTTGTATTTCGTTTGACGTGTTGCATTCTTTTGTCCAAGCCAAATTGTGCGTCAGTGTTTGCTCTGTGAATATTAGACGGAAGGCACAAGATATTCGTCATGGCTGCTGTCAGTTAAAATGCAGTTATTCGGATGGCGTTCCATCAAATCCATGTCCGCCACATCAGCGGGCAAGGACATCCGAGCTCCGGACAATGGAGTCAAAGCCGGCATTCCCGGGGCTCGGATTCAGTGAAAAAGAAAGATTGGAAGGCCAGCGGGGATGTTAGGATGCATTTCCAGATAATGACCGGCGTTTGCTTTGCTCTCGCGATCCTTTGTCTACTGTTATCTTCATGGCTCGGCAGATCTTCCAAAAGACAGTGGACATGTACAAGGATGATTGAAGATTAATTAAGGAAAACTGCTGCAAAATTATCTGAGCTAGAGAGAGGACTGTGAATCGCGATCTTCGAAATGCACGTTTTTCTATCGACTTCGTGTCCTTGCTAGCTACCCGAAGAACGTGTTTTCCACTCTGATCTCTTCTCCATCACTATGTGCCAACTGAATAGGTTTGTGGTAAGCTTGATAGATCCACGTACTGAAGCAGATAAGTAAACAAGCAACCTGCCCAGCAATCCCGGTTTCAACCTTGTTGAGAACCTAGACATGTTCACCTATCGTGGTCAACTCGCCCTCCCTCTCCTATGCCATAATTGACCCGCCTGTGATGATAAGCAATAAGTCGCAAGTTGAAATCATTGCTGCTGATAACTTCGGACTTTGTGAGCCGCTTCCAGCTGAGCGCTGATATCGTGACTGGACCGTGACTGCTAGCCCACCGTCCTGTTCCTTCCATCGTCCATTGCATGTAAGGCCCAGTTAGACAGCAAGCTAAAATTCATTTAGAATGCATTCGTCCCTGACTGGCCACAGCGAAGACTTGTGAGCCATAAGGAACGCAATCTTTAGTGCTGTGTCGGGTTTGTGGCAAGTTACCGTCAGCTCAGAGTGGAAGCGGCCTCCGGCATTCTCGATGTTGCCGTGCATTAAGGTAGCGTCATCTTTCACCACCCATGCCTTCTCAACTTGGTTCACCCTACATTCTCTAACAGGATGAATGCCATACTCGAATATGGCTTCAATGGTCTCAGTTGTGTGGGCGCCGGAGATATCCGGCAGTCCAAAACCCTCATCCAAGCCCGCCTTCGGAACATTGGTGATGGTTCCCTTGTGGGATTTCAAAGCGTTATCAAGGGAGGTGGCTAGGGCCAGAATGTCCACGGACGGATCACTGTCGTAATACTCGGAAAGATCTAAAGCGCGGTTAAGATAAGGCCATTTCTCAAGAATGAAGACATCAAGATTTCTTACCAGGGATATACAGCTGAATGGCTGTCGTCCAACGAGTCCAGACAACAAGCTTGTTATCCTCCGATTTGACTACGTAATTTCCCAGCAACTTGTCCTTCACGGCTTCCAGATCACGTTTGCCTTGTTGGTAGATCATGGAGCACAGGGCCACCATGGTTTTGACGGCATCAATATGACTGGTAGTCTGCGTGATTGTGATCTGAAAAGGGCGGAATTCGGTACCGCAGGAGAATCTGGCAACCTGCTGGAAGCCAAGGGGCTCATCGAGAAACGATTCACTGACGGAAAGCCGCTCAAGCGAAACCCCAGGAAAATACAGCCGGCATATGGCCTCCAGAGATCCCAGGTCCAGAGGAAGGAGAGTTGTGTTTTGGGACTTGCCCAACTCCTCGTTGAATCCCGCCGCAATCAGTGACTCAACCGGCGGAGCAGGCTCAAGCAGCTTCGCGATCTGGGACCTGGTAGATGGCATTTCCTTGTTTCCGAGTTGATGTATGATGGTGGTGGTTGTTGTGTTCGTATGAGGGTTTCTCTGATTGGTGCCACTCGACGAATGTAGCTTGGGCTGATGAGTAAAAGAGAACGGAGGGAGAGAAGCGTGCAAGGTGGAAGAAATTTCACGACCTTATACTGGCCAGGGAGCAAGGTGTCGAGAGCTCAGGACTCGCAACTCCGCCTCCACTCAATGTCATCTTGTCTCTCGTTAAGATGAACCATCGCCAGCCTCACTTTCTGACTGGCAAGATGTGCCGCCTTCTCCTCGAAAGCAGTTCGGATGAAGAACCGGTTCCGTTTCAGACAGCAAACCGATCAAAATACCAGACAGTGAGAGGGTTACTCTTTCCAAGTAGCGTTTACTCTGACATCTACCTTACCTACTACCGCACCCAGCACTCTCGCCACTAGGGCCAATTAAGCCGAGAACGTTGGAAACGGAAGTAGCAACCAGCCGTAATCCCACTTTCAACAGGCATCCACCAATTCTATAAGCTCGCAAAAAAAGGAAAATGGAACTTGCTCTCCAGATTCATCCTATCGCTCGCGAAAATCGGACCATGCCCCAACCCCTCCCAAAAAGTTGAGGCAGTAATCGTGAATAGGGAAGGAAGTCATGTGAAGAAGGCACCGTCATTTTCCCGGGGCAAACAGGTATCGGTGGCTCGAAAATGAGACGATTGATGGCCATCAACTCTCACCGCTTGGCCTACACTGACCGTCTACATCTACACGACTAGCCAAAGGAGTTGTGATGCAAAGTCCCTCCTGGCTCAATAGGCGTCTGTTTCTTGCGTTGAATTTTGCCGACTCAGGACTGCTGAAAGTTGATTCTGCTCGAAAACGGGAGTTGCCGGTCGAACCGGTTCGTTGAAACCGATCGAGATTCCCATGAAGAAAGAATGTAGCGAAGTAGATCACATGCGGTCCATATAGTGAGAATAGAACATGTTTTGAGCAGGTCTATAGTCTGTTCTACCACTTGCGAATTCTCAGAACTCCGGAATAACGCCGTGTCTGTGATGCTGACTGTACAGATGATGACCTCCATGCAATACAACAATGCCGACTTCCTATCCTTCTCTGCAGACTCATTCCTGTCGTGTACCGGGTACACCACATGTACATAATTCCGAAGAAAATTCCTCCTTCTGTTGTACAACTGAAGGGGAAAAAAGTGCCGTGAGCGATATATGCACCATCCTCCGACAGTAGTGTGACTGGCTGTCATGTCCAGTCCCTCGGTCTTCTCCTAAGCTAGCCCGTAACTAGCTCGGCCACGACTGCATGCCAGTTTGGCATACCATCATGTCGTGAAAGGCAAAAATGTCGCAGCATATCCCCGACGAAAGGGCAGCCTCCTGCTGTGAAATGCAAACGAGCTATGAGACACCAAAGCACGATGACGCCGATAAAGGAATCCAACGTAATGGAAAGCGAAAGAAGCCACGAAGCATATGCCGTCTAGTAGACCTCCTTTTTTCCGATGCAAGCCAGCAGGTGCTTCCTCCCGTCTGCTATGCTGTCCCTCGGCCTCGGGCCTTTTTCTGGAAGAAGCGATCGTCCAGTGCCCTGAATGCCGCTCTCCTTGGCGGTTCATGCGATGCAGCCAAGAAGACGGGATATCCGTGCCAAGCCCGTCACCGCAAACGCCACTGCCACGCGGGGACAGGGGCATCACACGCGGCTCGATGAATCGACTGGCAGGAATATCAGAATGGTGTCTCTGAGTGAGATCTGACATTTTGCGGTCGGTGAACTCGAGGTAGTCCGAGTGTTGCCGAGCAGCGTGCTTGGCACCAGATGCCTCACGGACGAATGTGATCAAACGCCATTTGCAAGCCCTAATGCAGACCAAAAAATTGAGCAGCTCGGTCTTTGGCGCTTTGGTGGTTTTTGGCTGGTGCGTTACGTGGCCGAACTGCTGAAGGAATCCAGTTTGCTCGTCAATTCCTGATAGGCGTTATTCAGGTGGTGAGGCGTTCGAAGCGGTTCAACCTTCTGGGGTTGTGAACTTCGAAGCTGATGACTGCGGGCTTGTCTTCGAAACTGATATGTTGACGAGCCAGGGGTCTTTCGACCATCTTGATGGGTGCCTGGGTAGGCTTTGCAATCGACGGCACCTTTGACAGGATCTGGATGCCATCATTGTCGTCGTTGAGGGAGCGCCTATCGTGGGGGTAGGGGGTAGGCGAGCGGTGGCGGGGCGACTTGGGCCTGCTGAAGAGAAACTCGCCGCGCTTGTGTTGATGCCTAGACATGGAGGAGCCCATTTTGGATGTGTTGTTGAAATGGAGTAGGTTCAGTAAGAGAGGATTGGCTTGATTATCAAGAGAGACAAATATGATAAACAAGTAGCCTTGAAATCGTTGTTGATTGGAGATGTGGGTTGGGAATCGAGGTGAAAGGAGGGCCATGGGAATGAGGCCTTTAAATATAGGTAATGGAGGAGGAATACATACCTTATGACACTCGTCATGGAGATCACAAAAGCCAAGCTCAAGCCAAGACACAGAGCGGGATATGCGCTGACGAAGAAGATCCATGGAGGAGACAACGCGGACCCCCACCAGAATCGCCCATAAAAAGGGAACTGGAGTCGGCGATGCAGCGAACCGTGGTGTCTTGGAGTGCCGATGCCTTGGTGTTCTTGGCACCATGACGGACCGGCAGGATCAGATTGGCTCAGATTGCCCGCTGCGGACCCCAAATGGCGCAAATGCCCACTAGAGCTACGTAGAGTGTGGTGTGAGGTGTCACGGGCGCGTTGTTGCACCTTCAACTCGGGATATCTGCTGCGGGGTTGCTGCCGAGTGCGACTCCTGGCCTGCTCACGAGTTCACCACTATCCACTGCCAACACACTCGGATTGATGGAGATATCCGTTACTCACATGAAGCTATTTTCGATAGTGGCATCATTTCCAGTTTGCCCATGCATGCCTGGGCTGTCGCAAATCCGGGGTTGTATAGTGTAAAAGGAGGAAGTTGGGCCAAGCAATCATACCATATCGCTTGGGGTCTTAGTTTCTTGGAAAACAGCAACAGCAACTTGTCGGCATCTTCCGTTCCACGCAGTTGCCCACAACCTAAGATTGGCAGCCTTTTCCAATTGACCTCCGAATCTCAACAACTAGAATAAGGTACTACCGGTTCGTGTTCAGCTTGACTTTGCTCCTGCCATGAGCCACAGCACTGCACGCTTGGCGGTCTCTGAGCGGTCGCCAAGCCGACACCGGTGTTCATCCTCGCTGCAGATCGTTGGCTTGGCATCGTGACCCGCCGGCCCGAATCGAGCGGCTCATCATCTGAACACCTCGACGGGCAACCTAACTCTAACCTTGACACTTCCTGACTAACACACAGCAGCCCGACCATGATAACGCACGCAGCCAGTTTCACAGCCTCACACAGCTTCAAACCACTGGCAACCGCCAAAAGTCTTGGTCCCAAACCACATATGAAGCGCCAAGACGGGGGCTTGAGTTGGCTTGGCTTGGCAGATTGCCCACCGCGAGATCGCTCCATCGTCCAGGGTCCTCGTGCCGTCAACCACTGCACTCGTCAACTCTGCCCTGCGAGGCCCCGAAATACGCAATGTCCCAAGATAACAATGCCATCTGGGCGCAGTTCAACCTTTCATTATCATGATGATCTTACTCACACGGGTAATACCGACTAAGTCTATGGGTCTGCCTGACACGACTTGGCCCCAATACTGTATTGACAAGTGAACGCTCAAAGGGGTACGGACTTTGATGTTTGCAATCTCGCCGTCCAAAGCCAGGTCACCGACAGGAGGTAATATCACATCTTTCCCCCTCGACTCTTCACTACTACTCTCGAGTCGCGCAATGCCTCCCTGCCAAGAGACGTTGTGCGCGTCGACAGTGATGTGGACAAAACCTGACTGACGCAAACTTGGAGTAGCACAGCGATCCAGCGATCCAGCGATCCAGCGATGCGATACAGCAGTCGAGAGACAAACGACTAGGCCAAGAAATTCACAACTTGCTGGGCATCCATGAACTGAGGATGCGTCGACTAGATGGTTGCGCCACAGCTCTCAGAGCAAGATCGGAATTGGGAGACGAACGCCGGCATGGCAAATCTGATAACCCGTTCGCAACATCCGAAGCCACGACGACGTCAATCATGACCGCCATATTCCTCTTTGACTCTTCAAAGTCTACGCGGAAACCAAGCTCTATCACGGAAACCGCTGATACCGGCCGCCCCTAAAGGTTCGACGAGCCGAAAGTGGGTTGCTGGAATTAACCCTAACCCGTACATTCTCCCCATCCCGGGCCCCTTTTCTTCTCGCCCCTTTTCTTTTCCCCCTTTTCTTCTTCCCCTTTTGTTTTCCCCCCTTCCCCCTCCCCCATTTCTTCTCGTTCCAACACTGGCACGCAATTGATATGACTACTACTTACCTCACCTTTAGGCGCGACATCAAGTTCATTATGAAACCGGCCACCGAACGCCAAGCTCAAGCAGTCCGCCATGTACATGGCTGCCGTCACCACCGCGCCCGGTCAGCTCATCTCACGATGTAGCCCGACTAGAATACAGACAATTCGCCAAGCCGTTACATTTACTGCTCCGAACTCCTTGTTCCCCAGATTCGTGCAGATTGTCCGACGGATGTCTCAAACTTTTACCCATCCATCCATCCATGCTGATAGGCAAGTGTCGGACGGGTGACGAAATACAAAAGACTATGCTTCGCCTTGCCTATATGCCTACCGAGTCTCCCGGTTGTTGTTTTCGAGAAATGAAACCACGCGGCAATTCAAACGGATCTGGAGAATCTAGACCGATGGTTGGCACGCTCACTCAAATGCATTTCTGGAGATGAGTGGATGCCAGATGCCATATTTCCTCATCGCCAAGTCTTTTGCAAGACATAGGTTCCAAGTTCACGGCCGACTTGCTCCCATAGTTACGACTAGACTGTCAGACCTCCAGAGAGTCTTAATGAGACCGGGAATACTTTAGCCATCATCTAATTCCCAGCACTATCACTGCCGGTCTCGATATCACACCCTGTCACGGTATCCTACCCACTGATAGCACCCAGACGCTCTTGGCGAAGAAACATGATCCTCTCCACCTAGGACACCGCTCAAGGTTGCAAAACAAACATATGCTTGCTAGGCCAAAGCGAAGTTTTTTAGGCGGTTCGAATACCAAGCCTAACCTTCTCATTCGTTTGAAAAGTCGCACTGACTTCGGTGCTGTGGTTTTTGCACCGCCTTTCACCTCCACGAAGGCCTTGGCAATTTCCAGCTCCAACTCTTTTTCCCAGGCTAAAATTTTTGCAGGAATGCGTACCCATACCCATGAAAAATTGCAGAAGTATGGGTTCGCCGATCGGGAAGTGTTCTGGCATATCGTGCTCGTAGATCTTTGACTCCGGCACCGCGGAGACGCATCCTTTATGTTCTTTCATGGCTTTGTCAAGCGCTGAAGCAATCCGTCCGCAGTCTATCCCAGGAGAGGTGCAGTCGACTGGTTGTGGTAATAAGAATCAGTTACCTAATCCTGCTCAGCCTACCAAGATTCCGGAAACCGGGCACTTACCACAGTCCTTATCTGAAATACCGAACTCGACAACTCTTTTGTAAAATCGAGCCCAGAGAAGCCTCGATCCATCAGCGGACTCGACCATAGTTTCGCAGCCTGTTGTCGTTCATAGGTCTGTATTCATTGTCTGTGCTCAGGATCGCCCCCTTCATTACCTTGATGGCATTGACGTACCTAGCTTTTGCACTCAGCAACAATCATTAGATGTTTTCCCCCAGGCCAGAATGAATCCTTTCGGTGCAACTCAACCAAAGTATTTGCGTAACACCTTTGTCAAAGAAATCCAGTTGGTCATCGTCGCGGGAAACAAAAGCCTTGGGAAGGTTCATGGAGCAGATGGCTTGGAGAGTGTCAGGATCCAGGGAAAGTTGAGTGAAGCGGCATTTGTGACTATTAGGGAAATCTTCGTTCTAGCTCCTTGCAATGATGGCTTCGACGGGGCCAAGCAGCTGAGCAACCATTCAGACGAGCGTCATTTCCCGTGAAATTTTCCAGCCCAAGAAACTGCAGCTCGTTCTATTCCTATTGTAAATGGTGATCTGCTCTTCTTCTGCCATCTTCCATGACCCCGTAGACCTAAGCTGACAGCCCCCAGGAACCAGCCGGCTCGTCCCCGGGATTGCCTCCCAAGCTATCTGAGCTCTCCAGGCTCTCCAAGCTCCCTAAGCTCTTAAGGCAATCTGGTTTCTCGTCGGTGTCGGATCCCTCAAAGCGACTGAAACATTGTAACTCAAACACCCTCTCGGTAGGCCACATCGAAGTTTGGTGAGCAATTCGAATGACCAGCTGTGCTTTTGCTTTCACTTTCCGACAGGTCATCTGAAGCTGGTTTTCCAGATTACCTGATGCCGTTATACCCTCGACGGGCCTGTGGTTGAAAGTTTTGTTAACCTCATATGCCATCTCCTCCTGTTTTACAACGAACTCTCTGTGGGAATCGGTACTAGGGCTGAATTCAAAACTCAAAAGCTCCATCTTGTCGACAGTGAACCGGCTTGGGATAGATGCACCATAAATGCAGCCCTTCGGAACAGTTGATGCAGGCCCTTCGTGGTCTTTCATGGCTTTGTCAAGTGCTGTCGCGAGTCCTCTAACGTCTATCACCACGCCGGTGCCGGAACCTGGAGATTTGTTCAATGGTCAATATCTAGAGCTTTTGTTCCCTCGGACACGGTGGGTATTACTGGACTAACCTTCAGGGATAGTGTGCAATAGCTCAACTACAGTAGTAAACCGCACCCAAATGAATGCCGTTGCTTGTCGGTTCTCCAGACTGTAATTTCCATACCAGCTTTTCGCGGGCTCGTATTCATTCCTAGCCTTGCAATCTTTTGCTCGAAGAGCATCGCTCATTGTCCTGACAGCATTCACGTAGCCGTCGCTCTGCCTGATTGTCAGGCATAGTCTACCTGGCGATAGCTCGGGCTTTGTTTGGTCGCGTGGTCGATAGGTAAACTGATTGTGCGTCCAAAACCGTAGTCCGTGAAGAACACATCCTCGAAATTGCAGTCTCTCCGAAGAATGACCTTTGGGAGGTTGACTCGAAAGAGAACCTCAAGAGTGGTGGGATCCAAGGGGAGATGGGTGGTGAGCGTGCCGCGATCCCATGGAAATTCTTCGCGCTGTCCCTTGGCAATCATAGATTCGACAGAGGGAGCGAACAGCTCATCGAGCTCAGCTTTGCTAGGTGACGTCGACATCGCCAGAAATGAGATCGAGCGAGACCGCTTTTGCAGGTAGTGACCCAGTAAGCAGCAGTTGGAAAGCGCTGATCCTACTCGACAAGACAGAACAGGTGGTCGTGGATGCGCGATAGCGGAAGAGGAGGGGGAATTTGGCTACGCCTGGGAGAAAATTGCGAGTGGGATGATGAATGGAAAGTGAAAGATGTATCCACTATTCGCGACTCCAGGAAAGTACAAGAGGTGCACATCGTAGACGTCACTGGTTGCGCACTTCCTCATTTCAGATTCTCATCCTACCTTCCTCAATTTGTTGTCAGAGATGCCCACGGGAGGGCCTAAACTCAAGGCACCTTCCACTTGCGGACGGTAGCTAAAGAAGCTCTTGTAATCTGCTCCTGCTCTTGCCAATGATGGATAGAGCGACTGCACTGAATTATGCTGCCTGGCACTTCGTGGCAGGCCACATGTACCTTACCTAACGTCACTTAACCATCGTGGGTACGTCCTTCTCTTATCCGAAAATGAGATAGCTCGAAAGAACAGAGATCTTTTTTTTTTTTTTTTTCTTTTCTTTTTTTCACCATCCTGTGGCCAAACGATGGCAGGGGTCGGGGACGAGCTGCAGCGACGAAACTAGAATTAGAGCACCTTCCTACTTCCCTCTTCCTTTTCTCTCATCACCTTTCCCCGTCGACACTTCTCTATTTCGCCTCCGCAACGTCCAACTACTCGACTATCACGACTTCCTCATCAAGCCCATTGAATTAAGGACACCCGCTACACATCATCTCTCCTCTTTCCGGGCGGCCAACACGACTTCCACTTTCTCGCAGACCATGGATCCCAGTGTCGACGGCCAGGTTGCTGAGGCAGTCTTTTCCTCCGACAAGTCACTAATTTCGCAGAGCAAGAACGAGGATTTTGGAGATCCTGACACGACCGCCCTTCCTTTGGACGCCACCACGCTGGAAGTCATCTGCCGCGTGAACCTTCCAGGAGTCCCGATCACGGGGAGTAGAGTTGAAAATTGGTCGAATCAAGGCTTCCTCCATCAGTCACTCGCTCTACACACCGGGGATGACTTCGGTTCACTGCGTGTGGAGATCATTCAGTGTACCAGCCATGCCTATGCTCTCAAGGCCATGGGGCGTTGCCGTTGGGGTTTGAAACATGTTTGGGCTCATGCAAGGAGACTCAAGCGACTGGGTAACCACACATTCGAGATTGAACATTGCAACGGAGATGAACACTGGATTGAAAGTTTCTGGGTAAGATGGACGACTATGGCTGGAATCAAAACAAAGGGCGGTAAGTGGGCTACCCACTCCTCATTTTTTGCATCTCTCAAGTTCCGAAAGTTACTGTCGGCTTGGAGCAGTGGGAAATCCCACTGTTCAGGGAAGAGGGCCATCCGCATGGCACCCCAGCCTGACACCCACACTTGGAGAAGGTTCTGGGCTGACGAGGTGTACGACGATGCTGTCTTCGAAGTTGCCTACGGAACCACTGACTCTCGAACTTGTTCTACCTGTGCCAAGGAGGTTTTGACCTGGATGGGCTGTTACGACTGCACACACAAATTCCCCGAGTCAGGCATCCATTTGAGATGCAAGGAGCTCGGCGATGCAGAGCTCACGATTGCGTTAGCCCACAAGTCGTCGCTGTGCCTACCGCAAAGACATTTACTCTTGTGTCAGTTGAGTTGATCACTGCTCAAATCACAGATCTTGGCCTAAAGAGGTTTGAGAGATCAAGCTTGTCCAAGCACCGGGTATATTCCACAACTCCGTCCAAACCTCCAAGACCAGAGATATCAAATCGCACTCATAACTTCGTGACGGGGACCGGCCCTCGCCATGTTACCCATCCATTTTCCCTTTCCAAACCCGAAGCCCCGAAGCAAAACAACAAAACGCCAATGCCGGTTTCCAGAGATTTAGCTCACGATCATGCCCCATTTAGTCCGACTCCTCACTTTCGTCACCAGAGTCATCCTCCAACATCTTCATTTCGGAAAGGACTTGGATGATGTGGTCCTGTCCTTCCACCTCTTGCTCCAACCCGAGCGGGTGTTGTCCTTCTATGCCATGCATATGACAGACATTCGACGAGATGCTGCGCAAGGCTCGCGCGACTCCAAACTCAAGCTTGTGGCCCAAGGATCCGACCCCAACTTCAACTCTTTGAGAAAAGACCTCTAAATGACTGAGGCGCGCTGTTAATGGATAGGAAGGTCAGATTGTTGGACTTTGATCAAGACAGTCTTAGGAGCAGATCTTAGAATTAACGTACCCTCGTGATCTTGCATGCGCTCCGTACAATGGTGTTGTTGTTGCATTTCCCTCGTGTCTCGCTCTGCCACATCATCCGTGATATCAGCCTCGGTGAGCGGGAATTCGTCGTAGCCTATCAAGCGCTTACCGTCGAGCAGCCTGTTCAACGATTGAACGGTAACAAAGATGTGGGAGAGCAGCCCCGTCTCCTTGAGCCGATCGCAGCTTTTCTTGATGCCGGCAAGCTTGTCGAGGAGCCTTTGCTGGTATTTATCTCCCAAAGTCAAGGCTTCAAATGCTCGCCTGCCTATTACAGGTGGTCCCGCCGTTAGATTTGCTCCGTGATGTTTGCGTTGTGATGAGTCGGGCTGGTGACGAACTCACCTTTGTGCTTCATGAAGAAATTGATGCCCTCCTCAATGGCTTCGAAAATGGCCACCACAAGGTGGATGGCGGCCTGTTGGATGTTCCTGTCATTGGGATGGACGGATAACAGAATCTCAATCTGGGCAAATTCGTGCTCGAGCTCTATCGGATCGAGGTTTAGTCTGGCGGACTCGCGGACTGATGCTGCCCTTGATGCTGCCTAATGACCGAGGACATTGGAATTAGCTAGGAGTTCCAATGTAGAGATGGCGTGGAGCCTGGACGTCATCCTCGTCCCCCTCTCAAAAGCCAGCATCAGATGTGGGTGACTTACTTCAACAAGCACCTCCACCACACCCATGACAACTGACACATATTCCACATCCTTGATGAACCGCAGAGCCTGGACTCCCACCACTCCATGCTCAGCAATCCAGCGGCAGCGCTTCTTAAACCTGCCACGGCGTGTCCGCAGATCCCCATCATAGCGCCGCCTCGCATTCTCGAGACATTGCTCTACCTCGGCCCAGTTGCGCTTGGACCGAATATCGTAACCCGGCGGCAACACAGGCCCCCTTCGTTGCTTTCCTGCCAGCGCTCGCATGGCTGGAGCAAATATCTTGTCCCAGAACTTCATGGTGGCAATTGCTGGGAGAGCTGGCCTGGTTGGGTATTTGCCGTTGCCGCCATTCCGACTGAAAGTTGATTTGGCGGGTGACAGGACGACGTGTGCAGGGGCGGGAAGGTCAACGAAATGTTGACGGAGGCCGGAAGCTATGCTGAACCTCTTATTGTCTTTGAGGTTTTGGAATGAGCGTAACCGTCCTAGTTTGTGTTTGTAGGCGTGAACGTGAAGGTGGTCCATATTAACGAGCATGGGGGAACAGATGTGAGATGTGAGAGGTTATAGTGTTGAAACTAGTCAATAAGGAGTGTGATGAAGTGAACTTGAGGACTTGGAAGTAGGGTCCTGCCTTTCTTCCCTGTTGCGTTGGTACCTCTAGTGAGACGTTGGTACCTCTAGTGAGAGACGACGCGGGAACTAGGCCCCTAATAAATATCTGAGATATATAAGAGAAAAAAAGAAGGCAGAAAAAAAATAAAAATTGGTGGATACTTTTCAGTCCACGCGGAGCCTCAACTTGCCCTGCCCCTCTCCACTTGCGTTCGGTTAAAAGTATCAAGCCGATCAAACGCGTGAAGGCATTCCCATTTCGTCCACCCGCTGCCCTTATCTTGCAGCTTTTTGTACGCTCATGTGCACAAAGCAGGAATTGGCTGCAGCAAGCTGAAAAAGAAAAAAATGGAGCCACTAAGGGCCGGCCCACTGAGAAACACGGCGTGCAGGCAGGATGCTGTGCATGGTTTTTAGTAACAAACAAACCAGCATTGATCTATAATGACGCTCTTGTGCAAAGCCACGTCACTCGTCCAAACCGAAGAACTGCATTCGCCAAGCCGGTGATCGAAAGATCCTTCAACTTCCACTTGAGCTGGGGTGTTTCAAAATGCACACTTGACCCCGTGGTTCAGTGGAGTACCTAGAACTAGTGTACAGGACACTCCAAACACCCAAGTCCCAAACAAGCTGGGGGAAGTTCGAAAATCCGGGTAGCCGGTCTTCCAGAGTCGCAGCTCAAGTTGGGCTGCAAGTTATTAGGGTAGGGGCCTTTGCGTCATTGTGTGCTTGTTGATCCCCTCCAAAGACAAGATTGCCGGTAGATCCTGTAGCCGTTAGGCTTCAACACCGTAGGTCTCACGACCAACGCAAGCCGGATTACCCAATCCCAACGGACCGATAGGACAGAGTGCCAAGGGACGTCGGGGTGCCGAAAAAGGCTTCTTCTCAGCTCTTTACGTCCATCTCCACGTTTCATCCAAAATTCCCTACACGGAGCGACCGTCGATTGTTTGGGCTACTATACCTACTTTGTAACCTTTTCCTTGGAAAAGTACTTGGTCAACACAGGATACATATTCCTAAGCTGGACCCTTCCTCCCTTCCCAGCTTGAAACACTAGAGTGGGATTAGGTATTCGATGACCTGCTTGTTGGAAAATGCATGTGTCCTGGTCCTGCGATGTTACTGCAGTTGAACCCCGGAACATTTTTAATTTTCTTTTTGATAGCTCAAAGACATGCCTCCCGTCGTCTCCCCGCAATTGTTTTTACCGAGGATATGATCCTGGAAGCATTTGAACACACTTGGAGTAGGAACGACAATGCGTGGGAAAAAAGTGTCCGAGTCGTCACTCGTCGTCAAGTGTATCTGTTGTCTGTTACATATGTGAGGATGGTGGAAGATGTTCAAACCAGTTGGTGTCCATTGTCTCCTTCCTCACACACTTTCTCAACTAGAATAGTGTCCCTGCAGTGTTTGCATCCGGGTCTGACCAGTAGGGTTAACCGTAAGCTGTCCGTGCCGGCTCTTTCTCTTTTGAAAGGCTGCCGCCAGATTCTGTCGCTGGGATTGTGCTGCTTCCGTTGCAGTGATGCAGTCACCCCGAGTGTCTTTGCCGATGCTAGTTGTGGCCCCAACGTGGGAGGCAGGCCCAGTGGTAAGGTAGTCTGCAGTCATTCCTGGTACCCGACCGTTTGGGCTGGGCATGGGGCATCCTTCCCATCCGTCGCCTGTCTTGTGAGCTTGGTGGCATTGGTTGTGATGATGATGATGATGCTTGAATAACCATAACCTACACTACCGCTTCGACTCACTGGATTTGTTTTTGCTCAAACAGGTGTAGCGCCGGGTATAACTGGTTTCGACCAATCTTCTGGTGAGCTGATGCGGGTCGCAAGGTTTCTCGGGTTCGATCCAGTGACAGGATTGGCTTGAGTATAAACCAATCGAGCGAGTGGAAGCGGTAGGCCTGCTACTCCTTGCGGTGCGCTAGGTTGTGGTGATGCCGTGGGTTGGGGCATTGGGTTCTTGAAAGGTTGAAGCGCTTGGCGTTTGCTGGGCACATCCAGCATACGAAGCTACTGAAATGCGGGAACGCACCGCGACAAAGGGTTCTTTTGGGTAACAAACAACGTGTGTGATTGGTTGATGATCTAGCTAACGGGTTCTCACCGTGACTACGGATAAATACTGGTGACTCTGAGGTCCGTGCGCCCATGCGCACCTTCCACTACTTGAGGATGGCCATTGCCTGAGCCAGAATCTTAATTGTGGGATGCCTGAGTTGAAGTATACGAAGCGTGTGTACATCCTTGCATCTGAGGGTGCGCCGAAGTGAGCGGTTGTCCGCAAGAGGTGCGGTTGAAACCCCTGATTGACCAGGACAAAGAGGAAGGAACTACCCGAGGTAACCTTATTATCTGGATTCTTCCCCACCTTGGTTTGCTCTGATAACACAGGGTTAGGGTCATTATCGGTCCATGTCTCGCGGTTCCAAGCTTCAGTTTCTTTTGGGGTAACACAGGCAGAGTTGTCGCGGATGCAGACCCTCGGATGACATCAGGCCACAACCCACCACCCTCAACTATGTTTAGCACTCGCCTGGGTCTTTCTCCCCTGCTTCACTCCTCCAAGCAAGCATCCTCAGCTCTATCGCGCCTCGCCATCCCCAGAACGACTCCCCTGCGACTCACCCTCCCGAGTGCTACCGCTACCCCGCGCCGCTTCTGCAGCTCCCATCGCTCGGCCGACAACAAAGACGGCAAGAAAGACATCACCATGTACCTCCAGGAGACGCACGACAAGGTGTTTGAGAACAACAGGTCGTGGGCCGCCGAGCAGGTCGCCAAGGACCCCGACTTCTTCAAGAAGCTCGAGGCCGGCCAGAACCCCGAGTATCTCTGGATCGGATGCTCCGACTCGCGCATTCCCGCCGAGCAGATCACGGGCCTGCAGCCCGGCGAAGCCTTTGTGCACCGCAACATTGCCAACCTGGTGTGCAACACGGATCTCAACGTTATGAGCGTCATCGAGTATGCCGTCAAGCACCTCAAGGTTAAGCATATTGTCGTCTGCGGCCACTACGGCTGCGGCGGTGTCAAGGCTGCCATGACCCCCAAGGACCTGGGCCTGATGAACCCCTGGCTGCGCAACATCCGCGACGTCTACCGCCTCCACGAGAAGGAGCTCGACGCCATCCCCGACGAGGAGGCCCGCTACGAGCGCCTTGTCGAGCTCAATGTCTACGAGCAGTGCCGCAACGTCGTCAAGACTGCCGCCCTCCAGCAGTCGTATGCCGAGAACGGCTTCCCCGTCATCCACGGCTGGGTCTTCAACTTCCGCGACGGCCTGCTCAAGGACCTCAACGTCGACTTCGAGACCATCCTCAAGGATATCCAGAAGATCTACAACCTGACCGCCTAAGCTAGTATCGACACGGATGGGGGCTGGGGCTATCTGTCTGTTTGTGTATTGTATGTACTGTATAGCGAGTTTATGAGCGATTTTTTTTTGGAGAACTGGGCATTGGGGCTATCGGTAGACGTTGGGGCTGGGATTACACCGGAGGGTTATGATCTGATATGATCATAGTATACAAACATATAGAAGTTTGGATACCGTGTCAGTCGTCTATCTCTTCAGCTCTTTTGACCGGTAAGTTTGATTATATCAGTCCATCAATGACAGACTGGGACCGCGGATGGACGTTACCATGCTTGGCTCCGGTATCGCGTCGGGCACCAAGGAAGTGTGGAGCTTCTTGGCCGATAGGGCTGGCTTACACCAAGAAACACTTTGACGGAGATAAGTATCTTCATTTGCATGCCTTCCTTTTCTTCTGCCGTGCCGAAAACGGCCATCCGTCGCGTTGCAACCTTTTCTAACCCAGGGCCGACCAAGTAAGTGAGACGAGAGGCAAGAGATTTGACTTAGGTAGGTACGGTCACGGTATACCTAACTTTGGAGCAAATGGATCACCAATGATGCAGTTGCTTCAGACTGTTAGTCCTAACCCCCTTGTTCCCTCCTTCTATTTCAACTGGTCAGATGATGACTGATGTTGAACTTGCAGCAGACCGCAACTCCGCCTTTAGACTTCAAGTTGGTCGGTGTGACATGACATCTTTTTTTCTCCGTCTAGAACAACCAGCCTCGTCGTCCGCAACGACACTGTCGTCCAAATTCTCTTCCCGCTGGGCCTCGGGATGTCCCTGGCCGGGTGCCGTTGCCCGAATGTCGACCCTTCCAACTAGGTATGTATGTCCCCTGTCTATAGTGGCCCGCTTCCCCGCGTTCCTGCCCCCTTCCAGTCTCCAATAAGAACCCCGAGCGGATGTTCACCCCCGCATTTTTTGTTGCCCCGGTCCTTCTTCTCCAACTGAATCTCCAACCTCCAGCCTTTGCCTAAGAACCAGTCACCCCATCCCGTCGTGGTGATGATGGACCGAGCGAACGGTGAAGTTTGTTGGACTCCACCGCACTAGACTAGGTAGGTACTGTTCTATGCAGTACATATCACCAAGAGAAGGCAGCATGTTACATGCCCACAGCAGGTGACACTACCTAGAGGTATGCAAGATGCAAAATGGTTGGGCGATGCCTGGTCTTCAAGGGTTCCGGCGTTTGATATAAAAGGGGGGGGAGGTGTCCCGCGAGTCGACTTCTCAGAGGCTTCCCCTTTGGCGCTTCCAGTCGCTCTTGCCTCATAAGGGGGGGTTTCCTTTGCTTTCATTGCGGGTTATTGCAGACACATCGCCGTACGAGCGAGGGGAGAAACCTAGAGGTACCTTACCTCTACACAATCGAGTCCTGACGGCGAAAACATTGTTCAACTTCCACCAGGGCCAACGGTGGTTTCACCACAGCACCTGGCCAACATGGCGGACCTCAAGCCCCAAGAAAAGAGGATGGCCGACGACGACATCGAGCATGGCGTCTTTAGCAAGGAAGTACGCTACGCTTTACACCCCTTACACCTCCTTTCGTCTCCCTACAACCCACCTCTCTCGTCCTCGGCATCACTAACACTTCTCTCTCTTAGCAAGCCCGACCCCCCTCCTCCCAACAAGGAGAACCCCTCGATTCGACCCCCGAATCCCTCGCCGCAGAAGCCTCCTTAATCAAAAGACAAGACATGCGCATCGTCCCCCTCTCTGCCTCCATCTACTTCCTCTGCTACCTCGACCGCTCCAACATCGGCAACGCCAAGATCCTCAACGCCTCCACGGGCCACTCCATGCTTATCGAGACTGGAATGACCAACAAGCAATTCACCATCGCCCTGATGATTTTCCTGGTCGCCTACGGGTTGTTCGAAGTGCCCTCGAATATCTTGCTCAAGAAATTGAGGCCGAGCAGGTGGATTGCCTTCTTGATGTTCTCCTGGGGTGCTATTACCATCGGTCTAGGCGGAGCAAACAGTTATGCGGCGGTGACGGGGGTGCGATTTCTGCTGGGCGTGTTTGAGGCGGGGCTGTTCCCGGGACTGGTGTATTACCTGACGTTTTGGTACAAGAATGAGGAGCGCAGTTTGCGGGTTTCGTTCATCCTGGCTAGCGCCACTTTGGCAGGCGCCTTTGGCGGGGCGATTGCGTACGGGATTGGCAACGGGATGGATCAGGTTAGTGGGTTATCGGCGTGGCGGTGGTTATTTATCATTGAGGGGATACCCAGTTGTTTGTCAGCGGTTTTGGTGTGGTTCTTTTTGCCCGATTACCCCGAGACGGTCGGCTGGTTGTCGGCTGAAGAAAAGGAGTTGGCGAGAAAGAGACTGGAGGTGGAAGGGAGTAAAGGCGGGGATAAGGCGATGAGCTGGGAGGATGCCAAGGTGACGCTGCTGGATTGGAGGCTGTATGGCCATTATCTGATTTACTTTGGGATCTCGACGCCGTTTAGCAGCTTGAGTCTGTTTACGCCGAGTATCACGGCGGGACTGGGGTATGCGGATTTGAGGGCGCAACTGATGACGGTGCCGCCTTATGCTGTTGCTTATGGTGAGTTTGTCTTTCCTCCAATCATACCGGTATCAGGATGCCTCTCTAACGAACACACAGTCGTCTCAATCCTAACCTCCTACTCCGCCGACCACTTCAACTCGCGCGCCTTGCACTCGGCGGCCCTCTCCGCCATGGGCGCCGCCGGCTTCCTCGCCTCCGCCGTCCTGCCTGCCGATGCCTACCTCAGTCGCTACGGGTGCCTGATCGTCGCCGCCTCTGGCACCTTCGCCTGTATCCCTCCTCTGTTAGGCTGGCTATCTGCCAACATCTTCAGCACGGCCGCCACCGGACTAGCGATTGCGCTGAACATTGGCTTAGGCGGTGCGCCCGGTCAGATTGCTGGCGTGTGGATTTACAAGGCTGATGAGGCGAAAAAAGGGTATCCGACGGGACACTGGGTCAATGCTGCGCTGCTGTTTGGTGTGGCGGCTGGATGTACCGCGTTGAGATTGTATTATGGGTGGAGGAATAGGAGGACTTTGAAGGGTAATGGGGGTGTGGTGCCGGAGGGGGTGAGGCTGTTTGCGTACTGAGTTGTTGCTCAGGGAGCGGAGTTTGGATGAGTTTGGATAAGAAGGGATGTTGAGTGGCCGAAGCGTCATGCCTGATGAGAATGGGGTCCGCGATGATTACTGACGCATAGATGCATGGAACTATACCCATATCTGATAGTTGTACAAAGTATGATTAGCAATTATCCTTAAAATTAATAATATGATTCTAGCATTACCAGTCGTGGTCTGCTGCGTCTTCCACCTCTTTCGTACCGCTAGACATGTGTATTGCGGTTGGGAGCAAGAATACAATCCAATACTAGTTTTGTTAGCTCGAGATCTCTTATCAACCTTCCTAGGTATTTAGACATCTAATTGATCCGTTTCGTTCTATAACTAAAAGCGGAGTCTTACTTTGTATATGCCATACTCAATTTTATTAATGCCTTTCTAATTCGTACCTAGTTATTACATTTTATCCTTATGAGGTTTGGGACACTTTGGGATAGTTTTCGTCCGGTATGCTAGGAGGAGTACCAAGCTAACAAACAAACCAGCATTCGGTTGTATCTCTTAGATAAGTAACCTCATTCAGAGCAGCCACGAAGTTCATAATTTTACTTTTTAAAGAGTTACTTGTGTAGCCCAATCTATTAACAAAATCGTATAAAGACTATGTATATATATACAAACGAATACCATTTGCTTAGTGCATGGTAATAAAAGGAAATCGTTGCTTGCTCTCTCTTCATGACAACGAAACGACGACAAGTCGAGGCGATGCGATGCGTGGTATGGATCCCTTCCTTCCTTTCCTTTCCTTTCTTCCTTCGTTTCCCGTTTTCGAACGCTTTCTATACGATATGGACGCCGCAGTAGATAAAACAAAAACCAAAAAAACATTGACAAGAGACGAAAAATGACTAGAGTGACAGACGTGATGATAAGAAAAAAAAAAAAAAAAAAAGAGAGCAGAAAAAAAGGGATGGTAGTATCTCTTTATCCACAAGCGACGATGATGTGATCAATCAATCGAATCCTCCTTTTTTATCCTTCCTCCCAGCACACACACACACACACGCTTCGCACTCTTTGATGATGGTGTGAGATAAAACAAAAATATATATAATATGTAAATAGTACGCTAGTTGCGCGTGAGAGTAGCCTTGCGTAATGTGTGTGCGCGTATGGGTGCGTGTGTACGTGTGTGTGTGTATGTGATGTGTGCAATATCCAAAAAGACGTGTGACCATCGGTTTAACCACCATCTAATTCTCCCTCCACCACCTGTAACCTATGACCATACCACAACTCCACCCATCACCGCAGCCGCGCATCACCGAATTGCCGCCAACACTCTCAACTCCGCCATTAAATAAGAGATGTAGAAATGAGTCATTTATGGCTTCGCCACCTGTTCCTTTCTGAAGAACTTGAAGAATCCAACTGGGATAATCAACTGGAAAAGCAAGCAAACCCAGAAGTACGGGCTGGCAACGCCGGGGTACAAGCCCTGCGAGAAATCGGGGAAAGTCGTATTGGGCGACAAAGCGTTGGGACTCGTCGCGCGTCCAATCATCGTAAACGCGGAGCCGATCACCTGGGCGCCAATGAGCACCGTCAGCACGTGCTGTCTCGTCAGCGTCGCCAGCAGCATCATGCCGAGACCGACGCCCTGGATGTTATCCAGCAGGCCGAGCCACAACCAGAGACACCTGGAGAGGACGGCCGAGCCGACAGGGCCGCCGGCCCACGGGAGGTACCAGCCGATACCGCTGGTGCCCCACATCTCCTGCGCCCAGCGAGGAGCGCAGAGACCGATGGCGAAGATGGGCAGGAGCCACGTGTGCTCGTCCGAGAAGTAGGAGAAGCCGTAGAGGACGATGCTCCAGAGCACCACGAAGAAACCGAGGGCCATCAGGAAGACGCCCCAGCCGGGGATGAACTGCGTCGCGAACAGGAAGCTCCAGCTGCGGCCGTAGGGCGCCGACAGCCAGTAGTTCTGGACGATGATCATGACAAAGAACCAGGGCACAATCTTACGGCGGTACAGCGAGATGTAAAAGCCGGGAATTGTGGCGGGAGACTGGCGGTAGAAGTCCGGCAGACCAACGTAAAGAATCAGACCAATCGCCCAGAGGAAGACGGCGACCGGTACGCAAATGACAACGGCGAGAGGGACGCCCGACTCGCCAATGAACTTGGTCATGGTCTGAGCCTCGCTCGACACAGTCGCACCCCAATACCAGAGACCAAGAGAGTAGACTTGGGCGATACCGGAAACGATCAGGGCACGAGTAATCCACTGCCTGGTAGGAGCACCACCTTCGTCACCGAAGTTGAGGGCGAACGACAAGGCACCATGACTGGCTCCGGCCGCGTAAAAGGCGGTAGCCGCGCTTGTCACGCTGTCAGCCACCTTCCAGTCACCAATGAATGGCGCGATACCGAGAAGGAGGAAGGCGAGACCGAAGAAGAACCAGGGAGCAGATAGAGCGTAGACCGACTTGAAGTTGCGCTCCATACCCCACCACCCGAGGGACGTAGCGATATAGACACCGGCAACCGTGTAGAGCTTCTCAGGCGTCTGGGCTTGCGAGCCACTCAACAGGACGATCTGGTAAGAGTTGACAGAGATGATTTGACCAAGAGCGAGGAAGAACGAGTAGAGGGGCCAGTCACCGATGCGAACGGAGAGGAGCTTCTTGAGACCAGTGGGAGCCTGGTAACCGTCACCCAACAAGAACTCATCGTCGTAATCGTTGCGTCCACCCGGTGGCGACTCCTCGAAGACAGACCTAGCCAAGCCACTGGGGGTAGCGCTGCGCATAGGTTGGCGGCCACGGCTGACAACCGACTCGCTGCGATCCCCGTTTCTCGACTCGGGTCTGCTACCTCCAGGACTTCGGCCCATACGGCTGGCGTCTCTGTGGCGACCAAGCTTGGCGTCTCTGTACCTAGCAAACCACTCCTTTTCACTCCTCTTCAAGAAGGTTTCAATGCAGAGGTCGCTGGAAGAGTTGCTAGCGGTCAAGGCCTCGAGCATCTGCTCGAATTCCGCATAGTATTCGCCATTGGTGTCGTTGAAGAACTGGTCAACCTTCTGGAGCTTAAGATCGTGACGGTCACCCACAACGTCCGGGAGACTGAGCAGGCTGCTGTTGCGGTGGGCTTGTGAGAACGCAGGACGAGGGAAGGCAAGGCCACCATCGGCACCAAGGCCAGGTGACATGGGTCCTCCGTTCTGGGCACGGATCGCAAAGCTGTCGACACTCATCGTACTCTCACGAGCACCGTTAGGCTGCAAGTAGAAGTTTCCAGCAATGGAGCTCGCAGTCGAGTCGCGGGCGCCTGGTGACTCGGACCTTCCGCCTGCCCAGGGGACACCCGGTGTCGGGAGATCGGGAGAAGCGAGATCGCGGAGTGTGGGGGTAACGGGACGAGAGGGAACGGCGAGAGGACCAGGAGACGAGCGACCGCTGCCAGGATCAGCGTAGCTAGCACGCGACGAGGCACCGGGAACGCTAAGGCCGGGGCTCAGGACTTCCATCTTCTTCTTCTTCTGCTCCTTGATGTGGATACGGATAGATTCGCTGTACAAATCGTCGAGCTGCTTGACCCACTGAGCGACGGGGAAACGTTGCTTGGCGGACCACGCACGCATGACAGCTCTCTTGCTGTGCTTGCAGGCAAGGGCGGAATCGATAGCCTGTCTGAACTGTTGAATCAAATGGGACGGCGTCATGGACTCGACAGTGTACCAGAAACCAGGCATCTGACCGAGACCACCAACACGAGCACCGACACCCAAGGCACCCTTTCTTCCGAACTCGACAGCGACCAAACCGAAGGGCTCATCACGGGAGGGGATAAGGGCGAACTCAGCACCGGTAAAGATGTAAGGAGGAAGCTGCGTGAACTCGGGCTTGCTGAAGACACGCTTGGGGTATTTCTGCATGAGCTTCTCGAGCTTCAGGGCAGCGAAGCGACCGTAGAGATCAATGACGGGACCAACGCAGATGAGCTGAGTCTTGGGGTACTATTGCCGATTATGTTAGCAAAAATTATACGGTCAGGCGTATGCAATGAAGATTTACTTACTTTCTCCAAAATGCTGGGGAACAGATCAGCAATCAGATCCACACCCTTCTGAAGAGACCATCTACCAACGAAGACGAAGAGTTCAGCCGAAGGGTCAACCTCGAGACCGGCCCATTCCTGTGCCTGGCGACGGTACTCTCCTCTCTTTTCCTCGAATGACTGGTCAACCTCAACGCCCTTGGCTTGGGTATTGGCATCCTGGCTGGGATCCCAGTCGGCGGTATCGGAAGGATCGGGGTTGGGAAGCTGGCCAATGTTCTTCAAAGACCAGAAAATGGGGTAACGAGCCAATGAACGATCACCGTACTTGCGGGACACACCGACAGCACCGAAACCACGCTGGTGAATACGGAGATAACTGGCGCCAGCGTGCAACAAGTTGAAGACGGAACCATACTGAACGTAATCCTTGACGACCTCGGGCGGCAGATTGAAGACCTCGCAGACTTCCTTCGCTTCCTCTGGGGTACGCATCGGCCACATACCCTGGAATTCGGCGTTATGGAGCGAAAGACAGACGGGAATGGTCTGGGGCAAGAGGTAGAGGGGAGCGGCGGCACCGTGGTAATCGTTAATATGGTAGATATCGACTGGGAAGCGGCGAATAGACTCGGCGATACAGCTGTTCCACGCAGCGTACAAGATGGCAGACTCGATATCGTCCATACGGGCGATGTAAGGATCGGCCTTGGTCTGCTTGCGGAAGATGGGAGCATCGAGAAGGACGTAGGTGATGTTCTTGACGACATAGTAGTAGACCTCGATCTCATAGGGTTGGCCCATAACATCGACGTACATGGGGTCGGCCTTTTGCATCTTCTCGAGAGGGTAGTCAACGTCGCCCACCACAGGGATGACCCAAACGATGTCCATATGGTTCAGCGCGTTCGCCATCAGCTGGGCCATGACTCCCAAGCCACCAATCTTGATCTTAATCTTGAAGTCATCAATGTTGTACTCCATGGTGGCAATCAACACGGTTCTCCGGCCACCGGCAGCACCAAGGGGAGCAAGCGCGCTGCTCGGGGGCGGTGTAATGGCGTTCATCTCAACGCCCTTGCCGACGTTAGCGATATTGAGCTTCGAGAGGTTGCCAATCTTGAGTGGCATCCAGCCCTTGGTCGCGAAACCGGACTTGTTGACCTTGACTTGGTAGAAACTAGTGACGTAGATCCAGCCAGCGAAGCATGCCAACGCCACAGGGAGAATGGCAAAGAGCCAGAAAAGAGCAAGCTGAATATTCATGTTGCCAGCCGGCTCCAAGCGGTAAGTCCAGGTAGCATCGTTGTAGTAAACCTTCCACGCAAGAGCTGGCATCGGGGGAGGGTCAGTGATGTTGATAACGTTGTTGGCAAGACTGCTGGGGGGGAGGCGGTCCACAACATGGTCACCATCAATATCGCCAAAGATGAAGGAGACATCAGGTTGGTTGTCCGCGTTGAGACCCCAGACGTTGAGCTGGAAGTTGGCCGGCCATTCATACATGTAATGCAACGACCAGGTGTTGTGGCCGACAAGATCCATCGAACCAGGCAGGCCGGTGTCGTAACCCCACTTGTTGAAGGGACCGTGAAGCTTGATGTGCGGGAACACACGCTGGTAGTTGACACCCCTGTCCGAGTGCTGAATGAACGCCGATGAACCCAGAG
Source organism: Pseudoneurospora amorphoporcata (assembly GCA_033297205.1). Classification (NCBI taxonomy): domain Eukaryota; kingdom Fungi; phylum Ascomycota; class Sordariomycetes; order Sordariales; family Sordariaceae; genus Pseudoneurospora; species Pseudoneurospora amorphoporcata. Next base: position 31,728 of record MU859108.1, on the reverse strand, counting down.
GCTTGCTGTAGTATTGGACTTGGATATGCTTGCCCTCCCAGGCCTGCAAATCAGTTCCCTCCCACTGCTGGCCGGTAACAGCGATTTCTGTGCTGTTATAATCATACCACTTGCTCCACGTTGAGCCGAAGTTGGTGCTGTAACGCCATTTTGTTGCGCCGGCGGCGCTATGCTTGATCGTGTACTGGTTGTTGCTTTCGCTCTGAAGAAGGTCCCAGTTGTACGTTGCGTCGATTCCCGACACGACAGGATTGATAGGTTTGCCAAATCTGAGCAAGAAGTGATCCCGAGTACCGGTCGCCACCTTGTCCCCCTTGGATGTGGCGGTGGGACCAACAGTGAGCTTGATGACGCCGTCATCAACATTTGTCAAATTAGCGGCCCACTTCCAGGCCGAGTTGATGGCTCCCGTGTACTTGATTTTCTCATCATCCTTGGGTGTAAAAGGCCCGCACTGGGGCTCGGTCCAAGAGAGCTCTGTGGGTTCATCCACGCCATTTTGGGTCAACTTGACAGTGAGCGCATCCGTCACGCTCTGGCAGTCCATCTCGGTATTGAACTCAAACGCGATTTCAATCCTGCGGTCCGCTGTAGTCGAGTCAATAGGCTTGTCGTGTCCTGGAGCAAACTTGGTGATCATCGGTGCCGGCTTCAGCCAGCGGTCCTCGGGTTCATCCACATAGACACGGAACTCGAACGGCTCCAGGGTGACCTCTGAGAAACAGCCCATGTTTTTGCCCGAGTTGGTATAGGTGTTCTTGACGGTGGACGAAGACAAAGTAAGGACATCGCCATCGTTCATCAGGTTCTTGACCTTGGCTCCGGCATCAAAGGGCGAAAGGAACGCTTCCTCCTTCTTGTCGCAGTTGAACTTGTAAGTCGTTCTGTTCTCACGGTTATGGTAGACAAACCAGACAGGCTTGTCCTTGAGCGTGTCTTGCACTCCAGGGTACAGTCCACGGACGACGCTCCAGATACCACGTTCCGTAGGTTCTCTCTCACTGCTGCCCTTGAGCACCGTGTGATCGGTCTGGTTGGAAAGCTTTTCAAGCAACCAGCCGTGCTCCAGGACTCCAAGCTCGGAGGAGTTCCGCATGGCGAACATGTGCTTCAAGATGTTGCGCACGGGCGCAGCAGGGTTGCGGTGATCCCAGCCAACGGACTTATCTTTGCAGCCATCCCTACCCTTGGTGATGGGCCAATCGACGAAGAGATCGCTCTCCAACGAGAAACAGCCGTGGGTCATCCATGCCGGGCTGGGAGCCATAGCCTGACGGCCGTAAACATAGTTGGAGGCCGTGCCGTCCAGCGCATACAGCTCCTGTTCTTCACCGTAATACATCAGGGGGGCGCCTGGCAAGAGGAAGGTGGTGATAAAAGAGCCAAGAAGCATGCGTTCGGTACCCTTGTCAATGGCTGGCCAGCGGAACACGTCCTGGTTGGATGTACCGTAGAGATGGCGAGGATCGAATTCACCGGTGTTGGCGTTCCAGAAGTCGTTTGTTGCGATCATTTCGTGCCAGGTCTCAATCCAGTCCGTGGTCAAATCGTAGCCGGCCAGGAGGTAGCCGCTCATGCCCAAGAAGCGGGTCATGAAACGATAGATGGAATAATGGAACGCGCCAGCATCGAGGGCACTGTTGCCCTTCTCGCGAACGAAGTACTTGGAGACATCGGTGGTCGAAGTGTTGAGGGTCATGGCCTTCTTGGGGTCTTCCAAAAGGTCCCTGGCTGGCTCGGGCTCGCGACCGCGGCCAAGGTAGATAGATCCCAAAGTGTTACCACTCGTAATTTCTCCGACGATAATGAAGTTATCCTTGTTGAACTTTTCCTTTGCGCACTTTCGCATCGCGCTGCTAAAATAAGCCTGGGCGTCAACCGTAACCTGGACGGCCTTGTCGATACGGAAACCGTCGATGTCCAACATGCCGATTGTCATGCAGGAAAACCGGGCGAGTCGGGCAATCACGTCGGGCTTCCATTCGCGGAGACGATCCTGGACGGAGGCGAACTTGGCAAGCTGGCGCTGCCAATCGGGGAAAACACCGAAGGCCTCGATATCACCATATTGATCGAAGTCGCTGTTGTAGCATCCCTTGAGCTTATCGGGCTTGATCCGCTTGCCATCTTCGTACCAGAACTCTGGATAGTCGCACGTGTCGTTGTATTCGTTGCCGATGTCGAAGTCCAGATACCGCCGATCGCTCTTCCACAGGACCTTGTGTTCCTCCTCGAGGAAAGGCGTACTCTCGTTCAGGTAACCCTCGAAACCAATGAGATCGCCCATGCTACAAATCAGGTCAGCCATCACCGCTACGGGGGAGAGGAAGAGTTCGGAGCCACGCTTCACTTACGTTGCCATTGTGTTATCCATGATAACCCACATGCCGTGAGCGTGGATGGCGTCGATCGCCTCCTGCCATTTTTTTATAGTACCGAAATGCTTATCGAGCAAGGTCAAGTCCAGTGGCTAGCGAGCAGAAACGGTCAGCTTTGGGTCTGGTCGAGGGGGTGTGAGCTGATGCTGAGAAACCTACCGAGTACGAATCCGCACCCCACGGTTGGTTGATAAAGGGGGATCCTGCAATGTAGATTCCCTGTCATGTCTTTCTGTTAGTACCCGCCGTTCATGAGGTTCAAGCAGCCGGCTCGTTCGTACCTTGACTCCCTGTCCCTGAATGTAATCCAGAGAGTCTATTATTCCTTCCACGTCACCGCCGAACCGGAGCTGATTGCTCATAATATCGGTCTCGAAAAGGGTGCCATTGATATTGTCGTTGTCTGGGTCGCCGTTTACCCAACGATCAACGAAGACGGTGTAGAAGGGTACTCGCCAGTTTTTGGGCGAGGGGTAGTATTCAAAGTCCGGTTCATCCTCTGTTCGGTCGCCCCAGTAGTCGAGAGGATTTGTGGCGGTTTTGTTCCGGTTGAGATTGTAGTCAATCTCTTGTGCATCGTATCTGAGGGCGTCAGTGAGTGTGATAGTTGTCGCTAATGTGAAGAGAGCGCGAATCGAAAACAACGCAAGACGAGTCATCGTCGCCGTCGCTCACCACTTCATGGGGAGCGACAGGAAAAATGAAGTACTGTAACGAGAGACGGGATAAGTAGTAGTAGTAGTAATAGTAGTAGTAGTAGGTAGGCAATAGGCGTGTTAACGTGTGTAAAACGAACGACGACGACGACGGAACCGGCCCAAAGATCTCCAACACAAGCCACGCGAATGAAGGACGGATACAGAATATGGAACGTGAGTTTGAGGAAAGGAAAAAGATGTGCTGGCTGCCCAAGGTGTTGGATACGTAACGAACGGATCTGGCCGTCCTTGGTGGCTGGCAACCCCACGACATGAACATTGAGCTTTTGAGAGGCCCACCAGGCAGAAAGGGGCTTCAGCCATTCTGGGGCAACTTCGATGGCTTGCCAAAGCTCGGATGCCTTCATGGTTGCTGGCACATCCGTGTCTTCCGCCCATTTGTGATGCACGGTGGACAGGGGGCCGTCGACCAGTAGCAGCCAGTACGGGTGCGCGATAGGGGGCGCCGTCCGGGCAACTCGACGTCAAGCGACCTGGTTGTCGTACTGTGCGGCCCCTATTCGGCGGTGTCTAGGGTGTCATATCGTCCGAACGGCCCACCAGCGAAACAGTCCAAGGAGCCCAGAAAAGGAGGCACAACGGCATTCTCTCACCCGCCCAGATGGTTCTGCGACGAAGAAGCCGTCCAAATGGCCCAGTAGCGTCTCTCGTCAGGCGTCAGGGCTGCTTTGGAGTGTTCGGCACCATTTCGTAGTTCCCTAGAATTTGGTTCTCAACTGTCCTTCCACTTTCTCACATCACAGCGTTTAGTTTTACGCAGAACGCCACCAGATCTCCACCAGACGGGGGCGGCATGGGCAAGTTTTGGCGCGGTTGATGGGGGAGGGGGGGAGGGGGGCGTTGGCGCGATAGGCCCTAGGAGGAGGCCCCTAGAATAGAGGCTAGTCGAGGCTAGAGAGGCCTTGTTCAGCAAGACCCTCGGTGTTTTCCCAAGTGCTTTTCTCGCTGGATTGTCCATCATCTCGATTCCTAGACTTTCGCTATCTCCGTGCCATTGGTTAATTCGACGACATGGTAGGCCATCCGGCGGCCAACAATGTCGAGGTCCCGAGTTTTGGAGGGGTCTTGCGGCCAGTGCGAGAGCAGACAAAGTCAGAAGAGGATCCAGGGTGAGGCGACAGAGCGACGGAACTTGGCAGCAAAGGCAACATTTCTCCATTTGCTTTTTTGGGGCTTTTGTGGGCGACTCTCTGGCGACCCCTTGCTCCGCACGCACTGACTAGGCCATAATCCGAACCCGATATCCTATGCCATTGATGGTCGAAACTGGAATACTGTGTAGTCGTACGCAGCGGGTGCTATACCACTCCGTAGTGTCTATACCATGTAGATACAGCGTAGTGTGTGTGCGATACGAGCGACCTAGGAGATTTTGTGAGGTGTGGCGGGAGGTGGGATGTGGGAGCCTGGGAGTTCAGTGCCTGGGTGGTAGGAAGCTTGGCATCTTTCCATGGCGGCCCTACGGGCCAGTGGGCGAACAGGACATGAAGTGATTGGCCAATCGGGAGGCCTGAACGCTCAGGAACAACCACACCGCCCGAGCACGAGACCACCACTACCACCCACCATTACCATCATTATAGGCTTGTACACGTGTAGCAACTAGCAGGGTGCGGCTCCGGCCTTCTTAGTGTTTCCCTACCTAATATCTCTGTGCCTCGTGGCTGCGTCGGCACATGTTTGTATATGTATGTTATATATCGGCGCGGTACTGTAGTAGCACGTGAGTAGGGAGGGACGAGGGACGATTGTGCGAAGTTCCAAGTTTGTTGGTATATGCTCCAGTGTGTGCCTGTGGTCCGTCACAGAAAGAGTCAGCCAGCGTACGATACGTAGTGTATAGTCAGATCAGATAGGAAGAACAATGGTCGAAAACAATGACGGGAACAAGAAGCCCGGAGCCCGGACAGCAGCAGAAGGGGAGTACCTGGCAGCCGATGGGTTCAGTTTCATGGTTACGAGAAGAAGCCTTGTTTTGTTGGAGCTCGCTTGTCTTGGCAGAAGAGTGGCATGTATTCTTCCATTCTTTCCATTTCTGAATCGTTCCCGTCGCGTGTGTCGCGATGCCTGGCGTCGTCGCAGGAAGTTCTTCGCAGTAGGTAGTGTAGGAGTGTAGCACACGTCTGGCATCTCCGCTCTCACAGGGCTTTCCCTCTGCAGCCTGTGGCCTGTGGTCTTACACTAGAGGTCTGTAGTCTGTAGTGTAGTGTACTGCGGTGGTGTCTCGCCGTGGTGCCCTGGTGCTGCCCTGGTCGTTTTCTGACGCCTCCCAATCTTTGGAGTGGGGAGGTGGCGATCTGCGACATGCCAATAAGGATCCGAGCTAGAACAAGCTGTCGAACAATATGACTTACTAAAAGAGGACAGGTAGTATTGGACGACCGGGGGGTTTTTCTCTGCACTTCTCTGCCCGGTCAGTGCCCCATCTCGTTGCTGTTCTTTTTTTGGGCGCCAATTCCCTTGGCCACTGACGAAGCAGCAGCATCATTCCGGTGACCCATCTCACCTCCAATCCCCATCCCCGGATCAAGAGCCCTCCCGGCCTTCAGATTGACGCGTTCACGTCTCGCTCTTGCATTTCGCTGTTTCTTCTCTGTCGCCATCCATCTTCCACAAGAAACACAACCCTTCCATGGGGTCCTTGAGGGTGTTCTGGTTGAACCGACGACGGATCGAAAAGCCGGGTTTTTGATTGATTGGCAACAAAGAATGGTGGAAATGGGTGGGCTACCCAAAGTGCTGCTTTGTGGATCGGCCAAGCGGTGGTCGTCAAGCGGGAGAAACCAGGTCCATAGTGGTACCTACCTAGCCAGCCAGAAAGGGGTTCCATTGTTGGCTGGCCGAGCAGAGTGGCATGAGTGGGCAGAGCAGTGGACAACAGTGGGAAAGGTGGACCGTGCTTTTCTGCTCGGGAAAATTCGAGAAAATCTCGCGTAATTTAGCACCTGGACTATGACGCTCTGGGTTAGGACGGCAAGGACACCCGGTACGGGGGCTGCTCGTATCCATCTCTAGGCTGGGACTTGGGCCCCACCGTTGGTCCGCTGGTAACTGAACCACTATCTAGGTAGGTACTGTAGGTTGTGACGGCGGATTTAACAGGATTAGAGGTACTGTATTCTGATATAATCGCACTCTCCCGCAGATTGTCGATTGAGCTGGAGGTGATGGCAGGCAATATCCGACTCTGTGCCGCGATCCCGTCCCTACAGGCACCGTACCTACTACCCCTAGAGGTAGATCGTGAATTGCATCTCGACATCCCAATAATGGCATCAGACATTCCCACAAAGTGCACAATAGGGCAGACAATGCCATTCTTACATAGGCTTGCCTTGATGCCGTACAGGGAGCGATACCAACCGAAGATGCGGTAAGGTACCTTAGGTACGTTACATACGCAGTTTTGTTACCTTCCATACATTACGCTAGCACCACACACTGCACTGGGGTCATTGGGTGGTCAGCAAAATCTGGGTGCGTGCTCGGATAACTTTGTTCCTGCATTGGGTCATGCAAGTTGGGTAACATTGGCTGAATGACACTAGCAGGCTGGCTGTCATTTTGTTCCTTTTCCATTCTTCCGTACTACGGTCACCACCTCATCTCACCGACTGTTGCCTTCTCCAGTCCATCCAATGTAAAAAACCAACAACGGCTGCAGGCTGCGACAATTCCAGGTTGAAGAGAAAAAGGGACCTGCATCGGTTCATCCCATCATCCCGACACCCAAGTGGGCTCGGTTCATTTTATGGAAACCCACGAGGTTGAATTGCACATGAATTGGACTGTGGGTGCCGGATCAATTAAAAAGAATAAACCAATACCGGCGACCCTTGCTGGCCCTTGCCCCGAGTGGCCTGTTCATCTCTTTTCTGGTCTTGGCGCTCCACATGATCCTCCCTCGGCTCTCTCCTTTTCGCCCACTGTTCCCACACCACCAAATACACAGCCCTCCTTGGGATACTCTCGTCTAACCCTGATGGTCCTCAGCTAACCCTCATCCAACCCTCACCGGTCTCCTGTCTGTTCTGAAATGAGACTTCCTGGGATTTTCTTGGGGTGGCCTCTTTTCGAGACATGAGACGCTTTTAGACTGCCTGCCCCCCAAAAGGGTAACCCCTTCTACCCTCCGCCCTGGCTGGTCTTTCTCCACGATCTGGCCGTTGTCCTGCCGCCCTTGTGCCGTCATCCGTGAAAAAAAATAAAAAGGACGCTGTCGAGGCTGTAGCGGCTGGAGTCATCCCATGCCTCCAGCTGCGGGCTGGCAGATCTCAGCGGCATTAGGTTGGTGATTTGCAGGTGGCAGCTGGATTAATGCACTGGATCATGGCCTTTCGTCGGCCTTCATGGGCTTCTTTGGGTCTCGTGGTTCGCTGGCGACCAGCATCCCAGAGCAGGGTCCGTCCATCCCTTCCGAGGTAAAAAGAGGCGCGGCCAGCCAATCGTAGCCTTTCCTGGCTTGGTACCGTCTTTGTAACTCCTCGTACTTGGACGACCTCGCCCCCCCCTAAACTCTAGCCATCCCAACTCATCTCCAGGTCTTCTTCCCCGTCCACTCCGTCCCATCTCTCTCCACAACCAAAAGTCCCGTCTTTCCGGTGCGAGTTGCTTGTCGCCAGTCCACCAGTCACTCATTTTGTAGTATATCGCGAATTGAACCCCGTTTTTCTTTTCGGCCACGCTCTTTTCCATCGGTCTTTCCACTCCTCGGTTTGCCCGTATACACTCGCTTTTGTTTATTCCCTTTTGCGCCATCCCTCCCCTCGTTTTACGGACGGTGTCGAAAGATCGGAGAAACAGCCACTCTTTGAGAAGGAAGAAGAAGGAAAGAAAGGGACGAGAAAGAGCCATTCGTTGAGACCAGAAAAAAAGCCCGCTGCCTTTACTCACGACAACGACGACAAAAACAACATCCATCAGAAACACAACCACAACATGCGGTCATCTCTTTTGACAGGCGCCGTTGCGGCCGCCTTGAGCTTTTCCGGTTATGCTGCCGCCGCCGATGCTGAGGCGTGGAAGTCCCGATCCATCTACCAGGTCATGATCGACCGTTTCGCCCGCACCGACGGCGGTTCGGTTGACTGCAAGCTGCACGAGTTCTGCGGTGGTACTTGGAAGGGCCTCACCAACAAGTTGGATTACATCCAAGGTACGTTTGGCCCAGCCTGTCTCATGCCGTTTTTGTGAGCCCAGCAGCCGACATAATATGTACAGGTATGGGCTTCGATGCCATCCAGATCAGCCCCGTCATCAAGAACATGGACGAGGACACCGCCGTGGGTGAGCCTTACCACGGTTACTGGTCGCAGGATCTCACCACGGTCAACCCCAAGTTCGGCACCAAGGAGGACCTCAAGAACCTCGTTGACGAGCTTCACAAGCGTGACATGTTCCTCATGGTCGACGTCGTCGTAAACCACATGGCGCAAAAGTTCGACAACATCATTCCCCCCAAGGTCGATTACTCCAAGTTCAAGCCCTTCAACGACCAAAAGTATTTCCACTCGTACTGCAACGTTACCGAGTGGGAGAACTCCACCAACTACCAGAACTGCTGGCTCTATCCCTTTGGCGTCGCCCTCGCCGATATCAAGACCGAGTCTCCCGATGTTGTCACCCTCTTCACCAAGTGGATCAAGGATCTCGTCTCGACCTACTCCATCGACGGTCTCCGTATCGATGCCGCCAAGCACGTCAACGATGAGTTCCTGCCCAAGTTCGTCGAGGCTTCCGGCGTCTTCGCTTTCGGCGAGGTCTTGACCGGTGTCACCGAGGACATGTGCCGCTACCAGAACAAGTCCAAGAACCTCCTCCCCGGCATGCCCAACTACCTGGACTTCTACCCCTTGAACGCGGCCTTCAACGGCGGTGACTTTGAGCGCCTCGGCGAGATCCGCGCCCAGGCCGTTGACAGCTGCAACGACACTCTTGCCCTCGGTACTTTTATTGAGAACCACGATATGCCCCGCTTCGCCAGCCAGAACGACGATTTGGCCCTCGCCAAGAACGCCATGACCTACGTTATCATGAACGACGGTATCCCCACTGGTAAGCATACTCTGTTTCGCACTTGTTCCTTTTGCCCTTTCGTGGGACCATCACCATTCTGACACGCACCACACAAAACAGTCTACCAAGGTCAGGAGCAGCACTTCAAGGGCGGCGAGACCCCGTCCAACCGCGAGCCCCTCTGGACCTCCAACTACAACACCACCGCGCCTCTCTACGTCCTCGCCAGCACGCTCAACAAGGTCCGCAAGAACGCCATCAAGCAGTCGCCCGACTACATCAAGAAGACGTCGGATGTCCTGATCGCCGACACCAACCACTTCTGCCAGTCCAAGGGCCCCGCCGAGAACGCGGTCGTCTTCTGCATCACCAACAAATCCTCCCAGGGCGACAGCTACGAGATGACGGTCGGCGGCTTCCGCAACTCTGACGAGGTCGTCGAGGTCATCAGCTGCGCCAGCTCCACCGCCGACGGCCTCGGCCAGATCACCGCCTACATGGGCGCTGGTGAGCCCAAGGTCTGGGTCAAGAAGTCTGCTCTCGAGGGCACCGACATCTGCCCCAAGACTACCGTCGACGGCCCCAAGGAGAACAGCGGCGTTGTCGCTAAGGGCGCCGCTTCCGCTGGTGTCCTCATGGCTGCCGTTCTCGGAACTGCTAGCTTGCTTCTTTAAGTTTCTTGTTAGAACAAGAAGTTCAGAAGACATGGAACAACAAAGAAAAGCAAATGAAAAAAAAAAAAAAAAAAAAAATTAGCTGTAGTCATGTTCTGATTTGGCCCGGTCTTGTATCGGGACTCTCAAAAGGAGTTTCCATTTTTTCAAGTCGGTCAGATCATCATCTTTGGGGGTTAATAGGAAGCGAGGTGAAAAGATACCCAAACGCACACTTGACGGTTGAAAGTCGCATTAGAAGAAATGGCGAATGTTCGTTTGTTGAAAGCATGAGAGAGAGGCCACGCAACGCTGTGTACATACAAAAGGCTGGTCGCACAAATCATACTAATGTCGGGTGTCAATACTTTTTTCTGGATGACGGCGTAATGGCTGCTTGATTATATAAATTTTCTCCGCATATATATATATATGTGTGTATATACCACTTTTATTTTACCTTTTCCGCCTTGATACCTACCTACTACCTACCTACCCTTTTATTTATTTTAGTGAATTTCGCGAGGTTTCGTCCGACCCTTAATCGCGTGATGGTTACACGACCTGTCTGAATGCACTTGATTCGACTACCGGGTTTCGAAACTCGTGTTCAACTTGATCAAAGTCATGCTCAGGTGGATTTCTTCGAAAAACGCTGCAAAAGAAAAACCGGACTCTCTCTGTCCACTTCACCACGTCATATGCCTCATGCACCCCATATACGTACCGGAAACATTCGGCTCTGGATTTTCTAGTGTCCTTTCTAGAAGAAGTTGTGGAAGGTTAAACCTGTTTCACAAGTCTCAGTCCAACAACGGTGCTCCTAGATGTCCACATGACTCTCCAAACCAAATCCTCCCTTTGGACTATGTGGTGATTTTTCCTAGGTACCTAGATAGTGTAGGTAGGAGCTGTAATCACGTGTGACCAGGCAACCAACCAACTTGACCATCTCGTAAAGTGCCTACTTCCGCCCGACTCAGCCCAGTTGATCAAAATGGACGTATATTGACAATGTCTGGGATTGACACACGAGGGTCTGCAATGTCTCAGCGTCAGTTCAGTTTTGTGTTTGGAAACAAGATGGAGGTCGACTCTTGCAAAGGAATGGAATTAAACAGCTTTGTCTTCCAGCCTTCTTGTACCCCTGATTTTCCGAGTATGTGTCTTTAGGTGTGTATAAAGCTTTCCATAATCAGCTGTCAGTTCGTGAAGGTCACTTACTTTGTTTTCGTATGTGATCCTCTGTCTTACTTGGGGGCTTTTTTTTTTCTTTCTTTCTTTTTTTTTTTTTTCCTTTGGAACACCATCTCATAAACAGGTATAGACGACTCACCTACATGTAACTCAGCTGTCGATTATGATAACGTCTTGAAGTTCAGACACCTACCTCGATTGGGCTGTTAATGCTAGCAGCCGTAAAATATGCGTGGTTTAAAAGTTAGTCATGCCAGCGTTCTCATGGACAACCAGACGGATCAAGCCGTGTATGGTAGTATTTCCCTCGATCCACGGAAGGACATAAGGTGGCTAATTGGGGGGCAACTTCAACCTCAAATGCTCCAGTAAAAATAGGTTCGGGCAGGAAAACTTGAAGCTGACTTTACTCTGCCCTTTGGCAACACCACGTGACCACCAACAGTTTAGGATTGACATGTAGGGGCACCGACACAGGATCATGGATCGGACCGGGTGCGGTTGAAATAAGCCTAAAGCTGACGTTGGGATGAAATTGCCGACGGGGTCTTCTTTGATCCGAACTCCTAGGTTCCCTCCCGTCTCACCTCCCGCCTCACCTATGCATCTGCCATATGCTCATGATGGCACGTTGGCTAGGTAGCCGTGTCCGTTCAGGCAGTGACAATCAGCCATGGTACCTTTAACAAGCAGTTCCGTCTCCATCTATTGCCTGCTGGAATTCATCATTGACCTTTGTCTTCATCACCTACCTCTACTGAGTAGTGGTTGAGCCATTGCTGCAGCCCATGGTGGCCGAGTGGAATGCGGATTGAGGCACCTGGATATCTACCTCGAGCCGTGAGCGAGCCGTTTGAGGTAGGCATCAAGTGCTGGAGAGCCATGAGAGGTCATACCATTTTGGGTATCAGTTGACTTCTGGTAGGTGGTGAAGTCGACGTGGTGTTCTTGTTGTCGTTGTCCAAGTTCGCTGCGTTTTCGACTCCCTTGGCTACAAATATTGAAAGGTGGCATTCAATGTCTTGGACGAAAGTCGCCGAATAAGTGCACCGATCATGAAACCTTTGGGGTTAAAGCCATTTTGCTCTTTCATCTTCAACTGCCCGGTTCGTCAATTCTTGTCTCGTCAGACCGCCTCAGGGGGGAAATCAAGATACACAGACAGCAGGCAGTCGGTCAACGAGTTTGCGCATGCATTTGATTGCACTTTCCATTTGCATCCATTTGGTGATAACAGAGGAACCGAGAAGGGGTGGCTTATCAATGTATAGCCACTCATTGGTCGGGGGCCAGAAGCCAGCTCCACACTCCCCACGGTTCCCTGGCTGTGGAGTGGTTTACAGGCTGTGAGTGGATGGAAACGTTGAGTTCAAGGGGCTCCTGCACGAGCTCGTCCGGATACGTCATGGGAAACATCATGGGATGTTCTTCCTTTGAGGGGAAGGGGCACAGTGATTAGTGCGTGTACAGCCAGCGACTGTCACCGCTTTTGCGCCTCGAAGATTCTCGCCAACAAAGAAAAAAAGGAATCTTTTTGTTCGCTTCCCGTCGGCTAAGTACGAATTCAAGGTCACCTGGTCGCTGTTTCACTGTATCGCATTCCACTAACGACGGCCCTCGCAAGATAAGAAAGATTAGCCCCCAAGAACGATACCTCCCTCCACAACACCAGGGCACCTACCATCCATCTACCGACGTATCATCATCGCATCAAGCAACTGAAAGAACAGTCAATTCACCAACTACTCTCCAGATACAATCACATTGATATCAGCCCGTTTTTCCAGATAAACAAATTACCAAACATCACAATGACTGGCGCCACCGAGACCAACCCCCAAGTCTGCCCCGTCGTGTAAGCGACCCCGTACCCTCTGTTAAAGAATTCACGGGTGCTCCATGAGAAATACTAACTGAAATAGCGGCACAACGAACTCGACACTTCCTCCCTCGCATCCCGACATCGATCTCTCCCAGCCCGGTCAAAAATGCCCTGTCGTTGGAGCTTCGACCGATCACCACCACAACCTGCACAAGCACCCACAAGTGTCCCAGCCCGAGGGTCTCAAGCGCTTGGACGACGCCTCGGCCTGCCCCGCCCTCAATAGCCGTATCGTCAATGAGCCCAAGTCCAAGGAGATGGACGACGAGGTCTGCCCTGTTGTCGGTTAGTGGAACTGCCTCAGTGCTATAGTCAAAAAACGGGTATTAACTGTTATCAGGTACAGCAACGACGGTGCTCCCGCCCGACCATCCCAGCACCGAGAACGCCCCGGAGGATGCCGAGTGCCCCGTCACCAAGGCCAAGATCCTCCATCACAAGGTAGGAAGATATTCTCTTGGAAAAAAAAAAACCATCCCACTTGTTGACAAACATCCTACCTGATTTAGGGCAAGGTCCACGGACATCCAGATTTGAAGAACGCCAGCGAGGGCGCCGTCTGCCCGGTTGCGGGGAAGTACAAGAGTGAACTGGCCGGTATCGGTGCTTAGACTATGGCGTAGTGAAGGGAACGGTTTACACGGCGTCTGTGCTAGGGGATTCTTAGGACTGAAGGACAACATCGTAATGACAATTGGTATTGGATCATTCAGTGGGTTCACAAGTTTCCTAGGCAAGCGGGTTTTCATGGTGGTGTCTTATTTGAGCCTCGTCCTGCAGGCGTGTTGATGCTGATTAGTGCTTGTTATGATTTGAGAACCTAAATAGGATACTGATAACAAAGGCGGTGCCTGGGCTCCAGGACGTTGCCTGGCCGCTGGATGTCACAAGGACAGTTCTACAACCGATACAATATCACAACTACAGGTCTTGACTGTTACCACCAATCTCCCCACCGCTTCGTCATACTACTGCTGACTGCGCTATTCCACCAGAATCGAACTAGTCGCTGGCTGGGGGCGTGGTGGAAGAAGGGTACGGAACGAAGAGCTTATAAGCGGAAGGTACTAGAGGTCATTCATTACATTGGACGGTAGAGGTAATGTCGACCCTGTTGATAAATTTTTTTTACACTTTTCTTTCCTCTCCTCCTTAGCGTACTCGTTAGTTGGACAAAATATGAGTGAGACCACCATGACTGACGTAAGACGTTCGGGATTAGGGCCATACTCATTTCCGTCCACCAGCCGGCATGTCCAGTTACTGTGAAGCCCTTCAACTATGACCGTCTCCAAGCTACTACACACCGTTCCTTTCCACCGGAGTCAAATAGACCGGAAGCGGGTGCTTATCCCACACGATGAAGCCCCGTTGATCCAACCAGTCCTTGCCATGGTTTGCGAGCTGCATGTCGAAGTTAAAGACGATTTTGGCGAGGATGAGCCTCATTTCTGCGATTGCGAGGCTGTGATAAGAGAGGTATGGTGTGTCAGTCAAAGAACAAGGTGGAAGAGAATAAGATGCGGGAACATCGAAGAAAATCCTTCACTTACTTCCGACCAAGACAATTCCTAGGTCCAACATTAAAGGGCTGTACCGCATCTAGCCTGTCGTTGGCAAATTGGGGGTCATGCATCCAACGCTCAGGATGGAATTCGAAAGGTTCGACGAAATGCTGCTCGTTGTGGTTGGTGGCCCATTGCCAGACGGCAACGACGGTCTGGAGGAAACGGTCAGTTCAAACAACACGCCATAGCAGGGAACCCTTGTTGTTGTTGTTGTTGTATGTAAGAGAACTTACACCCTCTGGAACGAATGTGCCCGCAACCTTTGCGCCGCCCTTGGGAACCACCCGGGGCATGCCGATGGGAACCGGCGGGTAGACACGCATGGCCTCGTTTAGGCATGCCAGCATGTACTCGAGGCTGCCCACCGACGACAGGGTGATTTCTTCTTCCGATTTGAACGTCGAGCGAACTTCCTCCGTCAGTTTCTTCATTGCCTCGGGATGCTTGAGCAGCAAATACGTTGCCCCGGACAAGAGTGTTGCGGTTGTTTCCGAGCCGGCGATGATCAGGAGACCTGCATTGGCTGCTAGTCGTTCCATGTCCATTCCCTAGAGGTTGCCAAGCTCACATGTCAGTATCAGTCATCACAAGACTTTTTTTTTCGCACCCAGACATGAGGAAGCATGAAACAAACAGGGGAAAACTCACCCACTCCTCCTTCTTCTGCAACAACCCTTCCATAAAGTCCGGTCTCTCCTTCGTCAGATTCACCCTCCTCTCAAGTCTGTCCATCGTTCTCTTCCGATGGAACCGTCTCGCCTTATTGCTCAGGTTCTCGATAATCGGCAGAAGCACGTCCTCCAGCCCTAAAGTCCTGATAGCCATCAAGACGGTGCCGAACCGCACGCCTTTCCCGATCGCGTCCACCCAGGGGTCATACTCGGCCTTCTTCAAACAGCCGAACGGTTCCCCGAAAGCCAGGTCGCTGATGACGTCGAAGGTGGTCCAGTTGTACCAGCTTACCATGTTGACGGGTACCGGCGGTTTCCCTTCCTTCTCCCCTGTGCTGCGCGCGACCCTGACACCCTCCTTTTCCTTTTCCGACACTCCATTCCGTCCCTCTCCCTGCTCACCACCAAAACCGCCCGACGCATTCCTCAACCCGTTAATCAACATATTCACATACCCCCCAATAATCCCCTCCTGCGCCCTCATGCTACGCTCGCTAAACCCGTGCGCCATCAGCCTTCTCAGCGTCCCGTGGTTCTCCCTACTCTCGCTCAGCAAGCTGGGCGGGAGGTTCTTGGCTCGGTAGAAAAAGTAGGGTTTCGGAAACTCTGGCTGGCCCGGGGAGCGGTGGCCGTAAATGTCCTTCCAGGCTTGCGGGTCGGAGAAGGAGAGCTGGTCTGGGGAAATGCGGACGACGGGCCCGTAGCGCGCGTGGAAGGCGAGCATGTCCAGGGGGAGGGTGCCGGTAACTTGGCGGTAGAGGTAGGGGAAGAAGGAGGCGCGGTGGAGAAAAGGGCCCGGGTGGGATGCGAGGGGGTGGAGAGTGAGGTTGTAGATGGCCTGGAGGATGATATACGATACAAGAAGGGCGGCCTGGAGTGTGGGAGGTAGAGATGAGAGTTAGCCAGTGAATTTCTTTTTTTCAGGTCATGGAAGAGGTCGGTAGACAGGAACTTACACCGATGAGGGCAATACCCGGGAGACTGGTGGGACTGGGCATCCCCGGTGGGAGGAGGCTTAGGAGATCCGTCATCTCTGCGGTATGTAAACTGCAGCGTTTTGGGTGGAAAGCGGCGACTCTGCAGAGGTGAGTGCTCAAAAACGAGTAGTAGTTTCAGTGCCGGTGGGCATATCCACGACTTATATATACCGGGCATGTCTATTCTCCGAAAGGATAATGAACCACTTTGCCACAACCTTCAACTCCCGATCGGCAATTTTATCTCATACCTTTCCTAGTTCATGTTTCAAGAACCTAAGGAAAGCAATCACGGCCCATCCCAGACCCCGACACCGACGATGGACGACCGACCGACCGACAGACCCATCATCTAATGTCATATTACACGGTTTGACGGTTGTACACCGGTGATACATTCCATCTGTCCTTCCCCTTGCGGGGAGGGGAGCGCGGTCTATGTAGACTCCGACCAGCGGTACTGTACGTAGCCGTCACCAACCCCGTCATCGGTCAATGAATTGGTGTATCTCCTGCTGTGGGACCGTTGATTGGGTAAAGGCCTTCATTGACGAACGGATTTGCAAGTGCATAATGGCTACATAACTCGATCGGAGGTTCGGAAGCCGCCCGCCGCGATGACGGCCTGCCATTAACCATTAGTCTCAAGTATGTGCACCGACGGTTCATCCATGTCACCTTGGGTTGCCATTATCCCCGAATTCCCATGCAGTCCAGCGAGTGGAGCGGGGTTTTGACACGCGGCACTCCTTTCAACTCCTTGGCTAGTACACTAGTGTACGTACACTTGACCGTTCGGAACGTTGTCTGGAAAATAGGAAGACGATCGACAGTCGAGAAGTACCTCATCTCCGTTTTGCCAGTTCGCCTCCAGTCTGCTTCGGGTCATGGGTCATGAGGAGGCGGTCAGGGCGGTCAATATTACCTACCTCCTATATGAGGCAGCGGTGGGGGAGGGGTCAGTGCCGTAGTGACAGTAATGGCGATGGGATGTCAAAGTAGAAGGTGTGATCGATGTTCAACTTATCCAGTCCCAAGTCTGACACATACTGTACCTTCCTCACAAAGAGCAGCACTACCTGTCATACAACGTGAAAATATGTTGCGCCAAAGTCGCGGTCCATATCCGAGGTTCGGCAATACCAACCGGTTTGCCTTCTTGCTGAGGTTGTCGAGGTTGAGGTCGGTAATGAGGGGTACGTAGGACTGCGTTCGATGCATGAAACGGATACAAAGTACCGAGCGGTTGAATATTGCCAAGCACTAGAATACATATGTATGATAGTTTTCTCTGCGTTGAGGTGGTGTATGAGCCGCCGCATGCAGAGCAGAAACCTTGTTCGGGAATTGGAAGAGCCGTTGCTGATCGTGCATAAAATTGCACCACTACATGGCCGTTGAACGGTGCTCACCTTTATACCAACTTCATGTTGTGTCACCGTCCACTTCCACTCTAGTCTCAGATTCAGACCTGCTAGACCTCCTTCACCCGAGCCCCACCCTTCTGCGGTGTGAGAGGAGACCCACATTCTGTGGGGTAGAGTGGAGCTCGTGATGAGGGCGTCTGTGGCAGAGATTATTCCACTCGTACTTCGAAGCTTTGTAAGCGTGAGCTGCATATAAAATGAGGACGTACAATTCTTATGCTTTTATTCAATCCCTTGGTCTTCTGCGGAAAGAACGAAAATACGGGGTGATCACTTTCTGGTGATGCTTCAAACACTTGGCCTGGTCAGCGCTAGCAAAGTAAGCTTATTTTGACCAAGCATACCGTATCCTTAAAAGAATGCCAAGGACAAAGGAAGGACGACGACATACCTCATTATCATCTGGACATACTCATTTCAACCTTTGAACATCGTACTATCACATACATGGTGGAATCGAAAAGTACTACAGGTACATAACGCCAGTTCAACATCCATCCCTATTATACAACACAGAAAGGAAAACAATATACCAAAGATGTCGGGTAATATACAAAATCATGAACATAACCACACATACATGCATGAACCATCTCAAACCCCCCTTCATCAGAAGTCATCACCTCAATCCCCCAAATTCATAAAAACCCAAACCGCAATCCCTCCCGCCAGCAACAAAATCGTACAAATAGCCGCCCCTGCCTTATCCGCAGTAGTAATCGGCGTGGCCGGGTCGCTAGAACCCCTACTTCCCGTTCCCGCATTCGGATCTCCCTTACTGATACCGCCCGTTTGGTTCGTCGCCGGGGGGTCCGCCTCATCAATCAACAAACTCGACACGGCCGCCAGGACAGCCATCGCCTCTCCCGCACCGGTAGTCTTGTCCACGGCGGGATCGACAAATGCGCCCTCGGACCAGTAGAACCCACAGACCCGCCCTGTGGTTCCGCCCGTGCACTGCTTCGCTGCCGCTTCCGCTGATGTTTTGAGGACGGGGAGGATGGTGTCCTTCATAAAAGGCGCGACCTGCGTGATCGTCGCCATCCAGCGGTGGACGTACCCCTTGAAGCTCAACATGTCGGGCGTGCAGGCGCCGTGGCGGCTCTCGCAGGGGAGTTCGAAGGCGATGTTTTCGGGGAAGAAATCCCTGAACAAACCCTCGGTGAGTTTTTCGACGCGGGTCTTCCATACGTCAGAGCCGTCCGTGTAGTTGTACATGAAGGCGGCGCCTTGGGCGAGTGTGGCGGCGTTGTAGCTGAACTGGGCCTTGTTGATGTCCGTGCAGTTGCGCCCGACGTGCCCGCCGTCGTAGACCTTCCAGGAGTCGTGGTCGATGTAGTTGACGTTGTAGATCCACTCGAATTGCTTGGTGGCCCAGGTGGCATAGGTTTCGTTGCGGGTGTAGCGGGCGAGACGGGCGCCGATGTTGAAGAAACTGCGGGCATTGGTCAGCTCGGTGGTTCGGAAGCCTTTTTGGGGGATGCACACTTACATGGCGTTGGCAATGGTGTTCTTGTAGTCGTAGCCATTGTTTGCGAGAGGGATCTGCCACCTTAGGCCACCGTTGCACGTATCGTCGTGCCGTTCGGGCGATGCCTGTGTGGCCCAGACGGCCTGAGCAAGGGCAAGCCACTGGGGCTGATCATCGGGCGGATTGGGAAACTTGTTCTCGGCGGCGAGCATGGCGGTCATGCCCCAGAATCCTTGGTCGTCGTTTCCGAGCGAGGCCGTGTAATTCAAGGGTTGAAAGTCACGTCTGTCGCCGACTTGGTGTAGAATTCCTTGGGTAACAACATCGTTGTAGGTGGTATCACCAGTCAGGTGCCAGTAGTCTATCATGGTGCCCATTAGGGCGCCGCCTTCCCACCAGTAATAGTCGCCCTTGCCGTCGGAAGGCGGTCCGGGCAGGATACCTGGGATTTCGCCCGACTGGTTACCCTTGTAGAATAGCATCATGTCATATGCTAGAGTTTTGGCGGAAGCGCGGATGTTATCTAGAGGAGGGTGTTAGTTGCGTCTGCGTCAGGTCGTCGAAGTGCTTAAGTGTTTGCAGTACCTGGGGTATCAACCGCGTAGCCTTGGGCATTTGCTGCCGGCAGCAA
Organism: Pseudoneurospora amorphoporcata; assembly: GCA_033297205.1. Lineage (NCBI taxonomy): Eukaryota > Fungi > Ascomycota > Sordariomycetes > Sordariales > Sordariaceae > Pseudoneurospora > Pseudoneurospora amorphoporcata. Next base: position 12,139 of record MU859108.1, on the reverse strand, counting down.
ACAGCCTGTGGCGGCGAGGAGAGCTGTGAGCCATCTCGCTCCTCTTGGTGATGACACTGTGCTCATCATGTATGTTTCTTTTTTTCTTTTTTTTTTTTCTTTTTTATCTGGCCGTCGGTCCTCAGCCCAGGTCGATATTCGATCTTGCCAAGATATCCCGACGGATGGTATGTCCTTGTTGTCGTCGTCGGTAGTAGAAATAATGCACTGGTAAGCTATCCAATGCGCAATCCAAGAGATTGGAAGAAAATAAAGTACGGCTGCGATCAACCCCAAAGAGAATGTGTTTTAACGAATGACTGGTATTACTGGACCGACGTGATGTTGGTCTAGAACTACCTTGAACAGTGCACACAACAATGAACGGTCTGCTATGGAATGCGACTGGGAAAAGTTAAAGTGAAAAAGAGAGCAAAAAGAAAATCTGGAGGCGGTTTCGGAAATTGAAGTCGGGAGAGTGGGTACTACCCACGAGGACGCGGCAGAAAGGGTTCTCGGTTCCTGAGTGAAGGCCTCGAGGGCCTGCCTTGCTTCCTTGTGGAACCTGAAGATCCCGTCTCTTCGTTCCTGCTTCCCATCACGGCATTGCTCCGTTGTGGTGAAATTCAGGCACGCGATTCAGTGGATCGACAGTCGCGGATGGGGCTTGCTGGATACGTAAAGTACCTTAGAATAGAGTGTATTGTGGATTTTGTCTCGCCGATCGCCTTGCGTATCGCGGCTGGGTGACAGTGTCCATAGAGATGTCTGTATCGACACATCTTGATGAGACAGTGATCTTCAATTTATCCATGCATGACATGTGCACCAATCCTGCATCGCGGCCAGTGATGTGGTCGTAAGCTGTAACGTTGGACCCCATGTTACATGTTACATAAAATATCGTCTCTTTTTATTTTTTATTTCATTTTTTTATGGAAAGTTACGCCCTGTAAGCGACTTTGTTACACGTAACAAACCTGGACAGGAAAGATTGATATGGCAGATCGTCATCCGCTCCGAGGGATGAAACCTGGTGAGGTCTGACAATCCGGATTCTGCGCGGGATGTTCGAGGTCGCTTCTGGAAAAGGTAAGAAGATGCGGTTTATTTCTTGATGCGCAATGCTGTTCAACTTTTGAAGGGACGTTTGCGAGGTACAAGCGCCGTTTCGCACCATGAAGTGTGAACCCTGATCGCCCTTCCACTGCAATTTAAGAACCGTCCTTTCCTTTTACATTAGTACGTGTACATTACAAGCGCTATGCAATATGTCTGCTTGACTTGCGTCGTCGACATCGAAGGAGCGACTGGTAGAAGCGGAAGGGATGAGCTCCTGGTTGCCCGACATCCCAGCCCGCGTGGCCAGGCAGTTGAGACTTAGCTTCTCCCCTTCCATGTCATCATCCTTCTTAGGTGGTTGAATTCGGAACCGCACCCTTCATCCACTCCCACGAATTCGTTCTTGCAACTGTCTTGATTGTTTTCCACCACTCGATTTCCATCCTCGGTTCCCATCGCTTCAGTTCACTCCCTACGAGACGAGACTGCATAACTCTCTCGTGATAGTGACACATGTTGATCATGAGTGCGACATGGCCATCAGCGATTTGAGCATTGGCCATGTTGGCGATACAACCCCGGATTTCGATCCCCGCCCTACACTAGTACGCGGTCATGTGGAACCGCCGAGGACGCTAACACGGCCCCGCTTCCCCGCCCATACCAGGCCGAGTATCGGCGCCGCCCTCCCGAGCCGCCCCGTAGGCTTCTTTCTCTACGACTTCCGCTTCCGCAGTCCAAGAGATCACCTCTCCATTCCGCGCACCGGACCGGGCTTGCTAGCTACTGTTGCTTTACCCAAAGATGGCGACACGTCAAGTGCTCGGCATTCCACGAGCACGGCTCACAGTGCTCACTCTCGCTTCCCATTCTCGAAACCTTATTTCCCCGGGACAGCGACAATATCAGCCAACCTTTGCTTCCCGGCCATATCAGTCGACACGATGGGCATCGAAACCGTCCAAGGATATCCCCCAGAGGGCTGGACGGGAAAAGTCCAGACATCCGCCACGCCCGATATCTAGACAAGAGTGGATCATCATTGTGTGTTCGGCTTTGCTCTTCGTGGATGTTTCGTCGAGAATTGACTGGAAGGACTTGTTGTTGAGCAAGGAAGAGCATTCACTGGTAAAGCCGAGCTACGCAGGCCACACAGAAATGCTGGAAGCTGCAAAAGAGATTGCTCAGATACTGGGACAAGACGCCGTCACCTGCGATGCCGATGTCCTCGAACACCACGGCCATTCGGACTGGTCGACATCCAACTCACCTGTGCGTGCCGCCGCTATCGTATACCCCCGCAGGACCGACCACGTATCTGCCATTGCCCGGATATGCAGTGCTCGAAATGTCCCCATGGTTCCCTTTGGCGCAGGTTCCAGCGTGGAAGGCAACTTTTCCCAGCCATATTCCGGCATCTGCATCGACTTCACCTACATGGACAAGGTCATTGCCTTCCACCCAGATGACATGGATGTCGTCGTTCAGCCTGGCGTTAACTGGGTTGATCTCAACAACCAGATCGCCCACACAGGGCTCTTCGTGCCTTTGGATCCCTCCCCCACGGCTACGGTCGGTGGAATGGTCTCAACCAATTGCTCCGGCACTAACGCCATGCGTTACGGGACTATGAAAGACTGGGTGCTCAACCTGACCGTCGTCCTCCCCGATGGCCGGGTCATCAAGACACGTCGGCGGCCTCGCAAGACCTCGGCTGGCTATAACTTGACTTCTCTGTTTGTCGGCGCCGAAGGTACCCTGGGCATAGTAACCGAGGTCACCTTGAAACTTGCTCCCATCCCCAAGGAAACCAGCGTCGCCGTTGTTGCTTTCCCCACCATCCACTCTGCCGCAGCCGCCGCTTCCAAGCTGATTCGCTCCGGGATCCAGCTTGCTGCCCTGGAGCTCATGGACGACGAGCAGATGAAATTGCTCAATACCCACGGAAGCGATGCAGTTCGCAAGCGTGTATGGGACGAGAAGCCTACCTTGTTCCTCAAGTTCAGCGGGACCACCAAGGACGCCATCAAGAGCGATGTGTCCAGCGTAGGCGAGATCATCAAGCCCTTAACAGACAAAAAGTTCCACTTTGCCAAGACGAAGCAAGATGAGCTTGACCTCTGGTCCGCGCGCAAGGAAGCCCTCTTCACCATGGTAAACACTCGGCCCAAGGGCACCGAGATCTGGTCCACGGACGTGGCCGTTCCCATTTCACGACTGGCGGAAATCATCGAAATCTCGAAGCGGGAGTGTGGATCCCTGGGCTTGTTTGCGAGCGTCATTGGCCATGTGGGTGATGGAAACTTTCACGTCTCCATGATGTATGACCCTACAAATCCGCAGCAGAAGTATGCCGTCGCCAAGTGCGTCAAAAATATGATGACACGAGCACTAGAGATGGAAGGTACCGTTAGCGGAGAGCATGCGATTGGTATTGGCAAGAAGGAGTGCTTGGTGGACGAGCTCGGAGAGGAGACGATCGGGCTTATGAGGCAGCTCAAGGCTTCGGTTGACCCGAAATGGGTCATGAACCCGGGAAAGGTGTTTGACTGGATGGGGTAATGAAGAGGCAACCGGTCGTGACTCCAAGACTAAATTCAGAGGTCAAAGGAGGACTGAAGGAGAAAGAAGTTGGCAGAGTAAGACTGACGACGTGTGGTGTTCTTTGTTAGAACATTTGGTCAGTCATTGCCTTTATTTTTTACGATTCGGCTCGATGCACGACTTTCGGCATTTCAGCCTCGGACGGTATTCATCCCGTCTTATATGGAGCAGTGCTGAAGCTGAATGGTGGTTATTCGCAGCCATAGATGCCAAGCCGCCATCATCCGACTCAACAGGTGACAAGTGGTATGGCGGCGGCTGAGGAAAACGTCACAAGATGGGTGACAGCTTGTAAGACTTGACACGAGCCAATAGCGTGGGATGTCGTCCACTGTCAAGTGAGCTTGTCATCAAGCCTCCTCAGCCCTACGGAATGGTCGGATATCGGACGTGCTCCACGTGGACCAAGCATGCTAATTTTGACATTCTACTACCAAGCTTCTCCTGGCCAAGGAAGCTAAGCAAGTGGAGAGCCACGATGTTCGTATTCACCGCTCCTCGTCTGATTTTTGGAGAAGCTTCCAGCGTATACGAAAAATTGGATATAAAGGCACCCATTTCCTGGGTACTCTGAGATCCTAGTGAACTCCACATCACCACATCCTCAGGACCCTACGTCAGGAGATCTTTTCAAGAGACAAATACAAATATCTCACAAAGCAGCGTTCATTTCCAACTATCCTCGACCCGGTTCCTTCCGAGTCATCTATCCAACTTGTAATCTACCTCATTATCACCGCAGCACCACCACCATAAAACCACATAAAATGCAACTCACCACCCTCCTAACCGGCGCTCTCGCTAGCTTTCTCTCCATCGGCACCTCCTCCGCTGCGCCCGCCTCTGCTTCTTCTCCCTACGAGGCCGGCAACACCAAGCGCGTCCCCATCATCGGCGGCTTCCGCCTCTCCACCGCCGATACCTGCCCCATGGACCTCAACTCGCGAAACTGGGAGTTCTACACGGTCAACTTCGGTGCCGCCTGCGGCGAGTGCACGATTCCCAAGCGGCAGTGGACGGGTAACGTCAACGAGACGTTCGACGCCCGTACCATCAGCGATGCCTACCTCAACCCCAAGTGCCAGATCACGCTGTTCCAGAAGACGGACTGCTCGGACCCGGGTATTGTTAGTGGCAGCGGGTGCTGGGCGCCTGAGGGCGGGATCAAGGCTTATAAGATTTCGTGCCCTTGGTGGGAGGAGCCGGGGGTGGAAGGTGGAAGTTGGTTGAGGCCTTGCTATAACTAGCTGAAAGGAAGGGATGCAATCAATGGGTTGGTGGAGGGAAGCGTGTTTTAGAGGTGGGAATGGGACGGGGAACAAAGACAGTGGGGGATAATGAGCTTGCTTCGCCAATTCTGATGAGGTCACTTTCGTGATCAGGGAGTTTGACGTTAATATTCCATAATATCACACAGACACTTTGGCTTCTGCTTCTTGACTACATTACCTATTGAGTTCCTCACCGCCATCCTATCATCACCATGGACCCTCCCCCCTCTACTTCAATCTTCCACTTGCGTTGAATTCCCCTAGTTTGCAATATGCAATGCCACCGTCCTGTTGAGAGGCCAACGGCTCAGGGTCCAGACACTCAAGAGCCAAACTTTCCAGAGCGCTGCTTTGGGCTCGCCACATGATGGGACAATATATGTTAGTTAGGGACGGGTTCTTATAGGTTGACGGGCAGGGGAGTTGTTCTCGGTGCCCATCTACCGGCATGTGCAGTCAATACCAAGGACATACTGGCTGGATACCGCGTGGTCATGATATTAAACCGTCCCGTCCCTGGGAAGCGGAGATAGACCCGTGCAGTCAGCCACTCATCAATAATGCTATGCCGGAGTGGTCGCACACAGTTTTGGGATCCCGTTGAAACGTGATGGGGCCTTGACTTTGACGGTTCGCTCTCCCCAACCCCAGAAAACGAGACGACAACTGACAACGGGCCGAGAAGAAGCTCGGCCGGTAAACGCCAAACCAATGTGCCTTCATCAAATCCGAAACTCTTCTGACGTCGAGGCAGTATGCAGTCAGCCATATATGCGTGAGACCTCTTTTTATCCTATCCCGACCGTCGTTGTTTTCCCCTTGGAGCGAAATGAAGCCTGGCGATAACTGGCCGTCCAACAGAAGCACCGAGGTGGGGAAGTCGCCGATTATTCCAGGCTTTTCTTTGGGTCGAGCGTTTCCTCATGGAGAACAGCGATCGCATCCCAGACCCAGGCAGCCAGGGGAGAAGGAGGCGTGGACCCGGGCCCCCGCAATCAATCGCCGATCCGTGGGTGGGGACCCCCGGACCCGGAGACAAGTGGGTCAGCGCCGGTGTAAGTCGGTGTGCGCTTCCGGCGATATCGCTCGGCATCATTGGGCCATGCATGCTATTGAACCCGACATTCTTTTTGTTGTTTTGGGGGAGTGGATTGCAAAATCCCACAGGCAATTCACAAAGTGAAAAAAGTCAAATGGAAGGTCGGAACCTCTGTGCCTTGGACTCCCCCTCTCTCCTTCCCCTCCCCGCCCTCCGATGGAACGAGACCCTAACTGAAACCCCTTGTGCGGGGAAGTACGTGACTTCTCCGAATGCACATCGCGCCAACCAGCCACAAGCACCAACTTCCCCTCGGTCTCTGAACCGAGGCACCTGGGCTGAGAAAGACCGCGTGACCGCAATGAGAGCTCCTCATTATCCGTCACTGACAGGTTGACGGTTTTCGTCGCCGTCGTCAGCGGCAGCATTTCGATTCTTCCCTTTGGCAACCAGAAACCCGTGGGAACTGGGAAGACATCGCCATTCAGTAAAAAAGTCAAGTCGTCCCCAGCAATCACCACACCCAGCGCATCGCAGTTGATATTCGAACACCAGTCTCGACCTCCATTGCAAAGCTTAACAATCGCGTCTGGCCGCGTTCGCTCTACGAGCAAACAGTTTCTCCCCACCACGACCTCCAAGTCCGACCACCATGTCCTCACCCTCCTCTTCTCACGGCGGGCCAACCTCCTTCCCGACCCGCCCAACCAAAGAAAACCCTGTCATCATAGTAGGCACCGGCCTCTCCGGCCTCGTCGCCGCCTTCGAGCTCTCGCGCGTCAACATCCCCGTCCTCCTCCTCGACCAAGAACCCCGCACCTCCCTCGGCGGGCAAGCCTTCTGGTCTCTCGGCGGCCTCTTCATGGTAGACTCCTCCTTCCAACGACGGATGGGCATCCGCGACTCTCGCTCCTTGGCCTTGCGCGACTGGCTTTCGTCGGCACAATTCGACAGACTGGAAAAAGAAGACTACTGGCCCCGGCGCTGGGCCGAGGCGTTTGTCGATTTCGCCACGGACGACATGGAAGATTATGTCAAGGCGCGGGGGCTAGGATTTCTGGTGAATGTTGGGTGGGCGGAGCGCGGGGATGGGAAGGGCGCGGGGGGGCATGGGAATTCGGTGCCGAGGTTTCATCTTAGCTGGGGCACGGGGCCGGAGGTTGTGAGGGTGTTCAAAGAGCCCGTCGAAAAAAAGGAAAAGGAGGGGGTCGTGGAGATGCGGTTCAGGCATTGTGTTGATGAGATTTTGACCGACGAGAGTGGAAGGGCGGTCGGAGTGAAAGGGAGGATTTTGCAAGACGAAGAGGTGCCCAGGGGTCAGAGTTCGACGCGGGTGGCGACGGGGGAGTTTGAGATTCGTGGCGCGGCGGTGATTATTGCCAGCGGGGGAATCGGAGGGAATCTGGAGAAGGTCAGGAAGAACTGGCCGATTGATCGACTCGGTCCCAAGGTACCGGCGACCATGGTCATGGGCGTGCCGGCGCATGTGGACGGGCGCATGATCGACATCGCCGAAGGCGTGGGTGCGAGTGTAATCAACAAGGACAGGATGTGGCACTACACCGAAGGACTCAAGAACTGGGATCCCATCTGGCCCGGCCACGGTATCCGAGTGTTGCCAGCCCCCTCCTCCCTCTGGCTCGACGCCACAGGCAAACGACTGCCTCCCTTCCTCTTTCCCGGATGCGACACGCTGGCGACGCTCAAGCACATCTGCGGTACCGGGTATGACTACTCGTGGTTCATCTGCAACCGCACCATCGCCGCGCGGGAGTTTGCGCTTTCGGGATCCGAACAAAACCCCGACATCACCAACAAGAGCATCGTGCAAACGCTCCGACAGCGCGTGTTCAGCTCCAACGGCGCGGTCCCCGTTCAGAACTTCATCAAGCACGGCGAGGACTTTGTCGTGAAGGATAACCTCGAGGACCTGGTGGCGGGCATGAACGAGCTCATGGCAAAAACGGATGGTGTCCGTCTTGATTACAATGCCATCAAGGAGGAAGTCGAGGCCCGCGACAGCCAGTTCGACAACCCGTACTCCAAAGACGCGCAGGCGATGCTCATCAACATGGCAAGGAATTACTGGCCTGACAAGAGAAGCCGGGTGGCGCCGCCGCATAAGTTGTTGGATAAGAAGTATGGGCCGCTGATTGCGGTGCGGATGAACCTGCTCACGAGGAAGACGTTGGGCGGGATCGAGACGAACCTGAGCAGCAATGTTATGAGGACGGATGGCACTCCGTTCCCGGGCTTGTACGCCGTCGGAGAGGCGGCTGGGTTTGGAGGGGGTGGTGTCCATGGGTATAACTCTCTCGAGGGAACATTTTTGGGCGGGTGTATCTTCTCTGGTAGAGCGGCTGGGCGTGCTATTGTGGAAGAGGTTCTTGGGACAACGGGTTTGCAAGCGAAGCTTTGAATGGGAGGGGTTTTTTAGATTACATTACCAGGTGTCATGTCACAAGGTATTGGAAAATTGAACTTGGAAATTTAGCATGGTTTCACACTTTCACTGCAGGCTGAACGTATTATCATGAGAAACGAATGTGGTGTTTTATTATGAAAGAATTCCTAGCTAACAATATCCGAAAGAGTTGAACTGAATAGCAGAGCGATATGAGACTGACCAACAATCTGAAAGCCAGCTGCCACCTCATAACGACATCGTACCCTAAAACTAAAAATAGCAAAACAAAAAAACCGTTGTCCTGTTATCCTACTTGGCAGTACTAATACTGACCAATACCAATCTTTGCCCGTTTGCAAACTGCCTCACATCCATCCAAGCAAACCATCGCGCCAAAGTCATTCTCTTTCTTCCTACTCGTTTCGTATTCCTTCATGTCCTCTTGTCTCCCTCGCTGAATAGGCCGCAACGCTCCATAGCCTTCGAACGTCTCTCTCCCGTTTTGGTTGGTAACTTCTTTTTTTTCGTGGTTGTTTTTCTTTTTTGTGTTAGGTCAAAATGGTTGACGTCTGCGTTATCACGATAGAGAGAATAAGAATAGAGAAAGTGGCGAGAGGAAAGCAAGGCGATCCTGTAAAGGTGATATATATGTACATTTCATAACAGTTTTGGGGTGAGCTTAAGGGCATCGAGCCCACTTATAAGCCGCATATTTTGACTGCAATCGTGGAGGGTGGAGGCGAAGCTTGTTGAGAAGTTCGGCTCTGCTGTGGAAGGCACCAGGCTTGAGATCCTTCTAGTATCCATCCTTGATCTGGTCGAATTGCCGGAGTTGTTCTCTGGTTGGGTATCTCTGGACCTCCTCCCATGAGACACCGTCATTCTCCGAGTCCGGAAGCCGAACAAGCTTGAACTTTTTGAACACTCCTTGGCGCTTGTTTGTGCCTGTTCCTTGAGCCATGACCTTGTAGAGCCCATCATATCGAATGCCAACTGTGGGGTAGATGGTATTACGCCTAGCATCAGAAGTCTTCCCTGCCTTTCGCAACACCCGCACTGGCTTGCCCGTCTTCAATGATATCTCCAAACTCCTGGTCGGGTTACTGATTTGTTCGAGTCTTAGAGGGTTGGCATTCTCCGTACTTTTATCCGCGCTGTACCAAAGCTCGGTGCCCTTGTCCTCGTTCAGGTCCCGGTAAACTGAGTCCGCTGACACAACGATAGAGTAGGCTCCCAGCTTAGCATGGCCGGTAATGCCCGCCTGAGGCGAACCGTGAGCTCCATGAAAGAGAGCAGCCATCATAAACGCCCACCAAGCACCGGGCTTATGGCTGTTATGTCCAAAATGCTTGGGATTGCGTTGCTCGTTATGGTACCGAGGATCCAGACGACGAACAGAACGGCCTGTCTTTGTCGTACGGAGAGCCACGCCGTGCATGATGCCTTGGAGGCCCCAAATCGGATGGGAAACGGGGGGAAGTTTGATAACTTGTGTGCGATCGGACGAGTTGGAGTCAAGGCTTTTCTCTCCCCTTGTACTGGCCGTAGCAACGGCAGAGCCTAAATCATCTTCCTCACTTTCTTCTCCTTGGTGATTTGTAAAGTCCACACCCCACCCGTCCGCCTCATACTTGTCCAGTACTCTTTTAGCCAGCAGTAACAGGTCTGGAGCCATTTTCTTGAAGGTCTCCATGTTGGGGCCCAAAATGTACCCGAGCGCCACATCGAGACCAAGGTCTTTGAGAACAGGGCTCGGTTCTACTTCATGCTTAAGGTAAACCAAGAAGGCGCGCATGTTCCGGATATAGCTTTCGATTTCTTTCCTAGTGCATTTCTTGGCGCTGTCGGGCCGATTGTCTTTTGTGATGCAGTAAAGGACCTTGAGCTGTTTCACTCCCTCTTTGATGGAATCAACCCAAATACTAACTGAGTTTTCGTCCGCGGCGGTAGCTTCAACGGTCGTGTCCTGGTCGGTATCATTATCGGTTACCGGGGAAGGAAGCTGTGTCGGCGGGACGTGTGAGGGTAAGGCGCGGGAATTCAGAATCTGGCCAGATGGCTGAGGCTCGCCGGGAGACATGTCGGCTACTGGGACTCGCGTCTGCACTTGCGATGTCGATGAAATGGTATGCAGAGCGCCGACTGCCTGGAATATCCTGCCAGGGCGAATTCTCCGTTTCTGATGCGAGTTAGCAGGGCCAGGATTGGGGTAGATCTTCGGTACATGCATCGAAATTTCCAAATATCTATGTTCCTGCAGAGTATCACGCGGGGTGCGATGGCGATTCGAGTGATGGTGGGCAAGCGGGAGTGAAGGCTGATGATTTCGGAAAAAAAAAAAGATGAAAGAAAAGCGATGATGTGTGTGACTTACGTCTGAATATTTCTTGATGCCGTTCTGAGAAAGACTCCTGGTATTTCCACGGTTGTTGGATTTCATTCTAGGCGAGGTAGGAGACAACAGGGGCAGGGAATGCTTCCTTTTGCGATGGCCGCATCCGGATTCGCGGCTTTGTTTAGGTTGCTCCTTCATTTTTTCGTAAAAATCTCTTTTCGAAGTGGTCTTTATTTCTGTTGGGAAGCTACCGTCCTGAACTCGCGTTTCGGTCAAGGAAAGGAGCGATTGAATCGATCACCCCCAAAGCAAGAGCACCGAACCGAAGCTGGGATGAATCGATGTCGTCCCGGCAAGGGGCAATCAACGGAAGGTGTGAACAGAATCCCCTCGAACGTGATGAATTGATGCGATGAACAAGCGACGGACTGCAACCGTCCAAAAGTTATAAATGCTCGAGTTGTAGGCACCGAGTACTGTCTATATCTAAACTGCTTCTGTTTGATGTTCACGTTCCGAGTACGGGACGATGCTATCAAACGGAAGTCACCTTCAAGTCGATTGCGAACGCTAGAGGACTTGACGGTTTCACGATCGAGAGTTTATCTGATCTTGATTGATTGATAGCTTCTCATGTCTTAGTCATGTAGAAGCGATGCTATGTATATGCATGTGCATCTGACAGTTAATGTAGACGTCAGTCGTGCAAGTATGAAGGATGATTCTCAGGTACCTATGTATGTAGTGTAGTGCGTGAACTTGAACGAGTGGAAGAGTGCGCTATGTTGGTTGTGCAGGTGAGACACGGTGAGAGGTGAAGGATGTGGGCTATGGAAAGGTGTGCAAACGAATTAAAGAGAGGAGACGGGATGAGAGAAATAAAAGAGAAAAAGAATTTCAAAAGTAGTTGCGAGGATGGCTGGAAACTTATACTAAATAAAAGTGGGTTACGTAACGTAGCAACTTAAGTTATACAACGTAGGAGTAAGTAGCTCAGCTTACCTATCGGGGAAACCTCGGATTACTTATTAAGTGCTAAAATCGTACCAAGACAGAACTAATCTTACGTCCTATACTGTAAGCAAAATCAAATCTGCTTTAAGAGCCTAACAATTTCGGTCGTATTCAATATCGAATGTTTTTTCAATTGCATTAAAACTAATCTTAAAATAGTTAGTTACTTAAAAGTTTTTTTTCAATATTAATATTTTATATAAGAATTAATAAGCAGGTATAATAAAGAGCTCTAAACTTGTTAGAAACCCGTTTTTAACAAATTACAATCAGGTTAGGTAGGATAAAAATTAAAAGAAGGTAATAATTATAATATATTTATTAAATTCTAATTTATATTTGTTTGCTGCAATGCCCTAACTAGCCTATGATGATAGTACTAGTATAGGGATGCTACAGTGAACTATGCACTTGTAGCTGAGCGGAGC